>VMYD01000280.1:0-502500 GCA_007663325.1 Eucalyptus pauciflora
TTCGCCGGAAAAATGCCACGTCGGCATTTTGGCCGGACTTTGGCCGGATTGGCACTCAAGTGATCCATTTTACTCCGATTTTGGCACTCAAGTGTATATTTGCAAGAACGGATATTATGCGATTGATTAAGCAAACTTTTACAAAGATACGTTATGGGTAGTTAATATTTATAGCCCACCATTTACTATTATTTACAAATAACTATCGAATTTGAATTTACATATAACTTCCTAAACCTATGAACGGTTGTTGATAAGAAGCTACAAACTTTAAGCACAATCTCCTAAAACTAACAATTTATGTAGCACCGACACGCGACACGCGACACGACACGACACGTGACACGTCATTTCTCAAAAAGTAAAGAATTTCGACACGTTCTGATACGTTAAATATTAAATAAACATTTTTATATATAAATGCATAAATAAATAGGTCTCGTATAATTCAGAATAGGACTATAAATTTTGTCGGTTGCAAGTTTTGAAACTAACTTTGATGGGAAACTTTGAATGGCTTTACTTTTTGATAGAAAACTTAAAATCAATTAGTCAATATAGAGAAATGACAAAATAAAAGTCTAACAATTCTATAAAATAGAGAGAGCTATTTCGAAATCTCACTGCTCATCAAGACATTGACAAATAGCCTAGGTTCGAGAGACTTGTGGGAATTTCAAAAGATGTATGAAAAATAATTAGTCTTGTTTAAATCAATGCAAGGAAAAACTAATATTCATAAGCCCGTATGAATGAAGATTTTAAGTTCTTATGACAAGATTTACCACATACATACAATCGATAGCATCACTGTCACGCAACAACACCCATTCACACAAGCCACAGAGAAAAAAAATTCAAGAAATTTACTAATCCACCTCAAACTCAAGTAAGCCCTCGCATGTCTATGATCAACCTCCCCTTCGCCGCTGCCCCAGGCGACCCAATCTCTAAGCTGTGACCAAGCCCCACTCCTCTCTCTCTCTCCCTACCTTGACATTGGGGCGTCCGATTGCAGATCATCAGCCCACTCTACCCACCAGATAGCACTCAAAACATGAATCCTCTGGGTGACTTCACGCCAATTGCACCAAACACAGTACCCAAAACCCAGAAATCTCCAATCTTGAAGAGCTCTCGAGTAGCCCAGTTAAAAAAAAAAAAAATCCCTCTTTCCCAACAAGACGATCACCTCACGAGCCGCATCTCAAGAATTCTACCACAAGATTTCGGATCTCCAAAGAAATCCCCTTTTCCCTTATCTAACTCTAGGATTTGCCGAAAAATCCCAAATCGAATTATAAAGAAATCCAAAATGCTAACCTAAAATGAGCAAAAAGATGAAATCGCAAGATAAAGAAAAGCAACGCGGCAACGCCTGTGAGAGGTAGAGGTGACGGCTCGCCATCGGGCGACAACTCGATGCTTGCGAGAGACGAAGGCGGGGTCGAAGGCAACTGTGGCGACGGGTGGGGCTGAGGCGTGGGGGGCTACGGCGAGTCGGCCATTGATGGGGTGGGCCGCGTGGCCGGCAAAGCAACTTTGTCGACACTCACGACGAAAGAACCAGAGTGCTCTGCTCAGCGTGTGCGACTGAAGTGAAGACTGAAGAGAAGAGTCTGAAATCATGCATGCATCGTGCGACTGAAGTCTAAGTTTCAACTTTTATTTTTATTTTTTATTTTTTTCATATATTTATATTTAGTCCCCAAAGTTTTGGAAATTTATAAAAATAACCCCGTGCGTGTCAGAGTCACGTGTCGGAAATTCCGACTCGCATGTCCGAGCGTGTCGGAGAGAGTTGACCGCGTGTCGAAGTGTGTCGGAGCGTGTCGGACATGTGTCGAAGTGTCAGACACGACACGAAGGGTCACGAAGAGTGTCCGTGCTTCATAGCTAACAATGATCTTTCGCATAGTGTGCGCCAAGGAGCTAGTACTATTAAGGGAACTTTTTGAATTCGATGCACGAGCTCCCGGTTTCTTAGTTTGTAAACTGCTTAGTCCGTGTGCCATCTTTAGGGAAAATTTGTTCTTGTTAGAATAATTAAATATTAAATCATGCCTTTATCTAATTATTTAAGCTTTTGGAACACTTGGTTGCGATCTTATCAAAACCTCACATGATATTAGAATAGGATGTCTTAAGTTTAAATTTTTCCAAACCCCATTTATCTTCCCAATTAAATATGTCCACACTTAATACTAGGCAAAAAGACTAGACTAAGTATGAGGGAGAGTGTTAGAATAATTAAATATTAAACCACGCATTGTCTAATATAGCTTAAGCTTTTAGAACACTTGGTTGTGATATTATCAAAATCTTACATTTGCTCCATCTGTTGGGATTGCTGAAGGACTAGATAGGAACAACAATCACTCGCTAACCACAGAAGAGATTACAATCACTTTGATGGCCAACATTTCACTTGTTGGGTCCAAAATGAGTTCCCATCACTTGCAATTGCAATGCATCCCCATGGCATTTGCACCCCGTCATGTTATTTGGGACTTGCTTCTGAGCGGTATGTATAGGCCCTATAGGGTTTAAAATCCCATATCAACAATTAAAAACACTCTTTCAAGAATAAGATATGCAACTTCAGTCTATTTATAATGTGATAAATAAGGTTAACATTGTAAGTTGCATGGAGATTATATCATAGCGCATTCGAGTCACGTGAACTTTATAAAATGGATCGTGCATGCCACATTAGAGACATCGTCCAACAATATGACATGTGTTTTCATGAACCCTGTTTTACTTTAGAAATCACCAATTACAAGTCCAAACTATAGTCTTTAAGAACTAGCATGACAAGCCTTTTTGGTTTGCAGAAAACATTAGAAATCACCAATTACGAGTCCAAACTATAGTCTTTAAGAACTAGCATGACAAACCTTTTTGGTTTGCAGATCAACAATTATATGTCGTTTCTCTTTATAATTTAGCGAAAACTATGGTAATTTCTTTCTTTCTTCCCCACTTTTTTCGTCACAGTTGTGTGATATTGTAGTGTGACAACAGCTTCAGTTCCAATTCGGCTCCTAATCCATCTTTTACCCTTATTGCAATTGCCCAAACGCAATAAAGCAGGCCAGAAAATTATTGAGTTGCTCTGTTTATTATGTTTCGTAACTGTAAAGGATCCGAGCTCTATAGTTCATTCTCAAAACAGAGCAAGATCAGACAAAAAAACAAATGCGAAATCAGGGAGGTGAAGAAAATTTTACTTAACTCTCCTCTTCTTTTCTAGGAAAACAAATAGATTCTTGTGAATTTAACTGAAATTGTTTGAAGAAAATATTTGCTTCATGATTTTGCTTTTGAGTCTTACCAAACAAAGAACTATAATAGCAAAATAAAAATACTTGCTATGTAATCTTTTTCTTTTGACTCACATTGCAGTTTCGTGAAAATTTCAATTTCAAAAGTTTTAGAGAATTTTTTTTTTAATAAATGATCAATTTAATACCCAAGTTTTATAAACAATCACTTTAGTGTGAAAACTTTTTAAAAACATCCAAGTCAGATTTTCTAATAAAATTAGATTTGTAGAGTCAATTTTTCTCAAAAGCTGTAGCATTTAAGTAGTCGTCCGAAAAATTTCATCACCGAAATGTGCACTGTATAAAAATTATAGTATCCATACCTTCTTTAGAAAGAAATGAAATATCCAAATAGAATGTCCCCTGGCCGATTTTGATGGGAGGCCCATCTTGTGCAATTAGTCATGCATGTCGTCTCTAGCTTTTGACTTTTAAGAGAACAAAGTAACTAAGAATATTGTTAGAATACCATATTCCCTGTTCTAGAGGGATCGAAGGAATGTGTTAAATAAATTAGGACCTCTCGTAGTGTTGCGTGGATTCCACGAGTAAGTATCTCGTCCAATGATTGGCACAGGAGACTGTGACCCACTCATCTTTCTTAATTACTCTAAATCTTTTTTTCTTTTCTTTTTTTGGAAAAATAATTACTCTGGAACTAGACTTGGCTTTTTTGCTCTCTTTTGCAAACCCAAAATCCTGGTTACCATTTAAATCGGGATTTTCCTGGGGCGTCGAAGTCACACCCCTTCCTTATAAATTTGTCCAAGGTTTGAAGTCCTCAAACAAACCTCAGCTTTCAAAAGTCAACAGCGTCACAACCAAACCTTTCTTTTGCTTCACCACCATCATCCGTGAGTACGTTTTTGTACAAGTGATTCTCCTAAGAGACCAAATGGATAGGGAAAGCCGTCAGCTTCATATTTTCTTCTTCCCTTTCGTGGCTCCGGGCCACATGATCCCGATGATCGACATGGCCAAACTGTTCGCCATGAGAGGCTGCAAGTCCACCCTCATCGCCACCCCCCATGACGAGCCCACCTTCTTGAAATCCATTGCAAAACCCCGGGATTCAGGCTTCGACATCAATGTTGTCACCGTGACATTGCCCCTGAAAGACGTCGGCTTGCCAGAAGATTGTGACAATCTGAACAAGGCCGCTACGATGGATATGCACAAGCAATTCATGAGGGCCGTCATGATGTTGGACCGACAGCTCGAGCTGCTGATAGAGAAACTCACCCCCGATTGTCTAATCTCGGACATGTTCCTCCCCTGGACAACCGAGATTGCAGCCAAGTGCGGCATTCCTAGGCTTGTTTTCCACGGGAGTAGTGCCTTCTCCGTGGGAGGCACGGAATGCGTGAGGCTCTATGAGCCTCACAAGAAGGTGCTGTGTGATTCGGAGCCCTTCGTCATCCCCAACTTCCCTGGAGAAATTACACTGTCCAGGATGCAGTTGCAGGACTTTGTCAGGGAAGAGACCGAGTTCACCAAGTTCTACGCTCAGGTGAAGGAATCTGAGAAGAGGAGCTTCGGAGTCGTCATGAACAGCTTCTACGAGCTCGAGCCAGCTTACGCTAAGCATTATAGTACATTCCTAGGAAGACGATCCTGGTTCATCGGCCCGCTCTCGTTGTGCAATAAGGAGATTGAGGACAAAGCACACAGGGGCAGCCAAGCATCCATTGACCAGGATGAGTGCCTGAAGTGGCTTGACTCGAAGCAACCCAACTCAGTGATTTACATTTGCTTCGGAAGCATGGCGAATTTTAATGCTGCTCAGCTCCACGAGATCGCAGTCGGACTAGAAGCATCGAGGCAACAATTCATCTGGGTGGTGAAGAAGGACCCGATTGTGGAAGAAGGCAAAGAAGAGTGGTTGCCTGATGGGTACGAATCAAGAATCCGAAACAAGGGCCTCATCATCAGGGGCTGGGCTCCTCAGGTGCTGATTCTTGATAATGAGGCGATTGGGGGGTTTGTGACGCACTGTGGGTGGAACTCGATCCTGGAGGCAATCACGGCTGGGGTGCCAATGGTGACGTGGCCAGTCGCGGCGGAGCAATTCTACAACGAGAAGCTCGTGACCCGAGTGCTTCAGATCGGGGTCAACGTTGGGGTGAAGCAGTGGGTGAGGTACTTCGGCGACAGCGTGAAGAGCGACAGAGTGGTGGAGGCAGTGAAGAGAGTCCTGGTAGGTGAGGAAGCAGAGGAAATGAGAAGGAGAACAAAAGCACTGTCAGAGATGGCGAGAGGGGCTGTGGAAGAAGGAGGGTCGTCTTGGTCTGATTTGGGTGCTCTCCTTCAAGAGCTCAGACTGCAGAGATTGGCTCGCCAGAAGAAGATCTGATTCAAGACCTGAAGCAATTAATCTTGAAGTTTTGCTTCCGGAGAACAAAAATTAAGAAATAGAAATCTTCTCTTCTCAATTGTAGAGTCTCTGACTCGGTGTCGAAGTAGAGAAAAATCCTGGATTTGCTGCTTCTTTTCCTGGGATTTATTCTTGAAATACTTCTTTTTCATTTCTTTTGAGGTAGTAGGCAAAGCAATGCATGATCTTCGATTCTTTGGCGCCGAAGAAATTAAAGTTTCTCAAAATTGCAATTTCAACAGGAAGATGCCCTGTCCCTTTCTGAATTCTCTGTCCTTGAGACACAGGTAGCGTAGAATCTTGGCAAACAGACAAAAGAAAGGAAAGAGAGGAAAAAAGCAGGAGTAAGAAAACAAGAAAAGGATGACAAACTCAACCGCATCAGTCGTATCATGTTAATGACAGATTTGGCTGCTGCACGACTGATCTTCCGAGATGTATATAGCTTTTCAGTTGGCAACAAGTTTTAGAGAAAAGACGGCGAGGTACTGATCCATTCCAGTCCCCTCGGTAACTTTCCTCATAACCATAGTTGCGGCCCGAGGTGTATTCGAACCAAACAAAATCATTATTTCGGTTCGTCATCGACTTAAGTCGATTTCAAATTCTCGACATCAAACTTTCACATATATAAGAAGCTTAACACATGTCCATATTCATGAATTAGGTACCTCCAACATCAAACGAGAAACTGACAGGAAAAAAAGGAATAGCACCCCTTTCAATCCTTTTCCATTAGGCCTTAAGGCTCTGAACTCATAAAAGGGTATTGATTTGGCCCCAACCGATGATTGCTTGGGCCAAACTCACCATGACCCCTCAGATTATTAAGCCTTGAGGACTCGTGTAGCAGATGATTTGGCAGGAAGTTTCAGAGATCCAGATAGGATTGTCATTGATGTAGTTTCTGATTCTTGGGCCATCACTGATGCAGTTCTTAGTATGCTTGGACTAGAGTAGAATATGTAGGTGGACCAAGCAGACATATCTCATTTGTGCCATGCACCCTTACCAGCATTGTCGAAGCTATCATCTACATGAGTCATTCGACGATCCATGTACAATCGAGTTTCGATTTCCCTGAGATGATGCTAATTTTGTTTCAAGGCTTGTGAAATCTCTATAGATGAAAATTCACAGGGCCCTCTCCAGAGATTCATCTGCATGAGAAGGCTAAAGCCAAGCTGAGTCTATCTCATGATTTCGACATCATTCTATGTGAACATTTTGACTAATTAAAAAAAAAAGCAGGATATGAAAGAGGTAAGGACAATGAGTGCTTCCATTACCACAACAACCAACCAAGCATTATGAGCCACTTTCTAGGACGATTAAATAGATTCCCTGTCCCTTTAGCAGATAGTGGCCTGGAAAAAGTCGGTTTTAATTAACATAATAGATGGGGTGCCTGTAGCCAGTTTACTGGACCAGCTTTTGTTAAAGTTGCACCTTGATGGGAATGCATAACGTACGCGCAATTATGCACATTTTGAATTTTCTAATGAAAATCGATTTCGTGGGACAGATGCACAGCTCGTCATCAATTAAAATTAGAAAAGCTTGGACTCAAAGTCATTTATTCTTTTTCTTTACATCAACGGTACGATCAATATAAAGTACAATTCTATAAAATCGTCAAATCATGTTGTATGCCATAACTCTATCCTGACGATGCTGGAGATAGGCGAATTCCAGGCCGACCTAATTTGTATCATTGATTGTTATGGAAGGGGACACGAGAACATCATAACTATAGGGTGGTCAAAATGGCTGGTATGAGTTTTTTTGTTGGATACTTTTCTGGATTTCCGAGCCAATAATAAACGATCAAAATAAAAGCTCTCTACCTTCCCTCTTGGGTTCCCTATTTTCCGGTTGGAGGTCCTTATCATTACGAGTTCACCCTCAATTTGTTCCTATGTTTGCTGGGAATTGTTGAAAGGCGGGACAATAACAGGACAGGACCACAATCACTCGCTAATTGCGGAAGAGATCATGTACTTTTGATCACTTTTATTACCCAATATTCACTTGCGACGCAACCACCAAATGGAATGATGACCCCTTTGAATTAACTTGTTGACTCCTTTATTTTCCACGAGCATTTGCATGCCCACCGTGTAATTTGTGACTTTGCTCCTCACTGGTAAATATATGGTTCGTAATCCGAAATCAACAATTAACAAAAGCATCCTCTTTCAAGAAAAAAAAGCTTTGCAACTTTTGTCTATCGCCAACGTGATAAACGGGATAAGTATTGTAAATCACATGGAGATTACGCCGTATCGAATCACATGAGGGTTATGAAATTTGCATGTAGTTGTTGGTTGTGCCCGCCGTGTTATAGTCGTCATCCAAATATATAGCATGTGTTTTCATAAACAATTTTTTTGCTTTAGAAGTCACCGTTCATGAATGCAAAAGGTAGCCTTAAGAACTAGCATGACAAGCCTTATTTAGCCTAACGATCATGTTCGGTTTTTCTTTACAAATTAGCAAAAAGTATGCTGATTTTTTTTTTCTTTCTTCCCTTTTTTTTTTCCTTTTGGTAAGAAAAGGAGCAAAGCCAAAGTGTTACATTTAACACTTGCCTGGCAAAGCTTAAACCAATCCGATCTCTTATCAATGGGGGAATTAAATCTACGGTGGCCAATCTAATGCCAGACTAATTTCGTAGCGTGACAAGCAACCCCAGCATCCACTTTAGTTCCACGAATCCGTTCTTACCATAATGGCAATTGCCCAAACCTACCAAGGCAAGCCAGAAAATCATTGAGTTGCTCTAATTTCACGTGGTGTGTCTGTCTGTTTCCGTGTACTGACTCAAGAAAACAGGCAACTCCATCGAAAATTCAAACCGGTCCTTTGCTGTGCTCTGTATGTTCTTAACTGTGAAAGGGGTCAAAGTGAATTTCACTGCCAAAGGTGGTTCTGTCCTTTACTTCCTTTTACATCGTCAGTCACCAGTGCCACTCTCGTCGCCATATCTTCTCTCCATCCAGTAAAAGACCGACCAGTCGTCCATCGTTTGAACTCGAGCAAGAACCTCGGTTGGATTTTCTCTTACCGTAGCCCGCATTCACTTTTTCCCCCAGAGGACCCACAACCATCCCTCTCTTTCTCTCTCTATCTCTATCTCCTCGGGATCCGTACGGGGTCTCGCTCGATATCCTGCGCGATTCCTCTGTCTCTTCTCCTTCCCGACGTCCATGCCCTCGGCCTTCATTAAATCCAACCTCCACATCTACGAAACATTCAAAAAGTTTTGAAAACCCAAATCGCCGAAAGCAAGAAACGGCTTCACAGGGAGAGAGATGGTGAAGCCTCTCTGAGAAAGAGACAAAGCAGAGAGGGCTGAAGAAGAAGACGCGCGGAACTCATATCTGTCTCGTATCTCATTTTCCAAACGTAGTCCTCAATCTTTGAATCTCTCTCTCTCTCTCTCTCTGTATCTCTCTCTTTCGCTCAAGCGCTCTCAAGATGAAGAGCAACGCCAACGCCAAGCTCATCGTCTTCCATCCTTCACTCCACAAGCAAGCAAGCGCCGCCCCAGCCTCTCACCGCCTGTGGGTCCTCTTCTTCATCACCTTCTTCACCTTAGCCTTCACTCTCACCCTCTTCAACTCCGCCATCCCCTCCTCCTCCTCCCGCTCCGCGTCCGCCGCATCCTCCTCCTACGCCGCCGCCGCCACCGTCCCTGCCGCCGTGGCTGACGCCCTTCTCCACTACGCTACCACCACCAACGCCACCCACATGACCCAGGCCGAGATCGCCTCCATCGCCGCCGTCCTCCGCCGCTCCCCCTCCGCGAACTTCCTCGTCTTCGGCCTCACCCACGAGACCCTTCTGTTCAGGGCCCTCAACTTCGACGGCCGCACGGTGTTCCTCGACGAGAGGGAGTTCTTGATCTCGCAGCTCGAGCAGCAGCACCCGGGGATCGAAGCCTACGACGTCCAGTTCACGACCCGGCTCAGCCAAGCGCCGGGCCTGATCAAATCGGCGAGGGACCAGATCAAGAGCGACTGCAGGCCGGTGCAGAACCTGCTCTTCTCCGAGTGCAAGTTGGCCCTGAACGATCTGCCGAACTACATATACGAGGTGGACTGGGACGTGATCTTGATCGACGGGCCACGCGGGTACCTCCCGTCGGCCCCGGGAAGGATGTCGTCCATATTCACGGCGGCGGTCCTGGGAAGGAGCAAGAAGGGCGGCGGCGGCGGCGGCGACGGGAAGACGCACGTGTTCGTGCATGATATAGACAGGGAGGTGGAGAGGATCTGCAGCGAGGAGTTCCTGTGCGAAGAGAACTTGGTGGAGACGGTGGATTCGCTGGGGCACTTCGCGGTGGAGAGGATGGAGAGGGACAGCTTCGAGTTCTGCCGGAACAGGACGAAGCCGTCGCCGTCGGCAACGTCATTGCCTGGCAACGAGGAAGATGATTGATATGTAATCCGGGTTAACGCCGAACGCCGGCACTTGCATTTGCCTTATGCATCTGCATTGTTATTGGGAAATTGTAACTAGCATAAAATATAGAAAAGCCTAAATTACTGTCCATTCATCTGTGTCCGAAACATTGTTGTCTGTTTCTCTTTTCCTTTTTTTTCGTTCGGGGGTTTGCGTTTCTGGGCTAGGATTCGAAGTGGGTTCTTGCTTTGCCAACGTCACGGATGCTGCCAAAGATTGCAAGATCGTCGGTGACAAGATTAGATTTTTGCTCGTGGGTGTGCGCGAGAAAAGTAACATCAGTGAATAGTCCCGGGTTGAAATTCGGACAGCGAGAGGCGCGGACATCGGTCCAAGAAATTGATCGAGGCCGGGACCGTCGGTGATTGCGGTTCGCGGTGGGCTCGGAGAGATTGAAATCGAAAAAAAAAAAAAAAAAAAAAAAAAAAAAAAAAAAAGAAGGAAAGAAGAGACGACGACCCCCGTCTCTTTTTCTAAAGAAAATACAGAATAGGCCGCGTGCGGTGGAGGATGAGAGAGGAAGAGTGCCCGTAGTCTCGCCGTACTTCCTTTCCTACTGTTTACGCCTGCAGATATTACGCTCTATCTCTCACGGGTGATTGATTCCCGACCACGTCTAATAAAATCCGATCATTATTTTTCTTCTCTTCTCATCCATATATCTTATTTTCTCGAAGATAATAAAATAAAATCATTAATTTTTTAAATAAATAAAAATTGAAAATATATATGTAGTCGATCTAATTCCCTCTTAAAATCGGAACCTGATCACTAGATTGTCTTGACATCATTTTTTTAGGAACTGAAAATTGGATGATGCTCTCGAAAATTATACGAAACTGGCCTATTTGGTCCACGGTTCACGCGATCCTTTTTGCACAGCCCTCTTTAGCCATGCCCGTCTTTTCAGATCACGTGAAGCGCGTGACCAAAAGCGTACGTTCGCCAGTGGGAAAAAGGAGGGAAAGGGAACGCGCGAGAGCGTGAGAGGAAAGATTGTCGGTGGCAGGCCTCTGATTTCGATTCCGTGATGGTGCTGCCTGCGCGTCGTGGGCAGTGGCGCCGGATGGGGAGACGTGTGGGGGTCGTTTTGGGGGGCGATGGACAGGCTTTTAAAAGTTTTGGGTATGCCGATCTTCGTCCAGATTTCGAGTGGGTAGAGATGCATGTGTACGATGCGCGATTCCAATTCCGACCGTACTGCACCAGGAACTTGATGGTGACGTGACATGCGCACGTTTAAATTTTTTATTTTTTTTAAATTTTCCCACTAAACTTGTGCGATCTTAGTTTTCCGGATGGAGACACACGGGAAACAGGTCCCTTCCATGATTGTATCCATTATTGACAACGCGTCCGCAAATTCAGCTGGATGGACGAGCGCTTCCGAGTATTTATTGAGTACTCAAACAAAAAGATACGTTGATCGGGTGTGGTGAGTGACTCGATTAATTTATCTCTTCGAGCGATGCAAGGGCACACTATCCCTCATTGATTTGGTGCGCTTAGAATATCATTTCTTTAATGCTCCCGACAACACCCGAACCCAAGACCACTAAAGAGAAGAAGAGCAAGGTTTTTTCACCATCAAGGTCAAGACCTTATTGGAAAAATTAAAGTTTCAAAAAATGTATAATGCCTTGATGATTGAAATATTATTAAAAAATCTTCCAAAAAGAGCATTAGAGGGAGAGAAAAAGAAAAGAAAAAACGAATGCTCGGCTTGGCGCATTCACTTACGTATTAATGACACCAGACATTCCAGGGTTTTAGCTCGCCCTGACATCCGCTCCATTCGTCCACCACAATCGGGGGCAACAAACGTGACTCGAATAGACATGGCAATTAAGCCCAACCGACACCTTGCCTTGGATGACATATAACATAGCTCGAGCTGAGCGTGATGCTCATCTGCAGCTTTGTACCCTACCATATTGATGTACTCTCGTGCTCACATGGTCCCCCCCGTGGCTGTATCTTTCATTGAGTTGCTGCAGCGGCATCCCTTCTTTCCTTTTGTACTTATTAAATTCTGCAATTCAGCCATAAATACTTCGAACTTTGGTTGAAAGTTGCAATTTCTATGGCCAAGACACTGGGGCTTGCCAGGTACGATGTTTGACATGTTGAGTAGGTCACTCTCAATTGGAGAGGCCAACACAATTATGTATATCTGTAGTATAATATATATATAGTAATGAGTGTGTAAAAGTAAAAAAAAAAAAAAAAGGGAGTAAAAGAAGATATCAAAAGAGGTCGGGAGATATATCAACGTGATATTCCACATCCAGAAAATCAAAGGAGATTGAAAGAGTGATATTCTCAGATCTACAAAATCACGAGAAATTAGGGGATATCTCTACGTGATTTTTTTTATATCGTACACTTCTAATTGGGATTGCATTTGCTCCTATAAATAGGAGTCCTCCTCAACGGAGAAGCTCTGACACACAGAGCAAGAATATCATAGCAGCGTAGCGGAAGAAACAGTTTTCTTCTTCCAAAAAAGAGAGTTATCTTTGAGAGTTATCCAATTTGTGAGAGATTCAGATCCACAAATTGAAGACAGTGAGAGATCCACCTTTGGTGAAGTTGTATCCCATTATTTATCATAGTGGAAGTGGACTACGGTCCTGTGGTTTTTTCCTTCACTTTGGAGGGTTTTCCACGTTAAAAATTTTGATGTTATTTACTATTCATATTTACTGCTTTTATTGAATATCCTATTTAATTTTCACATAAATAGTAGCGGGAAAAATTATCCGGGCATTCTCCGCAAATATTATTTTCTTTTTCCCAACATGACAGAAGGTGTATGCATACATAAATACGTACATACACACGCAACCAGTTTCTCTAAGAGCTCTATGTAGTTGCGACAACGTGGGCGTCTGACGAGAAAGATTTCATACTTTTCGGGCCTGGTCTGTGGCCGAGAACTTCTATAAGAACTGCGCGGAACCTTATAGCTGAGTTGGAGATGAACGGCCCAATCACAACGCCACGCTGGGCCGGATCGGAGGATCTACTTCTCTTCTTATGCCTCAACAGCTTAACCTTCGTGTAGGACGTCAACTGAAGAGTGAAGACCGGGGAGATCTCGACCATTTTTTATCGTCTCGGTCCACGCGAGCCTTGCCTCTTTAGATTACTATCGTTAGTCTGGACGGTCCATCTCGAGCCAAGTCCTGATCTAGAAAACACTGTTAAGGGATTTTCCATGAGTGATCCCCGCCACGCCAGTGATTTGAAAGTTCAATATTGATGAGCGTGTTGGCGTTGACGTCACCGCAACATCAAAGGCCGTATAGAGCGGGATGCATGCGTTGTTTTCTGCAAGTGATTTTTATTACAGTATGGTTCATATTCTCCATGAACAGTAGGACACGAAGGTCTTGCTCCCTCCCTGGTGAGTGAGCGGGGCCTGAGGCTGCTTGCGGATGCCTCTGAGCCAAAGGGCTCTTGTGACATCTCTGTATTGACTCACTCGAAATATTGTTTGTTTAGACCATCTCATGCCGAGCCTCACGACTTTGTCATTTGGCGTACAAATAGGCATTTTCCATAGATATTACTCATCTTGATAGTGCTCTGGCCTATACTCACTTGACTTTAGAGTTCCAAAACAAAGTCCATATTTTATTGATAATTTAGATTTTGACACATGAATAGCTATTGAGTGTTTATAATATTTCCCCTGTAATTTAGGGATATAACAGAGATGCGTAATATGTTAATTATAGTGAAATCCTCAGCTAGATGTAACCTTAACTTAAAAGTGAATCAAAATAAAACCTTATATCTCGAATTCTCTCTCGCTTTCATTCTATTTCCTTGTGATTGTTCACTAAATGCCAACAATTTTGACCCGCGATTGCATAAAATTATATGCCGTATCATCGTGTCACCATCATCATCGATGGTGAAACTCGACAGACTCAATCAAAAGCTTCTGCTTGTCTACATGACGCGAAGAGCCATGCAAAATTTGCGTTGGCTAGATCTAAACTACCCACGACCAATCCTTCTTCTGGCATAAGGTCGAGTCAACTCCGTCGAAGTCGTCTCGGCAAATGGGTCAAAATCTACTACACGATCCCCAGAGGCCCAGGGCACGCGAAAAACGCACGCCATTTTGACGAATCATTGCATCTAGGCGAGCGACCGGTCAACGAGGGGCGAGGAATATACCCATGAGGCACGAGGCACGCGTTTCTTTCGTCCTCTCGTTCTCGTCCTCATCTCGTTCCGTCCACGACTCTGAAGAATTAACCGGCGATTTGAAATTGGGGAAAAAGAAAGAAACGAAGGGATTCTTTCTCGTTTCTTTCTTCGAATTTTCGTTATCATTTACAGGCCGCCTCGTGCTTGGTCTTTTTCTTTCTGGGTACAAAAAGGGGGACGGTTTCGTGCAAAAGTCAATGCAGCATTACCATCTCTCCAGCGAGTCTTGGAACCCTCAGATGTCGATTCAAGGCCAGCTTCTTGAGGTCACAGGTGCGCACATCAAACCCCCCCTTTGACCTGCAACGGATGGTTGATCCTTTTTGGTTTTTTCTTGCCAGCATCTTGTTATTGTTCCGTTGCCCCTTTTTGCTTTATATCTTGGGTTTTGCATGTTCTTTCTTTTTGATTAATTTCTCGAATATTCTCGGTTTGCGATTCAGTTGTCGGGTGTACTAAGTTGAAGGATACCGAGTGGATTTCGAGACAGGATCCATACGTCTGTCTGGAGTATGGCAGCACCAAGTTTCGCACCAGGACTTGCACCGGTAATTACCTGAATTGCGCGCACCCAATTGCTTGTGCAATTACCCTCTTTCCCCGGTTCAGATCTGGACATGGCGTTTTCTTACATGGGTTTTGATGGGTGAAGATGAAGTTTCTGGCGTTGAGCTAATTGGCAGAATCTGAGCAAAACGGGCATCTTGATTTTGATTTGATTTGGTGTGCAGACGGCGGTAAAAACCCCACATTTCAAGAAAAGTTTGTGTTCACGCTCATTGAAGGGCTTAGGGAGTTGAATCTTGCAGTGTGGAACAGCAATACCCTCACTTACGACGACTTCATCGGCAGTGGAAAGTAATTGCTTCCTGCCTTGAATCCATTTTGCTCACCGAAACTGTTGTTGAGATGTTTCCGTTTTTTGGTCCTCGAGTGGCTAGTGGTCTTATCTTAGTCGTGTTTGTCATTGTCTCAAGGGTTCAGCTCCATAAGGCCCTTTCTCAAGGCTTCGATGATACGACCTGGCCTCTTCAGACTAAAACGGGCAGGTACAATTCGTAGAATCTATTCCTCTTATCTTATGCATGTATGATTATTTAATAGGTTCAAAAGCAAAAAGAGAAAAGGTTAGAAGATGGCCTTTATGTAAGAATGGTGGTTTGATTTCTTTAATTCACTCTATTTCCTGCAATCTAAAGGGAGATCTTAGCAGTACTGCTCCCATGTTTTGTTCCATTAGAACGATAAAGGCAGCCGACCGCTTAGCCTCACTTTAGCCTCCCACTTAGCCAGAAGACGTTTAATATTGTATAACACCGCCTGCTATACAAAAAATTGCTGATCTGATTAGCTTCCTTCCCTGGAATATACATAAAAGCGGGGGGCGGAAGGAAAAATTGAAGATAGTCCAGTGGCAACTTACCAGTTTCTTCTATCTCATTCTTTCTCCCATATTTTGATGTATATGGATTTTCTAGCAGATGCTCCTCTCCTTCACTATTTCTTTATACGTGTATAAAATGTCTACCAAATTGATGTCCCCGGTCGATCTCCATGGCATCAAATTCTGTAGTAGGGCAACTGTCACACAGGCATTTGTATTAGAACCCTCTAAAAAGGAGGTTTTGATTGTCTAAATTAAAGCGCCTCTATTTTCTCTGTTTCAAGATATGCTGGAGAAGCACGCGTGATAGTACATTACGCAAATGCAATAGTAAGTATCAATTTCATTTCAGTAGAAAATATCGACCATTACCATTTACCATAATCATTCTGTGGTGGATTCTGAACAATAACATGCTTCTGTGGCTGTAGAAACCGGCAACGAGCTCTGCACCATCTGCACCGCCATTTATAGCTTCTTCAGCTCCTCCTCATGTGTCTATGTACGGCGCACCTCCTCCCGCATCAGCTCATCTTTACGGTGCATCCGCTACAGCATACCCTGCGACTGCTCCTGCTCCTGCATACCCATCGTATGCACCGAATCCAGCGGCATATCCATCGCATCCACCGAATCCAACGGCATATCCATCGCATCCAGCGGCATACCCACCTCCACCGTATTTTCCCCCTCCACCATCAGCCTATCCTCCTCCAGCATATCCTCCGCCGCCCGCAGCTTATCCTCCACCTTCATATCCACCACCTCCCGGCCCTCCAGGTATGTGCTGAGTTTCAACCGTTGTGCATGAATTACCTCATTGTTAGGCTCAGCAATGAACAACCTCATTATAATGTTAATTCTATGTTGTCCATTTCTCAGGTCCTTATCCAGGGCATTACCCTCCACCACATTACTGAGAGAGAGCTTCTGCTGGACGAAATGTTAAAAGTTTCCGCGGGAAGCTAGTGTTGTATATTGACCTTGTAATTACAATGTCTAACACCGGAAGTTTTCTGCTTTGACCTGCAAACTTAACTTTTCGTTTTCTTTTTTTGGTTGTTGCTTGTCGAGAACTGTTTGAGTAGCAAATTACTAGACTCTGGTGTTTTATACCCGTTCCCCTTTTTTTTTTCAAACGCTTAAAGTCTATATCAACCTAAAAATGTTTCTAGGATAAGAGGAAAAAACAATTGTATTGCAAATGGAGGTCTTCCACGGTGGGTGTACGAACCCCGTTGATTTGTGCGTCTTGGAAATTGATCGTGTCCTAACTGCTATTCTTCTGGTCACATGAAAACCAAAATCTCCTTTCCAAGTATCTGCATTGGCCGCCACAGTTTCGGCATCGATCTCTCATTTCACAATGTATGAATATCTTACATTTTCAAGCTGAAGCTATTGGTAACTACATAGATAATTACAACACCATGGAAGAGAAAATTTGCACGGACCTAGTAAAAAATATGTTCAAATGAACTCAAATAGCCGGCAGCTCTTTAGTAATCGAAATGCAGAACACGGGAAACTCCATACGAGTTTTATTTTGGATGCGTAACATTATTTTTGTAACCATAGCCTCCGTTTTGCCTCTAGTAATAACTAAACATATTCACCCGATCGCTGAAGTTCCACTTTCTCAGCAAATCTGTCCCTTCAAAAGAACATCTGAATTCTGAGGAGAACGTGCGTGCAATGACTTCTCTCACCTGGCGCTTTGGGAAGCTTCTGCTCTCCTGGAAGAGCTAAAATCTTGTTAGCACTTGGCATTATCAAATGCAGAGTCACGCAAACAACAAAGAATTTTCAACTGACACCTCTATGCTAACCAAGCAGATACAAATCGATCTCGTGTGACGATGATAATCGTAGATAAAGCAATCATTGTCAAATTAATTCCCTTCCAAAAGAACAAAACTCTCACTCGTATAAGTTATTTGATGAGGATGCATCTTATAGGTGATCCTTCTGTACCCAGCAATCTCAAAGGCGGACAATGGATGGTATACACTCCTGCAGGGACATCTTCGAGTTTCAAGTCCTCAACAAGAACAATTTCCTGCAGCATTACCATAATGTCAGTTTCTTGAGCCAAGAGCTCCATATGAGAATGCAATGCTGTGAAATCTAGGCAAAATTACCAAAGCTAGTTTATGTCTGAGACAATAATTCGGCGATGAAACATGGTCATTCTATTTCAAATACATCAATCATTTTCTTATCTGGCTTGCAAGGAAGATGAGATGGGATGGAATCAAATTATCATCTGCAGCAACAGACAGGTAATCAATTCCTGCATTTTATAGCACAGATTGCGTCATGCAAGAGTGCATCTCAATCTCAGGTGCAATTATCTACAAGTTGCAGAACAAGAAAGAAAATAGATGGTCAAGATGCACTATTGTTCAAGAGTTAGGTTCAGAAAATAAAAGAACCTTCAGTAAAGCTCAACAACCTTATAGAAACATATGCTCAAGCATTTTCTTACACACGCATGTCTTTAAAAGTCAACAGAATATCATGTATTCATGTCGATGGATATTACAGCACCATACCGCAACTTGTGTCATCAGGGAGAAAATCAATAAGATGAAAGAGTAGGCATTTCTTGTCATGCCCAAGAGAAATAACATTTGCTTGTAGTGAAGCTGCAAGTGAAATTTGGTGGTGATAGAAAAGGTAGCTGCCCAACAGAGAAATAGATCCTAGCATTGTTTCTGGGTGATGATTAGGAAACATCATGAAATACCCTGTAAAGCAGTGAGTCTGTAAAAAGGTGAAGATAAGATGATAATGAAGCAAAACACCATCAAAAGAAAATTAACCTTCTCACTAAAATTTGCATTAGAATAGTACTTTAGTAAAGAGGGACGAATCCTACCTACAAATTTAATGTCTGTGTTCTCTACCACCATTTTGCTTCATGAATCCCACATAGTTTGTGTCTAACTCTTTTTTGTACATAAGCCATTTGAGAATGAAACAGAGCACAGATTAAGCTTTGTCCTTCTGATCATCACACTCAGTAATACCAGATTATATTAAGATACTCAGATCAGTGCTCCAATAGCACATGAATGGGTAATGCGCTTTACAACAATATGACAACATCAAATTAGTTCAGCTGACCATGACCCAAAAAGGATGCCTAGGAACAGAAGTTTACCTGTTAGTATTTAGGGTTCTGAACAACACCTTCTCACGCCCTTGGGAATATGTAAAAGACTCCATTACTTCAGCTGCAGGAAGTAGTCTATCATTCTCACAGAATTGGTTGGACAATATCACTATGTTTTAATCGCAAGTCGTATCAAATGCAGGCTGAATGCTGCAACCATGTAAACTTTCAGCAGCCCAATAGATGACAAATGACGCAAAAACCATTGGTTATTGTTAAGACCCAATACAATTTCAGTTAATTGTTATCTAGCTCAGATGTTGCATAAATTAAGACAAAATCTGCTACCTAAGTATCCAATGCCAAGCACTCTTAAAGCTATTCCAATAAGATGTATTGATGTAATCATGCTATTCCAAATAATTTCATAACTTCGTAGAAAAAGCATGTCAAGACTAAGTCAAGACTATGTTTTTGGATAACTTAGCATGCATAACATATCAGTGATCAGCATGCTGCAAGAAATTCAACTGAGGGACAAAACTGTGATATTATTATCCCTTGGAACATCAACCAGCAAAGCAGGACCAAAAGAAGGAGAAACCAATGATCATTAGAATTTTACAAGACAGAGCATAACAAAGTGATACCTCAATGAAGATGAGGATTTAACGTGAATGAACAGCAAAGAAGGAACCAAAACTAATGGGAAAGCTCAGGATATGAAAAGTAAGACCAGAGACCCTTAAATCAACTCTAATTAACTTCAATGTCACCCTTAAATCAACTCTAATTAACTTCAATGTCTTTCTCCACTGTATAAAAACCGATCTACTCTGATTAACAAGACTTTTGCCTTTTCAATTAAGCTTCTAATTTCTTGGCCACAAAAGAAATTCTTGAAGTTAACAAACTTTGATTTACAAGTGAGACTTGTGAGGCAATGAAGTTCACAAGACGAAGGTCAGTGCAAATTATCACTCGACAGAGAACAAATTTCAAGATGCTTAAAGCTATAGTCGGCAGAACCACACCATCATCAGCTACAGAAGCTAGAAACACAAATTAAAAACTCCTCCCAAAACCTACTAATATCAAAAGAAGAAATCAAACCCACCATCAAGAAGCACCACAAAAAGCCCATAGACATACCATTGAAGACTGCCAAATCAAGCGTGTCCACATCAAAACCAGCATTGAAGTAATGATCAAAGATGTGATCAGGAGCATCCACATAATTCCCCAAGTAAGTGGGCAACTTCATCTCTGAGTTACTCGCTAAAGACCCATTCTGCATACTCGCCGCAAGCCTCAGAAACTAACCCAACCCATCTTCTGATCCCCGTGACAGCATGTCACTAGTGATTCTATGACTAATATCGAAGATCATCCCACCATCATACACTTCTCAACAAATGGGGCTTGAGCTCCTCACACCGTCAGACACTGAGCAGTCGTCGACATTGGCATTGGTGGGTAGGTGTCAATGGCTGCAGCTACAACAACAGTGAGGAGGTGAGCAAAGAGAAGTGGGGAGAGAATCTTCATGATGACTCATGGTGTCGAGAGGGAAGTGTAATAGACCAAAAAAATCAAAGGTAAAAGAGAGCTTTTTCACTTCCAACTGATATAATGTTTGAAGGGGTCGATGCGATGTTGATGAGGACTGAATTGTTGACTTTGATATCATACTTCAAAGTTCAATCACTTGATGTTGTGTAAAACAAAAACTTTTGAGGAAAACTCACAGATCTAAAAGATAACGTGTTCCCAAAGTTTCATATGAAGTGCATGAGTGCAGGATCAAATGTTACAATTGACTGCGACTGCGTTACTTTTACCTCAATGATTTGTAAATTCTCAAGAGGATTAATACTGACAAGGAGGTGGTTGGAGGAGGATATGTCTACAAGTTTCTCTACTTCCACCTTTATAGCTGTCTCTTGGTAACTTGATCTTCTATCAGTTTTAACTACGATGATCAACTACCTTTCAAGAAGTAAAATTTATCATGAAACAGCCATATAGCTTATTGTCTTGAGGGACTATCTCTTCGCCAAATCAAGTGTTCTTAAACTCGAATCGTTTGCTCATAAGTAATAGCGAACGAAATGATCAAACAAAAGCAAAAGCTAATCAATCCAAGAGAAGAACACATTACCATTGAAAACTTTCATATCCGGCATCGTAATAGTGATCAAATACATGCCCAGGATTGTTAACATGGGTGCCTGTTTGAGCAGGAAGCTTGATATCAGAGAAATTTGCGATGAAGCCATTCTTCACGCTGAGAAGAAGCCAGAGCAATTGTCCGAGGCTCTCTTCAGAGTTGAACGAGGGTAAGTCAGGCATGATCCTATGCATGAAGTTAAAACATCACCAAATACCACACCACATCCTCCAACAGAAGTTAAACTTTCAACTGAGAATATTCTCCTATCATATGAAGACCAATGTATTAATTTCACCACAGTCGAAGAGTATATCACCATAAAATGAAACAGGGAAAAAATCAGCGCCACTCAATGAGCCAGCCCAACAGAAAATGCTGCATAATGGGGACCTTTTCCAAGACCTCTGCCTTATACATCTTCAGCAACCCGATATTCACCTGTTCCAATTAGGCACTCCACTAATATCATCCAGCAGCACCGAATGCCCCGCAACAGTGCCTTGCAATGCGAGAGAAATATATGTACTCATTGGAGAAGTTCTCCAATATGTCTTCATCGAAAATTGACTTGGGCTCCGAGTACTTACGGCCAGTCAGCTGTGATGGTCCAAAAATGAAAGGCGAGAAACAATAATCATCAAGACCCCCAACACCATGGGAAGCAGCAGGCTCCAAAGAACACACCAACTGCAATTTTCCTCATCAACTCTAAATACTTCACAAAAACCCTAGCCACTACAGCTTAGTAATCTTCTTCCGTATGAACTCCCATCCTCGCTAAGCGATACAACCATGCAGCAAAATTGGTCTAAAGCCCATTGCCATAATCAATACGACTTGAATTGCCAAAACTATCAGTAATTTCAGGTACAGTGTCAACCGTCGCTGATCGCAGATCAGCAGGAAGAAATGTAAGCATCAGGGACTCACTATTTTGCACCAAACGCTCACGCCAGCTTCTGCACGAGACATTACCGTAACGCTCTGCTTGCTGGACCGGAGGAATTTCCTCGATCCGACGAGCCGGAGCCTCGACAATGGACGCGATCGCGGACACAGTGGATGATTCGTGGCACGAGTCAGAAATATTGTGGCCAGGAACCGACGCAGAGAGAGCGACGACGACGCCAAGGAAGTTCTCAGAGACGTCGGAGCCGTGGAACCGGCGGGTATCGTCCGGAGACTAGATTCTCTTGACCGGAACCTGATAAGGCAGAGAGATGATCGGGACCTTCTGCGACCGAGGGACGGGTTCCAGAATCATCGCTTGTTGCTGAAAGTGCAGAGACCCCCGGCGGCAGATTGACGGCGGCAGCGCGGATGGGGCGGTAGGTAGGGGGCGGGGAGACGCCGGAGAAGGGAGGCGGGGGAGAGGGGTAAGAGGTGGGAAGGCCGCCTCTGGCGCTAGTGGCGCCGGAGTGTTCGGAGGCGGCGCCGGCGGCCGCGCAACCGGTGGAGGAAGTCGGCAACGTGAACGGTGGGGATTTACCGGCGTGAATATTTGTGAAACGGGAACGGCGATGGTTGAGACCGGAGAACGGATTTGAAGGCGCCGAACGGTTATACATGTGTCAATCGCGGAGCATGTAGGTCGCTGCCAATGCCATGCCATGACATTTAATACATTTTATATATTATTTATATATATAATAACAGATTAAATCCAATGGTTAAACCACGCAATCTCATGTGGCTTTATTTATCTAAGATACATAATGAGATAATAGACCAGGAAAAGAAGGAAAGCAACTTCAAGTTGGAAAGGGGAGGTGAGGGGTTACCAAAAAAAAAAAAAAAAGCAACTTCAATTTTGACTGAACCCACGTAATTTTAACTCAGCTGGTCAACCATGACTTGTCCACTTCAGCCTCCGACAGTCTTGCGATTCTTGAGCTCCTGAATCAAGGATTCAACATCTCCATACGATGACCCGCCTTCTCCGACCGCCTTCCTGGCCTTCCCTCCGAGATCTTCGGCTCTTCTCCTCATCTCCGCCGCCTCCTCTCCTCCATCCATCAGTTTCCCCACGGCCACCTCCACCTTCTTCGGATCCACTGCCGGGCCCGGCTCGGTGTTCCAGGATGCCCACTTCATTTTCCCGACCGGGAACCCAATTTTCAACACGTCAACGACCAGCTTCGCATTGAGATGCTGCTCAGCTGAGCGCGGGAGAGTGACCATCGGGACACCAGCGCTCACGCCTTCCAGGATCGAGTTCCAGTCACAGAGCGTCATGTACCCACCCACCGAAGGGTGTTCGAGAATCGACAGCTGCGGCACCCATCCTCTGATGATCAACCCTCTCTCGGACTTCTTCAATCTCTCTTCAAACCCGCTCGGAAGCCAATCCTCTCGGCCTCCCTCTCCATTTTCGGACGACTCAAGGATTTTCCCAGCCGCCCAAATGAACGAACTGCTCGAAGCCTCGAGACCATATGCAATCTTAAGGAGCTGTTCCGGGGTCAACCTGGCCAAACTCCCAAAACTAACGTAAAGAACGGAGTTGGGTTCTTTAGCATTGAGCCACTTCAAGCAACTCTTCTCATCAATAGCAGCTCGTTGCCCTCTCTCGGCCTTATCCTCCGCAATGCGCAGCGACACTGGTCCGACCACCCAAGCTTCCTTCCCCATCTCCTTCTTGAAATACTCCACACAAGCCGGTTCCAGATCGAGAAAGCTATTCACCACAACCCCAAGACTCCTGTCCTCCAAATTCCACATCCCACCCGGCGGCTTCCCGCCGCCTGGATGCTTGTGAAAATGCAGAAGTTGCGACCTTGTCATCTTGATTTCCTTCGGCAGGCCCGGCAGCTCAAACGGATCATATTCGGATTCCACCATCTCCAAGGTTTCCCCATGCGCCCGAATGTACGAATAGCCGGAAGCCTGGAGACCTGTCGTGCGAAGGTACTGTTTCGGGGTAAACTTGTTCAGTTGCCCGAACTTAACATGATCAACAGATTCGGGTTCTTGAGCACACCGAGAAAAGCAGCCGTTCCCAATGAAGACGATCCTGGGAACTCCCACCTCGTCGATGACATCGGCCGACCACTGGTGGAACATGTCGACGACGATGCAATCGGGTCGTCTCGCAGTGAGCAAGAGCTTGAGGGATTCTTGGAGCATGGAGGTGTCGGTGAAGAGGGAGGCGGACATGTCGGCGTCGGGCAGCTCGGAGCCTGGGGGCAAGCCGAGGGGGTGGATGGAGATGGGTCGACCGGAGTCCTGATCGCGGGTGATGGAGCGTTGGAAGGAGAGGGCGTTGTTAGGGGTGGCGACGATGGTGGACTTGACGCCGTGGGAGGCGAAGAGGCGGGCCAGGTCGATCGTGGGGATCTGATGGCCTCCTTCCACGGAGGTGAAGAAGAACATCTCCACTTCGTCCGCCATTGATGAATGCACCAGGAGAGAGAGAGAGAGAGAGGGGGGGGCGGCCGTGGGGAGGATTAATGGTGCAAGCAGCTTGGCAGCGAGTCTGATCCTCCCTCTTTTATAGCAAGTTTTAGTTTCTTTTTCTTTTCAAGGCGCGAACTTCCAAAGAGAGTTATTTGGGAGAGAGTGAGAAGAGAGAGGAGAGAGAGGAGCGCTGCGTCGAGGAGCAAGAGAAAAGCGAAGAGGACGCCGAGTGGGCCCACCCCTCCTCCACGAGTGGCCGGGGACCACGCTGATGTAATGTCCCGGACCATCCAATATTTTCTCTCAATGAGAATGGAGTGAGGTGTCCATATTATATCCAAACTCACCTGGTGATGGTGTCCTTTTTACGGGCTAGTAATGAAATTTCAGCATTTTCCGACAAAAAAAAAAAAAAGTGAAATTATTGAACATGCTTAATAAAAAAAATTTATCTTATCAACGAGTACCCTTAGTGCACTTATTAATTATACTAAATAAGAAAAATATTTTTTTATCTCCAATATAAATGTGAGAAGAACGTTTTTTTCGAAGATGAAATTTTTTTTCTTCATTCCAGTTCTTAATGAGTGTCTATTAACAAATTGCGATAAAAACAAAATCAATGTCTCCAAGCTTCAGTTTACCTAACATTAAAGAATTAGTGCTTCATGAATTCGACAACTTGCTTTTTGACAAAACAAAGAAAAAGAATGCGACGACTTGCTAGATCAGTTTCCCAACGAATGTCCCAGAAATATTTATCAGTAATGTCCAAATGAGAGCCTTAGCGATATTTATTATTTATTTTTGCTATTGGTGCTCATCCCACAAATACTCGTCAGTAAAATCCAAACAAGAGCCTTAAGGATATATAGATAGTGCATGTGCAAATATATTACAGAGAAACTCACTCATCAATGTCCTAATTTTTTTATATTTGATTGACTAATAGGTGTCCTAAACAACACACTCTACATTCTTTATAGATTTATGAGATAATTGCATAGGAAAATTTAAAATTTGTCACGAAAGTACGGTCGAGTTCTAAAATTTTCACAAAATATAATTAAGTTTTAAAACTTGTTACGAAAGTATAGTTGAATTCTAAAACTTTAAAAAGTGCAATTAAATTCTAAAAATTATCACAAAAGTACAATTCAATTCTAATACTTTGAAAAAATGCAATTAAGTTATAAAACTTGTCTAATTAATAAAATCAATTCCTTCCGTTGATATCACCTTTTGAAATTTTTATGACTTAATTGCACTTTCGTGACAAGTTTTAAGATTTAATTACATTTTTTCAAGATTTTAGAATATAATTGCACTTTTGAAAGTTTCCACACTTTCATGATAAAATTTAAAAATTTTAGTGTACTTATCTCTGAATTTATTATCTACAATTGCATTTACCAGTTTAGTGCTCGATTAATAAAAGCATTTAGGGGATGGTGAATAGACTCTCTCTTTTTTCTCAATTACACATGAAAAAAGAAAAGACGGACGAAGCAAAACGTCACGACTTTAACGTCGTGTGTTTTTTTTTTGTCGCACACATCATGGGTGTGATCCTAGACGCAGCACTTTTCCATTTATATAGCTACGCCGACTTTATGTTGAAGGAAAAAGTTGCGTTTACTATCATCCCCAACCCACTTTGTGCCTCCAGCAAGTAGGCGCCTAACGCGAATCTATCTATAGTTTCTTTCGATCAAATACCCAACGTCACATCTTTAATTTCTGATTTTTCTTTGTCGTGCACATCATGGGTGTGGACCCGCAGCTGCATTTACTATCAACCCAAACCCGGACAAGACAAGACATGGAATATGTTTCGCACGGGCCAATTAAAAAGATAAAAAAAAAATACCAACTTTACGTCAAAGGATAAGATTGAGTGACAATTTTGACCCTAATTTTTTTTTTGTCTCCTAATAAACCTTCACCCTTATTCCAAATCTGACCCCTACATTAAATTTCTATTTGAAGTTAACCTTATTTTAGGAAAAATAACGTTCTAACCACAAGCTTAATGGATCTTGTTCATGGTGTCTCTTGATGGATAGTGGCCTACAGCTTCATATTACAATCAGACGACAAAGTCTAGTCAAAACAATTCAATTTGGAGATTTTTTGATTTGTTAGTGAAGTGTAGGAGACGATAAACAATTTGTTTCATCCTTATTCTCCAAGTTATGGCTCAATAATGAATAGTGCTTTAAATCCAACCAGCAAGTGCACATAGATTTATTGCTAAGGACAATCAATGGATCTAAATTAAGGGGGGGCCAGATTTAGAATTTAAGTAAATATTGGTATCTAAAAAAGTTGGGACCAGAATTGTCCATCATCCTCAAGTTGGTTTTTTTTTGGGGGGGAATTAGCCCTGTTCCACACAACATGTTTAAGATTTTAGATGCACCGTGAGAGAATTGAGAATTCGGTGAGATGTCACCCTCACAGTCCGCGAATGAAGTTCTGCGAGTGAAACAGGACAAAGCTCGAGTTGCCAAAAATCTACCCAAGCCCTGTTTTCCGATCCAGTAGCTGATAAGGTTCATTCTCAGTTTTGCTTGGCACAAGCTCGAAAGAATATTTTGAATGACTTTTGAAGAGAGCATTCACACGTCATGAGTGACGTCTTACTACTCCTTGGATGAGTGACATTGCATCTTGGCCTTTTGGCTTCCGGCGTGTTGGAAAAATGAACCAACCAGCCAAGGGCACTCCCGAAGCATTACCTCCTTTCCTGGGTAAGAAAAGGCAAGATTGACTTTCGGTAAAGCAACTAAAGCAAGGTTATGAATTAGGTTTACAACTGTGGAGTACACTCTCTTAACAACGATAACTTGATCTTTGAAGAGATATCTTAAATTGCATTTACGAGTTATGTACATACGTATTTTTAGCACTTCACGTTTTCTAATCCTTGATACATTTCTTAGGGTGCGTTTGTTTCGCAAAAAAATAAATGATTTGGAAAACATTATTATAAGAATGATTGCTTGTATCATTTACAAAAATGAATAAATAAATGATATTTCCATAGTTCATGGAAACAGTTAAATATAAATTGCATTCGATTATGAAAACATATTTCGTCCATAGTTATTTCAATCGATACATGTGAAAACTTCAAAAATCAATTTATGACGTAATTAGGTATGAAATAATTGTAAAGAAGTAGAGGTATAGTACGTTAAGGCACCTTAAAATTTGCTGTGTTTCAAGAGAATAATTAGGAGTGGACATCCGAAAACTTAAAAAAATTGTGAGCTAGGATGACAGATTTTCAAATATGACTTGTAATTTTTCCCAAATTATAAATATATAATCACAAACCTCCATTCTCTTCCAATTCTCTTCACATTACTAAAGAACCATTGCCTTCTACATTAATTAGATTAAATTTTTTTAATTATATATTTAACATTCATGTTTTTAAGAAAAAAAAGCGTTAGAATTGATTCGTGTAATATATAAGAAGGTCGTTACCAATTATTTCTATTTGCTAAATAAGAAATAACCATCGAATTTCAAAATCATCTCCTTTTTGAAAAGTAAAAAGGAGCAAGTGCGAACCATTACGGCAACTCGCAAATCTTAATTCGCGGACTGTGAGGGCGACATCTCACCGAATTCTCAATTCTCTGACCGTGCACTGGACGTCATCCCGTTTTCCTCACGGCGTGTTGAAAAAATGAGCGGTTCCCCTACTCCAGGAGCATAGCCAAGGCACTTTTTTCCGGTGCAAGAGCTTCACTTTCGGTTCACGATCTTTGACTAAAACTAATCTCATTAATGGGAAATTCGATTTCGGTATTATAAGCCGTATCATAGGCAAGCAACTAAAGCATGGTTGTGAATTAGGTTTATAATTGTGAATCACACTCTCTTAATAACGATAACTTGATCCGCAAAGAGATATCTTAAATTGCATTTGCGGGTCATGCACATACATATTTTTACCACTTCACATTTTTTAATCCTTGATACATTACTTAGGGTACATCTATTTTGCAAAAAATGAATGATTTAGAAAACATTATTCTAAAAATGATTGTTTATATTACTCACAAAAATGAATGAATGGAAGATATTTTCATAATTCACTGAAACGGTTAAATATAAATTGCATTCGATTGTGAAAACATATTTCGTGCACTAATTATTTCTAGCGATACATGCGACTGTTTAAAAAAAATGTTTTCCAAATCATTTAGTTTTCATAAAATAAATAGAGCCCTTTATTTATCATTTCCCTTTTTATGTATTGTATGGAAGTGGAAAATAGAATGCGGCAAGTTTCCTCTCATGCAAACTATTATAAATTGGGAATCATACCGTTTCATTAGTTGAGATACTATTTTAGGTTCGTTCAGTGCTTCACATTTGAAACATTGCAAAGAAGATTTTCTACATGATAGTTGCTCTTTTTATGAACCTTGCTAATTGATTATAAGCTATTAAATAGTGCAACTTGCAAGCTAAATACCGAAACAACATTCCTATAACATGGGGATGAACAGTCGCAACTTTTAGGACTTTAGACATAGATAGTTCTAATATTCATACAAAATTGGAAATTGTTATGCGCATAAACCCATTTCGTGCTTCACTCAGAAAGTAAATATCTCACACCAAAAGGATGACTTCGATTTTTTTAATGAAAAAAAGGGTTTTGCGTAGATTCAAGATAAGGATTTTTTGTTTGGCTTTGAAAACGGAGATAAATGAAGGAACACTATTTTCAAAATATGGTTTTCCAACTTTTCGATATTTCGATGATAGAAAACTTATTGATTTACGGAAAACGTTATCCATGGACCGATAACAACCTTTGATTGGTCATTCTGATAAAAAGGAAATCACTTTCCCTAAACCACTAAATAAATGAAAACTAAAAAAGAAAAAATCTATTAAAAATAATTTCTTTATGATAAATTTTGGGAAAATGACACTAATAATCCCTAAACTTTAATCCAATATACAATATAGTCCATGAACTTTTAATTATTCAATGTGATCTTTAAAATTTTGGTATATATTCCATTTAGTTCCTGAACTATATAAAAATGTATAATATTGTCCCTAAACTTGAATTAATTCAACAACGATATTTAATATTTTCATAGAGTTCAAAGACTAAATAGAACATGTGCCAAAAATTCATGAATCACATTAAATAAATCAAAAGTCTGTGAATCATATTGCACATTAAGCTAAAGTTTAAAGATAATTTATATCATTATCTTAATGTTAGAAGATTATTAAATAGGTTCGAAAGCAAAAAGAGAAAAGGTTAGAAGATGGCTTTTATGTAAGAATAGTGGTTTGATTTCTTTAATTCACTCTATTCCCTGCAATCTAAAGGGAGATCTTAGCAGTACTGCTCCCATGTTTTGTTCCATTAGAACGATACAGGCAGCCGACCGCTTAGCCTCACTTTAGCCTCCCACTTAGCCAGAAGACGTTTAATATTGTATAACACCGCCTGCTATACAAAAAATTGCTGATCTGATTAGCTTCCTTCCCTGGAATATACATAAAAGCGGGAGGCGGAAGGAAAAATTGAAGATAGTCCAGTGGCAACTTACCAGTTTCTTCCATCTCATTCTTTCTCCCATATTGTGACGTATATGGATTTTCTAGCAGATTCTCCTCTCCTTCACTATTTCTTTACACGTGTATAAAATGTCTACCAAATTGATGTCCCGGGTCGATCTCCATGGCATCAAATTCTGTAGTAGGACAACTGTCACACAGCATTTGTATTAGAACCCTCTAAAAAGGAGGAGGTTTTGATTGTCTAAATTAAAGCGACTCTATTTTCTCTGTTTCAAGATATGCCGGAGAAGCACGCGTGATAGTACATTACGCAAATGCAATAGTAAGTATCAATTTCATTTCAGTAGAAAATATCGACCACTACCATTTACCATAATCATTCTGTGGTGGATTCTGAACAATAACATGCTTCTGTGGCTGTAGAAACCGGCAACGAGCTCTGCACCATCTGCACCGCCATTTGTAGCTTCTTCAGCTCCTCCTCATGTGTCTATGTACGGCGCACCTCCTCCCGCATCAGCTCATCTTTACGGTGCATCCGCTACAGCATACCCTGCAACTGCTCCTGCATACCCATCGTATGCACCGAATCCAGCGGCATATCCATCGCATCCACCAAATCCAACGGCATATCCATCGCATCCACCAAATCCAGCAGCATACCCACCTCCACCGTATTTTCCCCCTCCACCATCAGCCTATCCTCCTCCAGCATATCCTCTGCCGCCTGCAGCTTATCCTCCACCTTCATATCCACCACCTCCCGGCCCTCCAGGTATGTGCTGAGTTTCAACCGTTGTGCATGAATTACCTCATTGTTAGGCTCAGCAATGAACAACCTCATTATAATGTTAATTCTATGTTGTCCATTTCTCAGGTCCTTATCAAGGGCATTACCCTCCACCACATTACTGAGAGAGAGCTTCTGCCGGACGAAATGTTAAAGGTTCCGCGGGAAGCTAGTGTTGTATATTGACCTTGTAATTACAATGTCTTAACACCGGAAGTTTTCCGCCTTTGACCTGGAAACTTAACCTTTCGTTTTCTTTTTTGTTTGTTGCTTGTCAAGAACTGTTTGGGTAGCAAATTACTAGACTGTGGTGTTTTATGCCGGTTCCGTTTTTTTTTTTTTTTTTTTTTTCAAACGCTTCAAGTCTATATCAACCTAAAAATGTTTCTAGTATAAGAGGAAAAAACAATTGTATTGCAAATGGAGGTCTTCCACGGTGGGTGTACGAACCCCGTTGATTTGTGCGTCTTGGAAATTGATCGTGTCCTAACTGCTATTCTTCTGGTCACATGAAAACCAAAATCTCCTTTCCAAGTATCTGCATTGGCCGCCACAGTTTCGGCATCGATCTCTCATTTCACAATGTATGAATATCTTACATTTTCAAGCTGAAGCTATTGGTAACTACATAGATAATTACAACACCATGGAAGAGAAAATTTGCACGGACCTAGTAAAAAATATGTTCAAATGAACTCAAATAGCCGGCAGCTCTTTAGTAATCGAAATGCAGAACACGGGAAACTCCATACGAGTTTTATTTTGGATGCGTAACATTATTTTTGTAACCATAGCCTCCGTTTTGCCTCTAGTAATAACTAAACATATTCACCCGATCGCTGAAGTTCCACTTTCTCAGCAAATCTGTCCCTTCAAAAGAACATCTGAATTCTGAGGAGAACGTGCGTGCAATGACTTCTCTCACCTGGCGCTTTGGGAAGCTTCTGCTCTCCTGGAAGAGCTAAAATCTTGTTAGCACTTGGCATTATCAAATGCAGAGTCACGCAAACAACAAAGAATTTTCAACTGACACCTCTATGCTAACCAAGCAGATACAAATCGATCTCGTGTGACGATGATAATCGTAGATAAAGCAATCATTGTCAAATTAATTCCCTTCCAAAAGAACAAAACTCTCACTCGTATAAGTTATTTGATGAGGATGCATCTTATAGGTGATCCTTCTGTACCCAGCAATCTCAAAGGCGGACAATGGATGGTATACACTCCTGCAGGGACATCTTCGAGTTTCAAGTCCTCAACAAGAACAATTTCCTGCAGCATTACCATAATGTCAGTTTCTTGAGCCAAGAGCTCCATATGAGAATGCAATGCTGTGAAATCTAGGCAAAATTACCAAAGCTAGTTTATGTCTGAGACAATAATTCGGCGATGAAACATGGTCATTCTATTTCAAATACATCAATCATTTTCTTATCTGGCTTGCAAGGAAGATGAGATGGGATGGAATCAAATTATCATCTGCAGCAACAGACAGGTAATCAATTCCTGCATTTTATAGCACAGATTGCGTCATGCAAGAGTGCATCTCAATCTCAGGTGCAATTATCTACAAGTTGCAGAACAAGAAAGAAAATAGATGGTCAAGATGCACTATTGTTCAAGAGTTAGGTTCAGAAAATAAAAGAACCTTCAGTAAAGCTCAACAACCTTATAGAAACATATGCTCAAGCATTTTCTTACACACGCATGTCTTTAAAAGTCAACAGAATATCATGTATTCATGTCGATGGATATTACAGCACCATACCGCAACTTGTGTCATCAGGGAGAAAATCAATAAGATGAAAGAGTAGGCATTTCTTGTCATGCCCAAGAGAAATAACATTTGCTTGTAGTGAAGCTGCAAGTGAAATTTGGTGGTGATAGAAAAGGTAGCTGCCCAACAGAGAAATAGATCCTAGCATTGTTTCTGGGTGATGATTAGGAAACATCATGAAATACCCTGTAAAGCAGTGAGTCTGTAAAAAGGTGAAGATAAGATGATAATGAAGCAAAACACCATCAAAAGAAAATTAACCTTCTCACTAAAATTTGCATTAGAATAGTACTTTAGTAAAGAGGGACGAATCCTACCTACAAATTTAATGTCTGTGTTCTCTACCACCATTTTGCTTCATGAATCCCACATAGTTTGTGTCTAACTCTTTTTTGTACATAAGCCATTTGAGAATGAAACAGAGCACAGATTAAGCTTTGTCCTTCTGATCATCACACTCAGTAATACCAGATTATATTAAGATACTCAGATCAGTGCTCCAATAGCACATGAATGGGTAATGCGCTTTACAACAATATGACAACATCAAATTAGTTCAGCTGACCATGACCCAAAAAGGATGCCTAGGAACAGAAGTTTACCTGTTAGTATTTAGGGTTCTGAACAACACCTTCTCACGCCCTTGGGAATATGTAAAAGACTCCATTACTTCAGCTGCAGGAAGTAGTCTATCATTCTCACAGAATTGGTTGGACAATATCACTATGTTTTAATCGCAAGTCGTATCAAATGCAGGCTGAATGCTGCAACCATGTAAACTTTCAGCAGCCCAATAGATGACAAATGACGCAAAAACCATTGGTTATTGTTAAGACCCAATACAATTTCAGTTAATTGTTATCTAGCTCAGATGTTGCATAAATTAAGACAAAATCTGCTACCTAAGTATCCAATGCCAAGCACTCTTAAAGCTATTCCAATAAGATGTATTGATGTAATCATGCTATTCCAAATAATTTCATAACTTCGTAGAAAAAGCATGTCAAGACTAAGTCAAGACTATGTTTTTGGATAACTTAGCATGCATAACATATCAGTGATCAGCATGCTGCAAGAAATTCAACTGAGGGACAAAACTGTGATATTATTATCCCTTGGAACATCAACCAGCAAAGCAGGACCAAAAGAAGGAGAAACCAATGATCATTAGAATTTTACAAGACAGAGCATAACAAAGTGATACCTCAATGAAGATGAGGATTTAACGTGAATGAACAGCAAAGAAGGAACCAAAACTAATGGGAAAGCTCAGGATATGAAAAGTAAGACCAGAGACCCTTAAATCAACTCTAATTAACTTCAATGTCACCCTTAAATCAACTCTAATTAACTTCAATGTCTTTCTCCACTGTATAAAAACCGATCTACTCTGATTAACAAGACTTTTGCCTTTTCAATTAAGCTTCTAATTTCTTGGCCACAAAAGAAATTCTTGAAGTTAACAAACTTTGATTTACAAGTGAGACTTGTGAGGCAATGAAGTTCACAAGACGAAGGTCAGTGCAAATTATCACTCGACAGAGAACAAATTTCAAGATGCTTAAAGCTATAGTCGGCAGAACCACACCATCATCAGCTACAGAAGCTAGAAACACAAATTAAAAACTCCTCCCAAAACCTACTAATATCAAAAGAAGAAATCAAACCCACCATCAAGAAGCACCACAAAAAGCCCATAGACATACCATTGAAGACTGCCAAATCAAGCGTGTCCACATCAAAACCAGCATTGAAGTAATGATCAAAGATGTGATCAGGAGCATCCACATAATTCCCCAAGTAAGTGGGCAACTTCATCTCTGAGTTACTCGCTAAAGACCCATTCTGCATACTTGCCGCAAGCCTCAGAAACTAACCCAACCCATCTTCTGATCCCCGTGACAGCATGTCACTAGTGATTCTATGACTAATATCGAAGATCATCCCACCATCATACACTTCTCAACAAATGGGGCTTGAGCTCCTCACACCGTCAGACACTGAGCAGTCGTCGACATTGGCATTGGTGGGTAGGTGTCAATGGCTGCAGCTACAACAACAGTGAGGAGGTGAGCAAAGAGAAGTGGGGAGAGAATCTTCATGATGACTCATGGTGTCGAGAGGGAAGTGTAATAGACCAAAAAAATCAAAGGTAAAAGAGAGCTTTTTCACTTCCAACTGATATAATGTTTGAAGGGGTCGATGCGATGTTGATGAGGACTGAATTGTTGACTTTGATATCATACTTCAAAGTTCAATCACTTGATGTTGTGTAAAACAAAAACTTTTGAGGAAAACTCACAGATCTAAAAGATAACGTGTTCCCAAAGTTTCATATGAAGTGCATGAGTGCAGGATCAAATGTTACAATTGACTGCGACTGCGTTACTTTTACCTCAATGATTTGTAAATTCTCAAGAGGATTAATACTGACAAGGAGGTGGTTGGAGGAGGATATGTCTACAAGTTTCTCTACTTCCACCTTTATAGCTGTCTCTTGGTAACTTGATCTTCTATCAGTTTTAACTACGATGATCAACTACCTTTCAAGAAGTAAAATTTATCATGAAACAGCCATATAGCTTATTGTCTTGAGGGACTATCTCTTCGCCAAATCAAGTGTTCTTAAACTCGAATCGTTTGCTCATAAGTAATAGCGAACGAAATGATCAAACAAAAGCAAAAGCTAATCAATCCAAGAGAAGAACACATTACCATTGAAAACTTTCATATCCGGCATCGTAATAGTGATCAAATACATGCCCAGGATTGTTAACATGGGTGCCTGTTTGAGCAGGAAGCTTGATATCAGAGAAATTTGCGATGAAGCCATTCTTCACGCTGAGAAGAAGCCAGAGCAATTGTCCGAGGCTCTCTTCAGAGTTGAACGAGGGTAAGTCAGGCATGATCCTATGCATGAAGTTAAAACATCACCAAATACCACACCACATCCTCCAACAGAAGTTAAACTTTCAACTGAGAATATTCTCCTATCATATGAAGACCAATGTATTAATTTCACCACAGTCGAAGAGTATATCACCATAAAATGAAACAGGGAAAAAATCAGCGCCACTCAATGAGCCAGCCCAACAGAAAATGCTGCATAATGGGGACCTTTTCCAAGACCTCTGCCTTATACATCTTCAGCAACCCGATATTCACCTGTTCCAATTAGGCACTCCACTAATATCATCCAGCAGCACCGAATGCCCCGCAACAGTGCCTTGCAATGCGAGAGAAATATATGTACTCATTGGAGAAGTTCTCCAATATGTCTTCATCGAAAATTGACTTGGGCTCCGAGTACTTACGGCCAGTCAGCTGTGATGGTCCAAAAATGAAAGGCGAGAAACAATAATCATCAAGACCCCCAACACCATGGGAAGCAGCAGGCTCCAAAGAACACACCAACTGCAATTTTCCTCATCAACTCTAAATACTTCACAAAAACCCTAGCCACTACAGCTTAGTAATCTTCTTCCGTATGAACTCCCATCCTCGCTAAGCGATACAACCATGCAGCAAAATTGGTCTAAAGCCCATTGCCATAATCAATACGACTTGAATTGCCAAAACTATCAGTAATTTCAGGTACAGTGTCAACCGTCGCTGATCGCAGATCAGCAGGAAGAAATGTAAGCATCAGGGACTCACTATTTTGCACCAAACGCTCACGCCAGCTTCTGCACGAGACATTACCGTAACGCTCTGCTTGCTGGACCGGAGGAATTTCCTCGATCCGACGAGCCGGAGCCTCGACAATGGACGCGATCGCGGACACAGTGGATGATTCGTGGCACGAGTCAGAAATATTGTGGCCAGGAACCGACGCAGAGAGAGCGACGACGACGCCAAGGAAGTTCTCAGAGACGTCGGAGCCGTGGAACCGGCGGGTATCGTCCGGAGACTAGATTCTCTTGACCGGAACCTGATAAGGCAGAGAGATGATCGGGACCTTCTGCGACCGAGGGACGGGTTCCAGAATCATCGCTTGTTGCTGAAAGTGCAGAGACCCCCGGCGGCAGATTGACGGCGGCAGCGCGGATGGGGCGGTAGGTAGGGGGCGGGGAGACGCCGGAGAAGGGAGGCGGGGGAGAGGGGTAAGAGGGGGGAAGGCCGCCTCTGGCGCTAGTGGCGCCGGAGTGTTCGGAGGCGGCGCCGGCGGCCGCGCAACCGGTGGAGGAAGTCGGCAACGTGAACGGTGGGGATTTACCGGCGTGAATATTTGTGAAACGGGAACGGCGATGGTTGAGACCGGAGAACGGATTTGAAGGCGCCGAACGGTTATACATGTGTCAATCGCGGAGCATGTAGGTCGCTGCCAATGCCATGCCATGACATTTAATACATTTTATATATTATTTATATATATAATAACAGATTAAATCCAATGGTTAAACCACGCAATCTCATGTGGCTTTATTTATCTAAGATACATAATGAGATAATAGACCAGGAAAAGAAGGAAAGCAACTTCAAGTTGGAAAGGGGAGGTGAGGGGTTACCAAAAAAAAAAAAAAAAAGCAACTTCAATTTTGACTGAACCCACGTAATTTTAACTCAGCTGGTCAACCATGACTTGTCCACTTCAGCCTCCGACAGTCTTGCGATTCTTGAGCTCCTGAATCAAGGATTCAACATCTCCATACGATGACCCGCCTTCTCCGACCGCCTTCCTGGCCTTCCCTCCGAGATCTTCGGCTCTTCTCCTCATCTCCGCCGCCTCCTCTCCTCCATCCATCAGTTTCCCCACGGCCACCTCCACCTTCTTCGGATCCACTGCCGGGCCCGGCTCGGTGTTCCAGGATGCCCACTTCATTTTCCCGACCGGGAACCCAATTTTCAACACGTCAACGACCAGCTTCGCATTGAGATGCTGCTCAGCTGAGCGCGGGAGAGTGACCATCGGGACACCAGCGCTCACGCCTTCCAGGATCGAGTTCCAGTCACAGAGCGTCATGTACCCACCCACCGAAGGGTGTTCGAGAATCGACAGCTGCGGCACCCATCCTCTGATGATCAACCCTCTCTCGGACTTCTTCAATCTCTCTTCAAACCCGCTCGGAAGCCAATCCTCTCGGCCTCCCTCTCCATTTTCGGACGACTCAAGGATTTTCCCAGCCGCCCAAATGAACGAACTGCTCGAAGCCTCGAGACCATATGCAATCTTAAGGAGCTGTTCCGGGGTCAACCTGGCCAAACTCCCAAAACTAACGTAAAGAACGGAGTTGGGTTCTTTAGCATTGAGCCACTTCAAGCAACTCTTCTCATCAATAGCAGCTCGTTGCCCTCTCTCGGCCTTATCCTCCGCAATGCGCAGCGACACTGGTCCGACCACCCAAGCTTCCTTCCCCATCTCCTTCTTGAAATACTCCACACAAGCCGGTTCCAGATCGAGAAAGCTATTCACCACAACCCCAAGACTCCTGTCCTCCAAATTCCACATCCCACCCGGCGGCTTCCCGCCGCCTGGATGCTTGTGAAAATGCAGAAGTTGCGACCTTGTCATCTTGATTTCCTTCGGCAGGCCCGGCAGCTCAAACGGATCATATTCGGATTCCACCATCTCCAAGGTTTCCCCATGCGCCCGAATGTACGAATAGCCGGAAGCCTGGAGACCTGTCGTGCGAAGGTACTGTTTCGGGGTAAACTTGTTCAGTTGCCCGAACTTAACATGATCAACAGATTCGGGTTCTTGAGCACACCGAGAAAAGCAGCCGTTCCCAATGAAGACGATCCTGGGAACTCCCACCTCGTCGATGACATCGGCCGACCACTGGTGGAACATGTCGACGACGATGCAATCGGGTCGTCTCGCAGTGAGCAAGAGCTTGAGGGATTCTTGGAGCATGGAGGTGTCGGTGAAGAGGGAGGCGGACATGTCGGCGTCGGGCAGCTCGGAGCCTGGGGGCAAGCCGAGGGGGTGGATGGAGATGGGTCGACCGGAGTCCTGATCGCGGGTGATGGAGCGTTGGAAGGAGAGGGCGTTGTTAGGGGTGGCGACGATGGTGGACTTGACGCCGTGGGAGGCGAAGAGGCGGGCCAGGTCGATCGTGGGGATCTGATGGCCTCCTTCCACGGAGGTGAAGAAGAACATCTCCACTTCGTCCGCCATTGATGAATGCACCAGGAGAGAGAGAGAGAGAGAGGGGGGGGCGGCCGTGGGGAGGATTAATGGTGCAAGCAGCTTGGCAGCGAGTCTGATCCTCCCTCTTTTATAGCAAGTTTTAGTTTCTTTTTCTTTTCAAGGCGCGAACTTCCAAAGAGAGTTATTTGGGAGAGAGTGAGAAGAGAGAGGAGAGAGAGGAGCGCTGCGTCGAGGAGCAAGAGAAAAGCGAAGAGGACGCCGAGTGGGCCCACCCCTCCTCCACGAGTGGCCGGGGACCACGCTGATGTAATGTCCCGGACCATCCAATATTTTCTCTCAATGAGAATGGAGTGAGGTGTCCATATTATATCCAAACTCACCTGGTGATGGTGTCCTTTTTACGGGCTAGTAATGAAATTTCAGCATTTTCCGACAAAAAAAAAAAAAAGTGAAATTATTGAACATGCTTAATAAAAAAAATTTATCTTATCAACGAGTACCCTTAGTGCACTTATTAATTATACTAAATAAGAAAAATATTTTTTTATCTCCAATATAAATGTGAGAAGAACGTTTTTTTCGAAGATGAAATTTTTTTTCTTCATTCCAGTTCTTAATGAGTGTCTATTAACAAATTGCGATAAAAACAAAATCAATGTCTCCAAGCTTCAGTTTACCTAACATTAAAGAATTAGTGCTTCATGAATTCGACAACTTGCTTTTTGACAAAACAAAGAAAAAGAATGCGACGACTTGCTAGATCAGTTTCCCAACGAATGTCCCAGAAATATTTATCAGTAATGTCCAAATGAGAGCCTTAGCGATATTTATTATTTATTTTTGCTATTGGTGCTCATCCCACAAATACTCGTCAGTAAAATCCAAACAAGAGCCTTAAGGATATATAGATAGTGCATGTGCAAATATATTACAGAGAAACTCACTCATCAATGTCCTAATTTTTTTATATTTGATTGACTAATAGGTGTCCTAAACAACACACTCTACATTCTTTATAGATTTATGAGATAATTGCATAGGAAAATTTAAAATTTGTCACGAAAGTACGGTCGAGTTCTAAAATTTTCACAAAATATAATTAAGTTTTAAAACTTGTTACGAAAGTATAGTTGAATTCTAAAACTTTAAAAAGTGCAATTAAATTCTAAAAATTATCACAAAAGTACAATTCAATTCTAATACTTTGAAAAAATGCAATTAAGTTATAAAACTTGTCTAATTAATAAAATCAATTCCTTCCGTTGATATCACCTTTTGAAATTTTTATGACTTAATTGCACTTTCGTGACAAGTTTTAAGATTTAATTACATTTTTTCAAGATTTTAGAATATAATTGCACTTTTGAAAGTTTCCACACTTTCATGATAAAATTTAAAAATTTTAGTGTACTTATCTCTGAATTTATTATCTACAATTGCATTTACCAGTTTAGTGCTCGATTAATAAAAGCATTTAGGGGATGGTGAATAGACTCTCTCTTTTTTCTCAATTACACATGAAAAAAGAAAAGACGGACGAAGCAAAACGTCACGACTTTAACGTCGTGTGTTTTTTTTTGTCGCACACATCATGGGTGTGATCCTAGACGCAGCACTTTTCCATTTATATAGCTACGCCGACTTTATGTTGAAGGAAAAAGTTGCGTTTACTATCATCCCCAACCCACTTTGTGCCTCCAGCAAGTAGGCGCCTAACGCGAATCTATCTATAGTTTCTTTCGATCAAATACCCAACGTCACATCTTTAATTTCTGATTTTTCTTTGTCGTGCACATCATGGGTGTGGACCCGCAGCTGCATTTACTATCAACCCAAACCCGGACAAGACAAGACATGGAATATGTTTCGCACGGGCCAATTAAAAAGATAAAAAAAAAATACCAACTTTACGTCAAAGGATAAGATTGAGTGACAATTTTGACCCTAATTTTTTTTTTGTCTCCTAATAAACCTTCACCCTTATTCCAAATCTGACCCCTACATTAAATTTCTATTTGAAGTTAACCTTATTTTAGGAAAAATAACGTTCTAACCACAAGCTTAATGGATCTTGTTCATGGTGTCTCTTGATGGATAGTGGCCTACAGCTTCATATTACAATCAGACGACAAAGTCTAGTCAAAACAATTCAATTTGGAGATTTTTTGATTTGTTAGTGAAGTGTAGGAGACGATAAACAATTTGTTTCATCCTTATTCTCCAAGTTATGGCTCAATAATGAATAGTGCTTTAAATCCAACCAGCAAGTGCACATAGATTTATTGCTAAGGACAATCAATGGATCTAAATTAAGGGGGGGCCAGATTTAGAATTTAAGTAAATATTGGTATCTAAAAAAGTTGGGACCAGAATTGTCCATCATCCTCAAGTTGGTTTTTTTTTGGGGGGGAATTAGCCCTGTTCCACACAACATGTTTAAGATTTTAGATGCACCGTGAGAGAATTGAGAATTCGGTGAGATGTCACCCTCACAGTCCGCGAATGAAGTTCTGCGAGTGAAACAGGACAAAGCTCGAGTTGCCAAAAATCTACCCAAGCCCTGTTTTCCGATCCAGTAGCTGATAAGGTTCATTCTCAGTTTTGCTTGGCACAAGCTCGAAAGAATATTTTGAATGACTTTTGAAGAGAGCATTCACACGTCATGAGTGACGTCTTACTACTCCTTGGATGAGTGACATTGCATCTTGGCCTTTTGGCTTCCGGCGTGTTGGAAAAATGAACCAACCAGCCAAGGGCACTCCCGAAGCATTACCTCCTTTCCTGGGTAAGAAAAGGCAAGATTGACTTTCGGTAAAGCAACTAAAGCAAGGTTATGAATTAGGTTTACAACTGTGGAGTACACTCTCTTAACAACGATAACTTGATCTTTGAAGAGATATCTTAAATTGCATTTACGAGTTATGTACATACGTATTTTTAGCACTTCACGTTTTCTAATCCTTGATACATTTCTTAGGGTGCGTTTGTTTCGCAAAAAAATAAATGATTTGGAAAACATTATTATAAGAATGATTGCTTGTATCATTTACAAAAATGAATAAATAAATGATATTTCCATAGTTCATGGAAACAGTTAAATATAAATTGCATTCGATTATGAAAACATATTTCGTCCATAGTTATTTCAATCGATACATGTGAAAACTTCAAAAATCAATTTATGACGTAATTAGGTATGAAATAATTGTAAAGAAGTAGAGGTATAGTACGTTAAGGCACCTTAAAATTTGCTGTGTTTCAAGAGAATAATTAGGAGTGGACATCCGAAAACTTAAAAAAATTGTGAGCTAGGATGACAGATTTTCAAATATGACTTGTAATTTTTCCCAAATTATAAATATATAATCACAAACCTCCATTCTCTTCCAATTCTCTTCACATTACTAAAGAACCATTGCCTTCTACATTAATTAGATTAAAATTTTTTAATTATATATTTAACATTCATGTTTTTAAGAAAAAAAAGCGTTAGAATTGATTCGTGTAATATATAAGAAGGTCGTTACCAATTATTTCTATTTGCTAAATAAGAAATAACCATCGAATTTCAAAATCATCTCCTTTTTGAAAAGTAAAAAGGAGCAAGTGCGAACCATTACGGCAACTCGCAAATCTTAATTCGCGGACTGTGAGGGCGACATCTCACCGAATTCTCAATTCTCTGACCGTGCACTGGACGTCATCCCGTTTTCCTCACGGCGTGTTGAAAAAATGAGCGGTTCCCCTACTCCAGGAGCATAGCCAAGGCACTTTTTTCCGGTGCAAGAGCTTCACTTTCGGTTCACGATCTTTGACTAAAACTAATCTCATTAATGGGAAATTCGATTTCGGTATTATAAGCCGTATCATAGGCAAGCAACTAAAGCATGGTTGTGAATTAGGTTTATAATTGTGAATCACACTCTCTTAATAACGATAACTTGATCCGCAAAGAGATATCTTAAATTGCATTTGCGGGTCATGCACATACATATTTTTACCACTTCACATTTTTTAATCCTTGATACATTACTTAGGGTACATCTATTTTGCAAAAAATGAATGATTTAGAAAACATTATTCTAAAAATGATTGTTTATATTACTCACAAAAATGAATGAATGGAAGATATTTTCATAATTCACTGAAACGGTTAAATATAAATTGCATTCGATTGTGAAAACATATTTCGTGCACTAATTATTTCTAGCGATACATGCGACTGTTTAAAAAAAATGTTTTCCAAATCATTTAGTTTTCATAAAATAAATAGAGCCCTTTATTTATCATTTCCCTTTTTATGTATTGTATGGAAGTGGAAAATAGAATGCGGCAAGTTTCCTCTCATGCAAACTATTATAAATTGGGAATCATACCGTTTCATTAGTTGAGATACTATTTTAGGTTCGTTCAGTGCTTCACATTTGAAACATTGCAAAGAAGATTTTCTACATGATAGTTGCTCTTTTTATGAACCTTGCTAATTGATTATAAGCTATTAAATAGTGCAACTTGCAAGCTAAATACCGAAACAACATTCCTATAACATGGGGATGAACAGTCGCAACTTTTAGGACTTTAGACATAGATAGTTCTAATATTCATACAAAATTGGAAATTGTTATGCGCATAAACCCATTTCGTGCTTCACTCAGAAAGTAAATATCTCACACCAAAAGGATGACTTCGATTTTTTTAATGAAAAAAAGGGTTTTGCGTAGATTCAAGATAAGGATTTTTTGTTTGGCTTTGAAAACGGAGATAAATGAAGGAACACTATTTTCAAAATATGGTTTTCCAACTTTTCGATATTTCGATGATAGAAAACTTATTGATTTACGGAAAACGTTATCCATGGACCGATAACAACCTTTGATTGGTCATTCTGATAAAAAGGAAATCACTTTCCCTAAACCACTAAATAAATGAAAACTAAAAAAGAAAAAATCTATTAAAAATAATTTCTTTATGATAAATTTTGGGAAAATGACACTAATAATCCCTAAACTTTAATCCAATATACAATATAGTCCATGAACTTTTAATTATTCAATGTGATCTTTAAAATTTTGGTATATATTCCATTTAGTTCCTGAACTATATAAAAATGTATAATATTGTCCCTAAACTTGAATTAATTCAACAACGATATTTAATATTTTCATAGAGTTCAAAGACTAAATAGAACATGTGCCAAAAATTCATGAATCACATTAAATAAATCAAAAGTCTGTGAATCATATTGCACATTAAGCTAAAGTTTAAAGATAATTTATATCATTATCTTAATGTTAGAAGATTATTAAATAGGTTCGAAAGCAAAAAGAGAAAAGGTTAGAAGATGGCTTTTATGTAAGAATAGTGGTTTGATTTCTTTAATTCACTCTATTCCCTGCAATCTAAAGGGAGATCTTAGCAGTACTGCTCCCATGTTTTGTTCCATTAGAACGATACAGGCAGCCGACCGCTTAGCCTCACTTTAGCCTCCCACTTAGCCAGAAGACGTTTAATATTGTATAACACCGCCTGCTATACAAAAAATTGCTGATCTGATTAGCTTCCTTCCCTGGAATATACATAAAAGCGGGAGGCGGAAGGAAAAATTGAAGATAGTCCAGTGGCAACTTACCAGTTTCTTCCATCTCATTCTTTCTCCCATATTGTGACGTATATGGATTTTCTAGCAGATTCTCCTCTCCTTCACTATTTCTTTACACGTGTATAAAATGTCTACCAAATTGATGTCCCGGGTCGATCTCCATGGCATCAAATTCTGTAGTAGGACAACTGTCACACAGCATTTGTATTAGAACCCTCTAAAAAGGAGGAGGTTTTGATTGTCTAAATTAAAGCGACTCTATTTTCTCTGTTTCAAGATATGCCGGAGAAGCACGCGTGATAGTACATTACGCAAATGCAATAGTAAGTATCAATTTCATTTCAGTAGAAAATATCGACCACTACCATTTACCATAATCATTCTGTGGTGGATTCTGAACAATAACATGCTTCTGTGGCTGTAGAAACCGGCAACGAGCTCTGCACCATCTGCACCGCCATTTGTAGCTTCTTCAGCTCCTCCTCATGTGTCTATGTACGGCGCACCTCCTCCCGCATCAGCTCATCTTTACGGTGCATCCGCTACAGCATACCCTGCAACTGCTCCTGCATACCCATCGTATGCACCGAATCCAGCGGCATATCCATCGCATCCACCAAATCCAACGGCATATCCATCGCATCCACCAAATCCAGCAGCATACCCACCTCCACCGTATTTTCCCCCTCCACCATCAGCCTATCCTCCTCCAGCATATCCTCTGCCGCCTGCAGCTTATCCTCCACCTTCATATCCACCACCTCCCGGCCCTCCAGGTATGTGCTGAGTTTCAACCGTTGTGCATGAATTACCTCATTGTTAGGCTCAGCAATGAACAACCTCATTATAATGTTAATTCTATGTTGTCCATTTCTCAGGTCCTTATCAAGGGCATTACCCTCCACCACATTACTGAGAGAGAGCTTCTGCCGGACGAAATGTTAAAGGTTCCGCGGGAAGCTAGTGTTGTATATTGACCTTGTAATTACAATGTCTTAACACCGGAAGTTTTCCGCCTTTGACCTGGAAACTTAACCTTTCGTTTTCTTTTTTGTTTGTTGCTTGTCAAGAACTGTTTGGGTAGCAAATTACTAGACTGTGGTGTTTTATGCCGGTTCCGTTTTTTTTTTTTTTTTTTTTTTCAAACGCTTCAAGTCTATATCAACCTAAAAATGTTTCTAGTATAAGAGGAAAAAACAATTGTATTGCAAATGGAGGTCTTCCACGGTGGGTGTACGAACCCCGTTGATTTGTGCGTCTTGGAAATGATCGTGTCCTAACTGCTATTCTTCTGGTCACATGAAAACCAAAATCTCCTTTCCAAGTATCTGCATTGGCCGCCACAGTTTCGGCATCGATCTCTCATTTCACAATGTATGTAATATCTTACATTTTCAAGCTGAAGCTATTGGTAAATACATAGATAATTACAACACCATGGAAGAGAAATTTGCATGGACCTAGTAAAAAATATGTTCAAATGAACTCAAATAGCCGGCAGCTCTTTAGTAACTGAAATGCAGAACACGGGAAACAATCCAGACGAGTCTTATTTTGGATGCGTGACATTATTTTTGTAACCATAGCCTCCATTTTGCCTATGGTAATAATTAAACATATTCACACGATCGCTGAAGTTCCACTTTCTCAGCAAATCCGTGCGTTCAAAAGGACATCTGAATTCTGAGGAGAACGTGTGTGCAATGACTTCCCTCACCTGGCGCTTTGGGAAGCTTCTGCTCTCCTGGAGCAGCTAAAATCTTGTTAGCACTTGGCATTATCAAATGCAGAGTCACGCAAACAACAAAGAATCTTCAACTGACACCTCTATGCTAACCAAGCAGATACAAATCAATCTCGTGTGACAATGATAATCGTAGATAAAGCAATCGTTGTCAAATTAATTCCCTTCCAAAAGAACAAAGCTCACTCGTATAAGTTATTTGATGAGGATACATCTTATAGGTGATCCTTCTGCACCCAGCAATCTCAAAGGCGGACAATGGATGGTATACACTCCTGCAGGGACATCTTCGAGTTTCAAGCCCTCAACAAGAACAATTTCCTGCAGCATTACCATAATGTCAGTTTCTTGAGCCAAGAGCTCCATATGAGAATGCAATGCCGTGAAATCTAGGCAAATTTACCAACACTAGTTTATGTCTGAGACAATAATTCGGCGATGAAACATGGTCATTCTCAACTTTGAGCCAAAAATTTCAAATACGTCAAATCATTTTCTTACCTGGCTTTCAAGGAAAATGAGATGGGATGGAATCAAATTATCTTATGCAGCAACAGACAGGTAATCAATTCCTGCATTTCATAGCACAGACTGCGTCATGCAAGAGTGCATCTCAATCTCAGATGCAATAATCTACAAGTTGCAGAACAAGAAAGAAAATAGATGGTCAAGATGCACTATTGTTCAAGAGGTAGGTTCAGAAAATAAAAGAACCTTCAGTAAAGCTCAACAGCCTTAAAGAAACATATGCTCAAGCATTTTCTTACACATGCATGTCTTTAAAAGTCAACAGAATATCACATATTCATGTCGATGGATATTACAGCACCATACCGCAACTTGTGTCATCAGGGAGAAAATCAATAAGATGAAAGAGTAGGCATTTCTTGTCATGCCCAAGAGAAATAACATTTGCTTGTAGTGAAGCTGCAAGTGAAAATTGGTGGCTATAGAAAAGGTAGCTGCCCAACAGAGAAATAGATCCTAGCATTATTTATGGGTGATGATTAGGAAACATCATGAAATACCCTGTAAAGCAGTGAGTCTCTGTAAAAAGGTGAAGATAAGATGATAATGAAGCAAAACACAATCAAAAGAAAATTAACCTTCTCACTAAAATTTGCATTAGAATAGTACTTTAGTAAAGAGGGACGAATCCTACCTACAAGTTTAATGTCTGTGTTCTCTACCACCATTTCACTTCATGAATCCTACATAGTTTGCGTCGAACTCTTTTTTGTACATAAGCCATTTGAGAATGAAACAGAGCACAGATCAAGCTTTGTCCTTCTGATCATCACACTCAGTAATACCAGATTATATTAAGATACTCAGATCAGTGCTCCAATAGCACATGAATGGGTAATGCGGTTTACAACAATATGACAACATCAAATTAGTTCAGCTGACCATGACCCAAAAAGGATGCATAGGAACAGAAGTTTACCTGTTAGTATTTAGGGTTCTGAACAACACCCTTCTCACGCCCTTGGGAATATGTAAAAGACTCCATTACTTCAGCTGCAGGAAGTAGTCTATCATTCTCACAGAATTGGTTGGACAATATCACTATGTTTTAATTGCAAGTCGTATCAAATGCAGGCTGTATGCTGCAACCATGTAAACTATCAGCAGCCCAATAGATGACAAATGACGCAAAAACCATTGGTTATTGTTAAGACCCAATACAATTTCAGTTCTAGCTCAGATGTTGCATAAATTAAGACAAAATCTGCTACCTAAGTATCCAATGCCAAGCACTCTTAAAGCAGTTAGCCCAATAAGATGTATTGATGTAATCATGCTTTTCCAAATATTTCATAACTTCGAAGAAAAAGCATGTCAAGACTAAGTCAAGACTATCGGACCTGAGCAGGTCCTTAAAAAGGCTCAAGCCAGAAACAGGCGGGATAACCGCCCTCGGGTGGGAGTCCCGATATCTGTCCTGAGCAGGACCTTAAACTGCTCCCATGATAATGAAGACAGGGGACAACCCACAGGGACCCCCTCTGGGCCGAATTATGCAGGGAGATAACCGTAAAATCCAGGGATTCAACCCTGTAAAAAAAAAATCTCCCGAGCAAAGTCCTGGCTCGGGTAGTAAACATAAGAACCAGGCTGTGGTCCTGAGCAGGACCTTAAACTGCTCCCATGATAATGAAGACAGGGGACAACCCACAGGGACCCCCTCTGGGCCGAATTATGCAGGGAGATAACCGTAAAATCCAGGGATTCAACCCTGTAAAAAAAAAAAAAAAAAAAAAAATCTGCTACCTAAGTATCCAATGCCAAGCACTCTTAAAGCAGTTAGCCCAATAAGATGTATTGATGTAATCATGCTTTTCCAAATATTTCATAACTTCGAAGAAAAAGCATGTCAAGACTAAGTCAAGACTATGTTTTTGGATAACTTAGCATGCATAAAATATAAGTGATCAGCATGCTGCAAGAAACTCAACTGAGGGACAAAATTGTGATATTATTATCCCTTGGAACATCAACCAGCAAAGCAGGCCCAAAAGAAGGAGAAACCAATGATCATCAGAATTTTACAAGACAGAGCATAACATAGTGATACCTCAATGAAGATGAGGATTTAACGCAAATGAACAGCACAGAAGGAACCAAAACTAATGGGAAAGCTCAGGATATGAAAAGTAAGAACAGAGACCCTTAAATTAACTCTAATTAACTTCAATGTCTCCCTGTATAAAAACTGGTCTACTCTAATTAACTTCAATGTCTTTCTCCACTGTATAAAAACTGGTCTACTCTGATTAACAAGACTTTTGCCTTTTCAATTAAGCTTCTAATTTCTTGGCCACAAAAGAAATTATTGAAGTTAACAAACGTTGTTTTACAAGTGAGACTTGTGAGGCAATGAAGTTCACAAGAGGAAGGTCAGTGCAAATTATCACTCGACAGAGAACAATTTTCAAGATGCTTAAAGCTATAGTCGGCAGAACCACACGATCATCAGCTACAGAAGCTAGAAACACAAATTAAAAACTCCTCCCAAAACCTACTAATATCCAAAAGAAGAAATCAAACCCACCATCAAGAAGCAACACAAAAAGCCCATAAATATACCATTGAGGACTGCCAAATCAATGTTTCCACATCAAAACCAGCATCGAAGTAATGATCAAATATGTGACCAGGAGCATCCACATAATTCCCCATGTAAGTGGGCAACTTCATCTCTGAGTTACTCGCTAAAGACTCATTCTGCATACTCGCCACAAGCCTCAGAAACTAACCCAACCCATCTTCTGATCCCCATGACGGCATGTCACTAGTGATTCTATGACTAATATCGAAGATCATCCCACCATCATACACTTCTCAACAAATGGGGCTTGAGCTCCTCGCACCATAAGACACCGAGCAGTCGCTGACATTGGCATTGGTGGGTAGGTGTCAATGGCTGCGGCTACAACAACAGTGAGGAGGTGAGCAAAGAGAAGTGGGGAGAGAGTCTTCATGGCGACTCATGGTGTCAAGAGGGAAGTGTAATAGACCAAAAAAATCAAAGGGAAAAGAGAGCTTTTTCACTTCCAACTGATATAATGTTTGAAGGGGTCGATGCGATGTTGATGAGGACTGAATTGTTGACTTTGATATCATACTTCAAAGTTCAATCACTTGATGTTGTGTAAAACAAAAACTTTTGAGGAAAACTCGCAGATCTAAAAGATAACGTGTTCCCAAAGTTTCATATGAAGTGCATGAGTGCAGGATCAAATGTTACAATTGACTGCGACTGTGTTACTTTTACCTCATTGATTTGTAAATTCTCAAGAGGATTAATACTGACAAGGAGGTGGTTGGAGGAGGATATGTCTACAAGTTTCTCTACTTCCACCTTTATAGCTGTCTCTTGGTAACTCGATCTTCTATCCGTTTTAACTATGATGATCAACTACCTTTCGAGAAGCAAAATTTATCACGAAACAGCCATATAGCGTATTGTCTTGAGGGACTATCTCTTCGCCAAATCAAGTGTTCTTAAACTCGAATCGTTTGCTCATAAGTAATAGCGAACGAAATGATCAAACAAAAACAAAAGCTAATCAATCCAAGAGAAGAACACATTACCATTGAAAACTTCCAAATCCGGCATCGTAATAGTGATCAAATACATGCCCAGGATTGTCAACATGGGTGCCTGTGTGAGCAGGAAGCTTGATATCAGAGAAATTCACAATGAAGCCGTTCTTCACGCTGAGGAGAAGCCAGAGCAATTGTCCCAGGCTCTCTTCAGAGTTGAACGAGGGTAGGTCCGGCATGATCCTACGCGAGAAGTTAAAACATCACCAAATACCACACCACATCCTCCAATAGAAGTTAAACTTTCAACTGAGAATATCCTCCTATCATATGAAGACCAATGTAACAATTTCACCACAGTCGAAGAGTATATCACCATAAAATGAAACAGGGACAAAATCAGCGCCACTTAATGAGCCAGCCAAACAGAAAATGCTGCATGATGGGGACCTTTTCCAAGACCTCCGCCTTATACATCTTCAGCAACCCGATATTCGCCTGTTCCAATTAGGCACTCCACTAATATCATCCAGCAGCACCGAATGCTCCGCAACAGTGCCTTCTTCACCTTCTTAGCAATGCGAGAGAAATATATGTACTCATTGGAGAAGTTCTCCAATATGTCTTCATTGAAAATTGACTTGGGCTCCACGTACTTACGGCCAATCAGCTGTGATGGTCCAAAAATGAAAGGCGAGAAACAATAATCATCAGACCCCCAACACCATGGGAAGCAGCAGGCTCCAAAGAACACACCAACTGCACTTTTCCTCATCAACTCTAGATACTTCACAAAAAACCTAGCCACTACAGCTTAGTAATCTTCTTCCGTATGAACTCCCATCCTCGCTAAGCGATACAACCATGCAACAAAATTGGTCTAAAGCCCACTGCCATAATCAATACGACTCGAATTGCCAAAACTATCAGTAATTTCAGGTACAGTGTCAACCGTCGCAGATGGCAGATCAGCAGGAAGAAATGTAAGCATCAGAGACTCACTTCTACCAAACGCTCATGCCAGCTTCTGTACGAGACATTACCCGTAACGCTCTGCTTGCTGGACCGGAGGAATTTCATCGATCCGACGAGCCGGAGCCTCGAGAATGGACACGATCGCGGACGCAGTGGATGATTCGTGGCACGAGTCAGAATTCTTGTGGCCAGGAACCGACGCAGAGAGAGCGACGACGACGCCAAGGAAGTTCTCAGAGAGGTCGGAGCCGTGGAACCGGCGGATTTGAAGGCGCCGGACGGCTCTTCGTATCTTACATTTTCAACGACTGCCTGCCATGCTGTGACATTTAATATATTTTGTGTTATTTATATAATTAATAACAGATTAAAGTAAAATTAGGTCGTATCATTTCTTATATTTATAGAGTTGGGATGTGGCGACGGGGTGCTTCTCTTCTTTCTGGTTTAAGATTATTAAATGATAAAAATTGCCACTCACGTCAATTCATTTTCATTCGTCATCTTAAGATAATGGGATCTATCTCCCCCTGCAGCCATTGAAAACACACAAGCGATGCTATACAGCCATTAATGATAATTGGGGAGTTGGTAACCACAAATGTGAAACTACACAACTTCAAAATGCTCATTAATAACTTATAAGTAATTTTTTTTTTTTTTTTGCATATTTGATATTCACTACAAATGCCGAATAGAGACTCATTCCATTAAACCAAACCAATCACTCCTACCCAATTTCAATTCAGCTGGTCCTTATTTAAACTATAAGCAAGCAACCTTGGACCGAGGTAACATATTCTCAATCACTGCAAACTTGGACCTTCTTGCGAGACTTGAGCTTGGACCGAGGTAACATATTACCGACTCAATCACTGCAAACTTGGACCTTCTTGCGAGACTTGAGCTCTTGAATCAAGGCCTTGGCATCTTCATACGACGACCCGCCTTGCTCGACCGCTCTCTTGGCCTTCTCTCCGAGATCTTTGGCTCTTCTCCTCATCTCCGCCGCCTCTTCTCCTCCATACATCAGTTTCCGCACGGCCGCCTCCACCTTCTCCCGACCCACTGCTGGGCCCGGCTCGGTGTTCCAGGATGTCCACTCCATGCTCCCTAACTGGACCCCAATTTTCAACACGTCAACGACCAGCTTCCCATTGAGAAGCTGCTCAGCTGAGCGCGGGAAAGTCACCATCGGAACACCAGCGCTCACGCCTTCCAGGATCGAGTTCCAGTCACAGAGCGTCATGTACCCAACCACCGAAGGGTGTTCGAGAATCAACAGCTGCGGCACCCATTCTCTGATGATCAACCCTCTCTCGGACTCCTTCAATCTCTCTTCAAACCTGCTCGGAAGCCAATCCTCTTGGCCTCCGACTCCATTCTCGGACGACTCAAGGATTTTCCCAAACACCCAAATGAACGAACAGCTTGAAGCCTCGAGACCGTGTGCAATCTCAGTGAGCTGTTCCGGAGTCAACCTGGCCAGACTTCCGAAACTAACATAAAGAACGGAGTTGGGTTCTTTATCATTGAGCCAGCTCAACAAACTTTGCTCATCAGTATCATCTTGTCGGCCTCTCTCGGCCTGATCCTCCGCAATGGGCAGCAACACTGGTCCGACCACCCAAGCTTCCTTCCCCATCTCCTTCTTGAAATACTCCGCACAAGCTGGTTCCAGATCAAGAAAGCTATTCACCAGAAACCCAAGACTTCTATCCTCTGAAGTCCACATCCCACCCGCTGGATGCTTGGGAAAATGCAGAAGCCTAGACCTTGTCATCTTGATTTCCTTCGGCAGGCCTGGGATCTCAAACGGGTCGCATTCGGATTTCACCATCTCCAAGGTTTTCCCATGCGCCCAAATGTACGAATTTCCAGGAGCCAGACTTGTTGTGGCCAGGTACTGTTTCGGGGTAAACTTGTCCTGCTGCCCAAACTTTACATGATAAACAGATTCGGGTTCTTGAGCACACCGAGAGAAGCAGCCATTCCCAATGAAGACGATCCTGGGAACTGCCACCTCGTCGATGACATCGGCCGACCACTGGTGGAACATGTCGACGACGATGCAATCAGGTCGTCTCGCAGTGAGCAAGAGCTTGAGGGGTTCTTGGAGCAGGGAGGTGTCGGTGAAGAGGGAGGCGGACATGTCGGCGTCGGGCAGCTCGGAGCCTGGGGGCAAGCCGAGGGGGTGGATGGAGATGGTTCGACAGGAGCCCTGGTCGCGGGTGATGGAGCGTTGGAAGGAGAGGGCGTTGTTAGGGGTGGCAACGATGGTGGACTTGACGCCGTGGGAGGCGAAGAGGCGGGCCAGGTCGATCATGGGGATCTGATGGCCTCCTTCCACGGAGGTGAAGAAGAACATCTCCACTTCGTCCGCCATTGATGAATGCGAGAGGGAGGGGGGGTGGGTGGGGAAATGGTGCAAGCAGCTTGAGAGCGAGTCTGATTCTCCCTCTTTTTATAGCACGTTTTCGTTTCTTTTTCTTTTCAAGGCACGTACTCAAATGTCATCACCTCAATGTGAAATTATTGAACATGCTTAACAAAAAAAAATTCTTATCGACGAATATTCTTTGTGCACTTATTAATTATACTAAATATGATAATATTTCTGTCTTTGATGTAAGCATTGGAAAAAGAAATTTTGAAAATGATAAACTTTCTTTATATGAGTGTGTGATGATTAATCATTAACGAACTGCCAAAAAAAATAATCAAATTCTACAACCATCATTTTACCCAATATCAAAAAGTTAGTACTTCCAAACTCGATAACTTGCTTAACTAGTTTCCCAACAAATGTCTTTGAAATTATTCACCAACCATATCCAACTTTTCCATCATGCCAACAGAAGTTAAAATATTGCAACTTTTTTTTTTTCATTTGATCACTTTAGTAGACATCCCAAAACGCACCTAGCATTCAACGTGAGATGTCCGGGTTGAAAAAGCAACAATCGCTTTCTAATCCCCCCCCCAAATTGAGCATCTCATTTGACTGGGGAAAAGAGGCCGAATGCGACGAAGCCCCTGAGGAAATTTGGATGACGTTGTGGAGCGCATTCGTTCGTTGTTGTGCAGGCAAGGCCATCTTGTCTTTCTAGAACATCGTGATAAAACAACGATTAGTAAGGAAACGTCACATTTTTTGTGATGCGCATTGTGACGTCATCTCTTTTGGATTTGCATTTCTTGGATTTGCATTTTGCAAGTATCTTTAAAGGAGGACATTTGATCAACCGCGTGTGCTGGCCCCAACGCAGGTGCTCTATAAATCTTGCTGTGGCATTTCAATCTTCTTCATCGATAAACAAACTCCAAGCAAGTAGTACTTTACTTTTATCCTTTCTGTCATTTTGTTATCAACCTTCCCTCAAGTCTCAATATCTCTAGAGTTCAAATTTTACCTGAACTTAAATTTTTCTTCGAGCTATATTTATTTCGTAAAAAATAAATAATTTAAATATTATTTTCTAATCGATTACTTATATCGTTTAAAATAATAAGTCAATAAGTTTTTTTCCTATTGATAATAATTTATATCTAAATATTTTCATGGACGATGAATATATTTATCATTTATTCATTTTTTATAAATAATATAAACAATTATTTTTAAGAAAATACTTTTTAATTTACTCATTTTCAAGAAAGAAAAACTCATCCTCAATCTCCATGGCTTCTGTTGTCAAGGTTAAATGATGCTTTGAATGTAGTTCCAAGACAGATCTGAGTCGCTTTACCAAACTCAAGGAGCCGGATGAACACAGTAGGCTTTCTATTTAATTTCTCAACAAATTCGCAATCTAATCTTGGACCATACTTCAAATCCCCTCCCATTCCTGACTCTTTCACCGTTTGCTTTCCTCGTTCTCAATAAGAAAAGCCTTCTGATCATGAGGATTTTGTTTTGGAGCGTACTTGGTCTAAAAATAAAAAATTAGAGCCCTCCCAAATTCACTTGCCAAATCTCTTCAGTGGTAATTGAGGATGGAAAACCCAAATGGCTCCTCTCCGGGAGAAAACTCGAATTTATTTTGCTTTGGAATTTTGTTGTTTTGACTTGAACCTTGAACCTGGCCTAATAGCAGCTTCTTCTCCCTCGGCGGTCAGTTACTATGTGATCTTATAGTAATTGCCGGCATTTCCCATTATGTTAAGGATGCTCATGCCACGGTGAAACTATTTTGATAATCTGTCCACCAATGATCTTTATGATTGTTTATCGACAAATTTTCCCATTTCCCATAAGGATGCTACTGCCTTTTTATTATATTGGCTTTCTCTGTTATCTTTAGGAAAATGACACAAATGATCCTTAAACTCTGATTCAATGTGTAATATGGTCCTTAAAATTTTAATTTATTTAATATGATTCATAAACTTTAACCCAATGTGCAATGTGGTCCATGAAATTTTGATTTGTTTAATGTAGCTTATGGACTTTTAGTACATATTTAATTTAGATCTTTGAATTATATGAAAATGCTCAATATTTAATAGAAGGACAACATTTAATATTTTCATATAGTTTATAGATAAAGTTGAATAAGTACCAAAAGTCTAGAAATGAATAAATTAAAAATTGAAGGACCACATTACACGTTGAACTAAAATTCAGGAGCCATATTAAATAACCTAAAAGTTTATTGACCACATTAAATATTGAGCTAAAATTCAGAGACTATTTATGTCATTATCTATTTATCTTTTATCATCCTTCCATTGATGAATGCACCAGTGAGAGAGAGAGAGAGAGAGAGAGGATTTAGGATGGCGCAAGCAGCTTGGGAGTGAACATCTTCTCCTCCCATCTTTTTATGGGCACGTAGGAATTCACGTTTATTTTTTCAGTTTTCTTTTCCTTTTTAATGCACATACTCAAATTTCTTCAATGGTCATCCTCTCAATAATAAATTATTGAGCATGCTTAACAAAAAAAATTATCTTATCAACGAGTACCCTTAGTGCACTTATGAATTATACTAATAAGAAAAATCTTTTTTATCTCCAATATAAATGTGAGAAGAATGTTTTTTTTTTTAAGATGAATTTTTTTTTCTTCATTCCAGTGCTTAATTAGTTTCTATTAACAAATTGCGATAAAAACAAAATCAATGTCTCCAAGCTTCAGTTTACCTAACATTAAAAGAATTAGTGCTTCATGAATTCGACAACTTGCTTTTTGACAAAAGAAAGAAAAAGAATGCGATGACTTGCTAGATCAGTTTCCCAACGAATGTCCCAGAAATATTTATCAGTAATGTCCAAATGAGAGCCTTAACGATATTTATTATTTATTTTTGCTATTGGTGCTCATCCCACAAATACTCGTCAGTAAAATCCAAACAAGAGCCTTAACGATATATATATATATTGCTGTTGGTGCATGTGCAAATATATTACGAGAGAAACTCACTCATCAATATCCTAATTTTTTTATATTTGATTTACTAATAGGTGCCCTAAACAACACACTCTACATTCTTTATAGATTTATAAGATAATTGCATAGGAAATTTTAAAATTTGTCACGAAAGTACGGTCGAGTTCTAAAATTTTCACAAAATATAATTAAGTTTTAAAACTTGTTACGAAAGTATAGTTGAATTCTAAAACTTTAAAAAGTGCAATTAAATTCTAAAAATTATCACAAAAGTACAATTCAATTCTAATACTTTGAAAAAATGCAATTAAGTTATAAAACTTGTCTAATTAATAAAATCAATTCCTTCCGTTGATATCACCTTTTGAAATTTTTATGACTTAATTGCACTTTCGTGACAAGTTTTAAGATTTAATTACATTTTTTCAAGATTTTAGAATATAATTGCACTTTTGAAAGTTTCCACACTTTCATGATAAAATTTAAAAATTTTAGTGTACTTATCTCTGAATTTATTATCTACAATTGCATTTACCAGTTTAGTGCTCGATTAATAAAAGCATTTAGGGGATGGTGAATAGACTCTCTCTTTTTTCTCAATTACACATGAAAAAAGAAAAGACGGACGAAGCAAAACGTCACGACTTTAACGTCGTGTGTTTTTTTTTGTCGCACACATCATGGGTGTGATCCTAGACGCAGCACTTTTCCATTTATATAGCTACGCCGACTTTATGTTGAAGGAAAAAGTTGCGTTTACTATCATCCCCAACCCACTTTGTGCCTCCAGCAAGTAGGCGCCTAACGCGAATCTATCTATAGTTTCTTTCGATCAAATACCCAACGTCACATCTTTAATTTCTGATTTTTCTTTGTCGTGCACATCATGGGTGTGGACCCGCAGCTGCATTTACTATCAACCCAAACCCGGACAAGACAAGACATGGAATATGTTTCGCACGGGCCAATTAAAAAGATAAAAAAAAAAATACCAACTTTACGTCAAAGGATAAGATTGAGTGACAATTTTGACCCTAATTTTTTTTTTGTCTCCTAATAAACCTTCACCCTTATTCCAAATCTGACCCCTACATTAAATTTCTATTTGAAGTTAACCTTATTTTAGGAAAAATAACGTTCTAACCACAAGCTTAATGGATCTTGTTCATGGTGTCTCTTGATGGATAGTGGCCTACAGCTTCATATTACAATCAGACGACAAAGTCTAGTCAAAACAATTCAATTTGGAGATTTTTTGATTTGTTAGTGAAGTGTAGGAGACGATAAACAATTTGTTTCATCCTTATTCTCCAAGTTATGGCTCAATAATGAATAGTGCTTTAAATCCAACCAGCAAGTGCACATAGATTTATTGCTAAGGACAATCAATGGATCTAAATTAAGGGGGGGCCAGATTTAGAATTTAAGTAAATATTGGTATCTAAAAAAGTTGGGACCAGAATTGTCCATCATCCTCAAGTTGGTTTTTTTTTGGGGGGGAATTAGCCCTGTTCCACACAACATGTTTAAGATTTTAGATGCACCGTGAGAGAATTGAGAATTCGGTGAGATGTCACCCTCACAGTCCGCGAATGAAGTTCTGCGAGTGAAACAGGACAAAGCTCGAGTTGCCAAAAATCTACCCAAGCCCTGTTTTCCGATCCAGTAGCTGATAAGGTTCATTCTCAGTTTTGCTTGGCACAAGCTCGAAAGAATATTTTGAATGACTTTTGAAGAGAGCATTCACACGTCATGAGTGACGTCTTACTACTCCTTGGATGAGTGACATTGCATCTTGGCCTTTTGGCTTCCGGCGTGTTGGAAAAATGAACCAACCAGCCAAGGGCACTCCCGAAGCATTACCTCCTTTCCTGGGTAAGAAAAGGCAAGATTGACTTTCGGTAAAGCAACTAAAGCAAGGTTATGAATTAGGTTTACAACTGTGGAGTACACTCTCTTAACAACGATAACTTGATCTTTGAAGAGATATCTTAAATTGCATTTACGAGTTATGTACATACGTATTTTTAGCACTTCACGTTTTCTAATCCTTGATACATTTCTTAGGGTGCGTTTGTTTCGCAAAAAAATAAATGATTTGGAAAACATTATTATAAGAATGATTGCTTGTATCATTTACAAAAATGAATAAATAAATGATATTTCCATAGTTCATGGAAACAGTTAAATATAAATTGCATTCGATTATGAAAACATATTTCGTCCATAGTTATTTCAATCGATACATGTGAAAACTTCAAAAATCAATTTATGACGTAATTAGGTATGAAATAATTGTAAAGAAGTAGAGGTATAGTACGTTAAGGCACCTTAAAATTTGCTGTGTTTCAAGAGAATAATTAGGAGTGGACATCCGAAAACTTAAAAAAATTGTGAGCTAGGATGACAGATTTTCAAATATGACTTGTAATTTTTCCCAAATTATAAATATATAATCACAAATCTCCATTCTCTTCCAATTCTCTTCACATTACTAAAGAACCATTGCCTTCTACATTAATTAGATTAAATTTTTTTAATTATATATCTAACATTCATGTTTTTAAGAAAAAAAGCGTTAGAATTGATTCGTGTAATATATAAGAAGGTCGTTACCAATTATTTCTATTTGCTAAATAAGAAATAACCATCGAATTTCAAAATCATCTCCTTTTTGAAAAGTAAAAAGGAGCAAGTGCGAACCATTACGGCAACTCGCAAATCTTAATTCGCGGACTGTGAGGGCGACATCTCACCGAATTCTCAATTCTCTGACCGTGCACTGGACGTCATCCCGTTTTCCTCACGGCGTGTTGAAAAAATGAGCGGTTCCCCTACTCCAGGAGCACAGCCAAGGCACTTTTTTCCGGTGCAAGAGCTTCACTTTCGGTTCACGATCTTTGACTAAAACTAATCTCATTAATGAGAAATTCGATTTCGGTATTATAAGCCGTATCATAGGCAAGCAACTAAAGCATGGTTGTGAATTAGGTTGATAATTGTGGATCACACTCTCTTAATAACGATAACTTGATCCGCAAAGAGATATCTTAAATTGCATTTGCGGGTCATGCACGTACATATTTTTACCACTTCACATTTTTTAATCCTTGATACATTACTTAGGGTACGTCTATTTTGCAAAAAATGAATGATTTGGAAAACATTATTCTAAAAATGATTGTTTATATTACTTACAAAAATGAATGAATAGAATATATTTTCATAATTCACTGAAACGGTTAAATATAAATTGCATTCGATTGTGAAAACATATTTCGTGCACTAATTATTTCAAACGATACATGCGACTGTTTAAAAAAAAAAATGTTTTCCAAATCATTCAGTTTTCATAAAATAAATAGAGCCCTTTATTTATCATTTCCCTTTTTATGTATTGTATGGAAGTGGAAAATAGAATGCGGCAAGTTTCCTCTCATGCAAACTATTATAAATTGGGAATCATACCGTTTCATTAGTTGAGATACTATTTTAGGTTCGTTCAGTGCTTCACATTTGAAACATTGCAAAGAAGATTTTCTACATGATAGTTGCTCTTTTTATGAACCTTGCTAATTGATTATAAGCTATTAAATAGTGCAACTTGCAAGCTAAATACCGAAACAACATTCCTATAACATGGGGATGAACAGTCGCAACTTTTAGGACTTTAGACATAGATAGTTCTAATATTCATACAAAATTGGAAATTGTTATGCGCATAAACCCATTTCGTGCTTCACTCAGAAAGTAAATATCTCACACCAAAAGGATGACTTCGATTTTTTTAATGAAAAAAAAGGGTTTTGCGTAGATTCAAGATAAGGTTTTTTTTTTTGTTTGGCTTTGAAAACGGAGATAAATGAAGGAACACTATTTTCAAAATATGATTTTCCAACTTTTCGATATTTCGATGATAGAAAACTTATTGATTTACGGAAAACGTTATCCATGGACCGATAACAACCTTCGATTGGTCATTCTGATAAAAGGGAAATCATTTTCCCTAAACCACTAAATAAATGAAAACTAAAAAAAAAATCTATTAAAAATAATTTCTTTATGATAAATTTTGGGAAAATGACACTAATAATCCCTGAACTTTAATCCAATATACAATATAGTCCTTGAACTTTTAATTATTCAATGTGATCTCTAAAATTTTGGTATATATTCCATTTAGTTCTTAAACTATATAAAAATGTATAATATTGTCCCTAAACTTGAATTAATTCAACAACGATATTCAATATTTTCATAGAGTTCAAAGACTAAATAGAACATGTGCCAAAAATTCATGAATCACATTAAATAAATCAAAAGTCTGTGAATCATATTGCACATTAAGCTAAAGTTTTAGCGAAAGAAAGGGATCCAAAGTTTTGGTTATATTTAAAAGGCAAGGAAAAGTACTTTTGCAGGATACCAGTAAGCATGAAACATCAGGGGTGTCCTTCTTTTATCTTTAGTTCCAACGCCATCTGTCTCACAAAAAATAATTAATTTGAATAATATTTTCATAAAAATGAATAATTATACCACTTAAAATATATTTATTACTAATAGCAATTTATATTAAATATTTTGATGAACGACAAAAATATTTTTCTTTCATTTATTTTTAAGATAATATTTTTCAAATCATTATTTTTCGTGAAATAAATAAAGCTGATTAAATTGACAATATTGGATCATTGTTGAAACACCTTCCTTCCATCAACAACTCTTCCAACTCGTCGTCGAAGTAGTTCTCTTCGACAAGCTCCCAATGAATTGTCAATATCGTTGGTAACTAGGTATGAAATTCAATTTCCTCAATAAACGAGTTCCGAGCAAATCGTATTTTACTTTTATGCTCAGTCATTTTGTTCTCAACCTCTCGCTCAAATCCCAATATCTCTAGAGTTCAAATTTTCCCTGAACTTGAATTTTTCTTCAAATTACGTTTATTTCGTTAAATTAAATGATTTGAAAAATATTTTCCTAAATGATTACTTATATTACTTAAAATAAATAGTCAATAATTTTTAATTATTGATAGTAATTTATATCTAAATATTTTTTTGAACGATGAAAATATTTTTCGTTCATACATTTTTTATAACCGATATAAACGATTATTTTAAGAAAATATTTTTTAATTCATTCATTTTTCAAGGATAAAAAAAAAAAAAAAAACACATCCTCAATCTCCATGGTTGCTGTTGTCAAGGTTAAATGATGCTTTGAATGTCATTCCAAGAAACATTAACTGAGTCGCTTTACCAAACTCAAGGAGCTGGATGAATAGAGTAGGCTTTCTATTCAATTTCTCAACAAATCGACTATTTATTCTTGGACAATACTTCAAATTCTCTCCCATTCCTTACTCTTTCACCGTTTGCTTTGCTCGTTCTCAACAAGAAAAACTTTCTGATCATGAGGATTTTGTTTTGGAGCGTATTTGGTCTGGGAAAAAAAAAAACATTTTAGAGCCCTCTCAAATTTACATGCCAAATCTCTTCAGTGGTAATTGAGGATGAAACCCCAAATGGCTCCTCTCTGGGAGCAAATTCGAATTTATTTTGCTCTGGAATTTTGTTGTTTTGACTTGAACCTTGAACCTGGCCTAATAGGAGCTTCTTTTTTCTAGGCGGCCAATGTGGATTACCCTCTATGATCTTATGGTAGTTGCTGGCATTTCCCATTATATTAACGATGCTCATGCCACGGTGGAACTATTTTGATAATCTGTCGTCCAAATGATCTTTATGGTTCATTTATCGACAAATGTATAAGGATAATAATGTCTTTTTATTATATTGGCTTTCTCAGTTTACTTCTGAAAAAATGAAATAAATGGTCCCTAAATTTGACCCAAAGTATAATGTAATTCCTGAATTTTAATCGAATGTATAATATGGTTTCTGAACTTTCGATTTGTTCGGCCTTGGACTTTTAACACATATTCAATTTAGTTCCTAAACTATATGAAAATGTTCAATGTTTATGTTTAATGGAATCACAATATTGAATATTTTCATATAATTAGAGACTAAGTTGAACAAATATCAAAAGTCCTGAGATGAATAAATTGAAAATTCATGGCTGGGCGAGGCCCGCCCTCTCTGGATCCAACAAGGGTTGAGCCTCACTAGCCATAGCAATGCCTAAGCTCGCTAGATCCGACAAGGCCACAACCTGCTCATGGCTAGTAAAGCTTGCCCAAGCCAGAGGTAAGCAAGGCCTTGCCCAGCCATGGCAAGGGTGAGCCTCACTAATGGCTGACAAGGCTAACCTTGCTAGCACTGGCCTAAATTTTAGCAACCCGATTAGTTGTTTATTATATAAAAAATTAAGGACTAAAATTTAGCCCATAAACAGAAATATTAAATTAAATTGCGTAGCATATAGTTTCAAGATTTGTCATATTTTTTTTATTGCATTTGCAGTGGACTAGTAACGAAAGGATTTGAATTGATGGTTCTAAGTTTTAATATGACGAAATAGACTAAGCCCACGGTGAAGAAAATTTTCGGCTAGGTCCATGGACATTGAGATTGAGGCGAAATTGAAAAGCAATATCTTGAAATCTTTCGATCACGTGGCAGAGAGGTAAACAATTGACATAATCCTCATTATATATGTGCATAGTCGAGTATTTGAAGAAAAAATATAAAGAGAGAGTGACATATATGCGGCCACCGATTGCATATGAAGAGGCCATTCATCTACACTCGGTCAATAAAAGATTCAGTCCAACCTAATTTGAATATTGACCGAATATCTCTGGCAAATAGAAAAGGAAATAAAACATGTCAAGAGAATGCGCAGAAAAAAGACAGCGGGCCACACGGCAGAGAGACTTAAGTTTCCAGGAATAGTGTTGGAGTCTCTCGTTATGCGTGGGAAGCAAGAAATGCCAGCTGTAAAAGTTTGAGGCGGCGGATGGTCCAGAAGGGAAGAGTGGCCTGTCGTCGGAAGTTGTGAGAAAGGGGTGTTAGTCAATATTTGCCGTGGCCAGCTTGAGCTTGGGAAGTCACTTCCCCTAATCCTAGTCCTTCGCTCCCCAACCATTCCACCAAGCTTTCCTTTTGGGAAAACCAATTAAATAACCCATTCATCAAATCCCACGTATAAACCGACATAAACTAACATCTCGAGATGTTACGGTGTTTGAAGACACTTCCTTCTACTTGTATTTTTGCTTCTAAACCTATAAGCAATCCCTGCTACACTTAACACTCTCTTCTTTGATTACAAATGCTCAGACTTCTACAAAAAAATATAATCACATTTTCAAAACTTCTACACACAAGAACAGACGAAAACGCATGGAGGGCTAGGGTTTCAATTGCATGTGCTAAAGAGGCGTGAGCTTTCATGGCGAACCCATCGGTGACAATACCTTCGGAGTTCCTGCAGATTCAAACTACGGATCCCTCAAGTGAGTCGCCGGACCATGAGCCATCGACATTGTATTTCAGGACTCCCTTCTCAGGTGGAACCCATCACAAAGGTAGCTCGGTTACCTTTTTTCTTTGATTTCTCGCTTTTGGGTTCCACCTTCTGAATAGTTATCCCTTGGTTTCGGTGTCCGGTCTTGAAAGACCATGGTGTTTCGCTCCTTCTAGATTAACCAAAGGGTCCCAACAAGCAGCTCCTTTGACGATGGGTCACAGCCTTCGATGAGAATATCTAGTATCCATTTGTCGATTCTACTTAGATGGTGAGGGGAGGAATCAATTTTAAGTCTTGGATCTGATCATATATCTTTCATCTAGAAAAATGCATGATTTATGTATTGACATTTTGACTCGACACAATTCCAACAAGAAGAGAAAATTTCTCAGCAGCAAATTTCCCATAATTTAAACGAATAGCAGAAAAAAAGTTCTAACGCCGGCTTGAAAAACGATAACTAAAATCTATTGACTACAAAATTCCATTATTGTCTAATAGACAAGATAAGGAACATAGAAGGCTTAGTTTGTAGCACCCCATAACATGATAAATTCTTACTTAAGTATGACAAGAGAATAAGAAGAAGACGCAATACGAAGAATCCAGTAGAAAGTTACATTGGAATTTTGGTCAACATAAATTGTTTTTTCCCCTTGTTTATGAACGTACTCAAGTAATTAGTAATCTGCCTCTCATATATAGTAGGAATTTTGGTTAACGTAAATTGTTTTTTCCCCTCGTCTATGCACGTCCTCAAGTAATTAGTAATCTGCCTTTCATATACAGTAGGCAGGGCAAATATATTCACATTGCTGGAAGGAATATGTGCTGTTCAGGACAGAAGGGAAACATATTCATATGAACGGCCAGTTATCGCGCCCTTGTGAATCAAGAACACGTTCATCTCTTTGACCAATCTCATGATAATACGAACATGACATAGCAGGAGGCCACCACTTTTGTTCAGGAGCTGCTCTATGCAATCTCAGTTCTTGAATCAAAGAAGTCAAATCTTTGTAGGATGATCCACCTACTTCGACAGCCTCTCTTGCCATTTCCTTGTGCACTTTTACCCTTCTTCTCATTCCCTCGGCCTCTTCACCCACCATAATTCGCCTCACTGCCTTCTCAACAGCGTCTCCTCTCAAGCTATCTCCGACCGACGACAACTGTAGTTTAACCCCTATGCCAATCCGACCTTGAGCACATCGGTCGCCTACTTGTTGCTATAGAACTGCTCAGATGACACGGGCCCGGTCATTGTCTGCACCCCAGCACATATTCCATAATACAAGGGCCCATCAAGCCCAGGCCCATGTCTTAATAGACAATCTCAGCCCATCTTCATTCAATCTTCGCCACTTATCTCGCGTGAAGTCAAGGCAGTGGACCGAAGAAGCAAAAGAAGGAAAAAAAAAAAAAAGAGAGAATCTCGACCGTGAAGAAGGAAAAAAGGGGGAAGAAGAGAAAAGAAGGAAAAAATTTCATGCGTAGTCAATCCGAACACCTCGACTAGCCGAATTAACTACGAATCGCAATACCTAGTAAGTATTGAAGCCGATGTTTCGTCTAATTGAAGTAATTTTGGAAGTTGGGGCACAAATATGAAGTTATTTAAATTTTGAACTACAAGGTTCGATTAAGGAGTTTTTGGAGCTGCGAATTTTGCAAAAATTGTAGTCTAGGGCGTTGTGAAGCGGTGGGGTTTGATGAAAGTTGATTTCAAAATATGGTTTGTTTGGAATGACATTCCGAAGTTTTTCGTGTGGGTTAAGCGTAACGGATAATATGTGTAACAACAAAAGACAAATGCACCAAGTTTCTTCAAAGCGCTTAGGACAATTCGTTGACAGTTGAATGTGGCTTAGTCAAGCTGTTTGTTAGAGTTGTATATTACTCAGTTCTTAATATCGTTTTTCGATTAATTGATAGAAATGCAAGCGTGTCAGCTCTGGCTTTTAGCTTTTCCCAAGTGAATGATACTAATTCTCCTAAGAATTTTTAAATTCATGTCTTCAAAATGATAAAGATTTGATATTTAATGAGTTATGAATAAACATGTTTGTTGCATAAAATTGGGATTGAGCATTTACTACGTTTTGATATTTGTGGATGGTGTGAGAATTGTTTGGTGAAAATATATATTATGTTTGATAAATAAAGTTGAGAAATATTATATATATTTGTGAAATGTTTTATGACATGCATTTGGTTTGATTCGGTTTATAAAACCAGTTTATGAGATGAATCTTGAAATGATTTAAGAATGCTTTATTAAAGTATTTCTGGCAAATGAGTTGAGTTGCAAATTTTTTTTGATGATTGATCTATGAAATGTATTTTGATATGTGAGATTGTTTATGGTTTGGATTTCTAGTATTGAAGGATGACGATGGGGTGTTCAATATCGCTGTGAGCCCGATAAGGGGCTTGCGGATATATGCATATTAGTTTATATTATCCTTGTGGACTAAGCTATCGGCTAATAATAAGTGAAGATCTAATTAGGGGAGAATTGTGGTCACCTTGTCACAAGGCATTATGCGTGACTATGGCTGGATACTTGAACATAAGTTTAGCTGACGAAATGGATCGTCGATGTATATTTTTGTGAGATCAACCAATGGGCTGAACAATTAGTGTTTGATTTTTTATTATTTGAGTATTCTTATTCATTATGTTAAAGTAAGAAATATCGAATTTTGGTCTTGAAGGTTTGTTAAATTTCAGATTTGGTGGAAGTGAGTTATGTTTGTATTTTAAATATGTATAGTAATTGTTCGATTTGCTAGAAAAAATGTATTATTCACTGGGTCATGGTAACTCATTCCTTCTTCTTATTATGTTTTTCAGGTTCTTCAGTTAGTGGCCTTCGTAGTGAGAGTGTTATCGCGTGAACTTTTGGAAGTTGGATATTTGGGGTATAAGTGAGATTACGTCCTTTAGGGAATAGATGGCTTTGTCACTCCCTCACTTCTGTAGAATTTGGTGTGTGACATATTCCTTCCAATGTTGAGTTCCACTCACAATGGGTCTGAACCCTCCAATCAATACGTATTTGAAGATCAGGACTTTTTTTTTTTTTTTTTGGTCAGAAAAAGAACTTTCATTACTTATCAGCAATATTACAGAGAGAGTGCGTATTGCGGCCGGATGCTATTGCGTCCGCAGCCACTAAACTTTGCAACAAAAAGGGAGTGTTGACACCTAAAATTTTGGGATTTGATTTTTGCTAAATTAAAAAAAAATAAAAAAAATCACATGGCATATAGTTTAGGAAAATTTTATTATTTGTTAAGATTTAGGTAATATACACTGAGGGATGCATATTTTGCGCAAAAAAGAAATTTGTTTTTGATCGAATAAAAAATATATTGCGCAGGGTGGAATGATATATTCAATGAAATTTTACGCGAGCAAAATTGGCAATGAAATATATCACAAGGATGCATTTTTTTGGTGTATAAAAGAGTCACATACAATCAATTGCGGGGGGCTCTTTCCGTTGAAAAAGAAGCACAAAAGGAAAAAGAAAGAGCAAAAGGTAAAAAAGTGAGTTGGTGGAAAGGAGGTAAAAAAAAAAGGGAAAAGAAAAAGAAAAAAAAAGAGGGGAAGACTGTTCATCTTCCTCCCCGCGCCCGCGCCTCCGCCCGCGCCGCCCTTCGTCCAAGCCAACGGCGCACCCGCGCCGTCAGCTGCGAGCCACCGGCGACCTAGAGCCGCACCGCCGCCAATCCACCAGAGCCCACACCACCACTGCTCGCCTCGCCTCCCCCCGACGGTAGCCGGCCCAGATCCGAGATCCCTTGCAGCAATCGCGCCCAAGCCCTAATCGCCGATCCGAGCTCCGTCATCCCTTCAGCAGCCCCCTTCGCAGGTCACGTCGACTGCTGCGCCGCCCTGAAGCCGCAGCTCGACGCCATCCCGTCTGCGCCCAGCTCCGTGCTGATCCCAAAGCCCCGGTGCTGCGCCGCCGACGTGCCGCCCGACGTGGAGACTCGCTGCCGCTCGTCCCGACGCCCTGTCACTGCCACCTGCGAAGATCTCCACCAGATCTCACCGCTCGAGCGCGCAGATCCGACCCCGACGAAGCGCCTTGACACCTACCCTTCCGCGACGCTAACCGGGACCTCGCCGCGCCGTCCCGACGCCGCTTCCGCCTTGCCTCTCTCCCGTTCGTGGCCGCGCCCAGACCCGCGACGCTCCTTGCTGCTTCGCCGCCGTCGCGACGCCCCGGAGCCCTCGCCGGAAACCTAGCGACCGAGCTCCCCCTCACCGACCGGCCATCAGCTTTACTTTTCTTTTTTCTTTCTTTAAAAAAAAAAGAAAAGAAAAAGAAAAAGAGAAAAAGAGAGAAAAGCAAAAATTAGGTAATTTTTATTTTTTTTTCTTTTGTTTATTTATCTTCTGTTTTTTTATTATTGATATCCCATATTATTTGTTTTTTTTAGTGTAATTACCCTTTAATGTGAAATTGAAATTGCATGATATGAAATTGCCTTGAATTTTAGTGATTGTCAGTCCGATTTTCGCACCCGAAATCCGACTCGCAATTACTTAAAAGATTGCCAATCCGATCTCCCGCCCGAGATCCGATTCGTGATTTTTGTGAAATTGGCCAACCCGATCTCATGCGCGAGATATGGTTCGTCAATTTAGGTATCAATGTTGCTTGATTTGCTATGGTGTCATTTAAATTAATTTAAAAAAAAAATCAATCAAAAAGATGTAGGTTAGAATTAGGGTTTGCATGTTTAGAATTGAAATTTCATTTTAAATAAAAAATCGAAAATAAAATCATTTAGTTTAGGTTGCTAGATTTATTTTTTAACTTGGATTGCATGTTTAATTACTTGGCAATTATTAATTTCGAAATTAAAAAAAGAGGAAAAAAGGAAAAACAACCAAAAAATCATCATGCATATGTCATGTAGAATTAGGAGGCATATTTTGCACGTCATTGCATATTAGGGCAAGATTGCATGTTAAATTTTATTTCCTAGTTAATTATAAGTTTAGATAAAAAAAATCTTAAATAGATTGCATTTTAGTTAGGAGTTTCTAAGTTAAGATAGCATTCTAGTTTAAATTAGGATTTGACATAACTTCATTCCTAATTCGAATTAGATGACGTCTTAATTTAGGTAGATAATTTCCACTTTTTTTATAACTTCGAATTTCATAAAAAAATCCAAAAAATGTCTTAGGATAAATTACTTCCTTTTTTAGGGTAAATTGCATTTTTTAGGAAAAAGAAAAAAAATGTCATGAACATGTTATTTAGGATTAGATTAAATGAAGTGCACGTCATGTAGTCTTTAGTCTCATTTATTTAGAAATTTTGCCTGTCAATAGAATTAGGTCATTTAGATTGCATCTAATTATTGCATTTCTTTAGGATTTACTCTATTCATGTCATATAATTTAGATCATATTTTCATGTCATGTAATTTAGATCATATTGCTATGTCATATAATTTAGGTCATGTTACCATGTCATATTAGATTACTAGCATGCATTGCAATAGATTAAGTTCCCATTAAATAAAGTGAAAACCAAAAGAGAAATTGCGTGTTAATTAGAAACCATATCTAGGGTTGTTGATGTGGATTTTAATTTAACATTGCAGATGCTTTCGTTACTTTGAGGTAAGTTTGCGATTTATTTATTGTTTATCTGGGTGTTAAATTAGTGAATTGCGCACCCGCATGATCACCTCATATGTTAAGGAAATAGATTTGAAATCAATCCAAACTGCTTGCCAAACATTTTTTTTAAGAATGGTACCGAAAGGGCATTAGAGAAATCTAGTGTAACCAAGTCCCCGTACCCATAGTCTCTGGTTCGTAGGAGTAAAGTAAAACTCCCGTTACTTTACTTGGGTTTCTAATCGACCCACCAAAAATAGATTAGTGGCGACTCCTAATTGAAAATCATTTGCATGTTAAGAACTCAAACCTAAGTCGCGAATTGGTATGGGCTTGGGAGAGCCCGAGTTAAGTTTAGGCTTAACAATCCATTAGCCAAACCCTAGGTGGTACACCCGAAAAAATTGGTCGCGACAGGGAGTAAAAAGGACCCAGTCGTGGGCCAGGTCAGGACGGCCGTGGGCCTTAGCGGCCCAGTCCGCAGCACAATTCGCCCCTCTTCGACAGTGCTGAATTCGCAAAGTAGGGCACAGGGTTAACAATGGAGTGATCGCTGCGAAGAGCGCTCGGTCCTCCCATGGCGGTGATCGTTTGGCGTGGATGATTTCAACCAAGAGTAAGCAATCAGTTTCAAGGATGATCTTTGCCCGGTTGAGACCCTGATGCAGCAGTCGTTGAAGAGCCAAAGTAAGTGCCTGCGCCTCTGCCTGGAGAGCTGATGTTGCGGAGACGTCGCTCGTAAATACGTCAGTAAGAATCCCCTGATGATTTCGACTAATACAGGCGATCGTGCCTTTGAGACTTCCCGGATGGTAAGAGGCGTCGATGTTGCACTTCAGGAAGCCGCTTGGTGGAGGATGCTAGATGGATGGAGACAGTCCATGATTGAGATGCGATGGTGTTGAGTGCTCTGATCGCTGAGGTTTATGCAAGGAAAGATCTTGGATCCGTTCAAGTGCGAAAGCATCCTCTACTACTCGGTTCGGAATGGGGCGAAGGCGGCGGAAGATGCAGTTGTTGCGCGCGCACCAAATCTGCCACAGGACATGGGCTATCATCGGGAGAGTAGGTACGCTGTTTTTTTGTGCTGCTCTTTCTGCAAGCCATGAGTCTAGGTGTTGGATAGTGTAAGGGGAGACAGGGAGATTAATCTGCGGGTGATTCCAGATGCCTGCTGTCCACGGACAAAAGAAAAACAAATGCTCCAGCGTTTCAGGGGAGTGGTTGTTGCAGATGTCGCATGTGGGATCAGCGAGTATGTGCCGAGAGAAGAGGTTGGCTCGGGTAGGTAAGGCGTTCTGACAGACAGCCCAGAGAAATATGCGTATTTTAGGTGCTGCATTGATTGTCCAAATAGTCTTCCATAGTATATTGGGAGGTTGGTATGAGGATGAGGCCCGTTGGTGTCGCTGCATAGCTGTGTGGTTGAAAATGGTCTGATAACTGCTTTTCACTGTATAATTCCCATCCGTTGTTGCTGTCCAAACAAGTTTGTCCTGTGTATGTAATGGTCGAATGGGGATGCGGGTGATGTCGGAAACAGTAGTGCTGTCAAATAATTCTGAGATTAGAGGTTCATTCCATGTCTGTTGGATGGGGTCAATAAGACCCGCCACCATTTGGGGCTCGGCTCTTGTAGCGGGACCTCCGATAGGACCCCTTGGTAACCAGTTATGAGCTCGAATATTAATCTGTTCTCCATTGCCCACCGACCATTTGACGTTAGATAGGATAGCTTCTCGGCCACAGAGGAGACTACGCCATCCCCAAGAGGGTCTCGTGCCATAGCCTGCGGACTGGAAATCCTCATGCTGAAAATAGAGACCCTTGAACAGTCGACACCATAGCAGTTGAGGTTGTTGAAGTAAGCGCCAGGCTTGTTTACCAAACAGTGCCTTGTTAAAGGTTAAGAGATCACGAAACCCCAATCCCCCTTTCAGTTTGCTAGTTTTTAATAAGTCCCAACTTGCCCAGTGAATACCTGTCTTGCTGCGATCATTTTTCCACCAGAAACTTGAAATTTGCTTTTAAATCTTGTGACATAAGGATTTAGGGATTTGAAAGATAGACATAGCGTACTGCGGTATGGCATGGACGACGGACTTGAGAAGGATTTCTTTGCCGCCCTTCGACAAAAGTAGCTCTTTCCAGCCCTCAAGTTTGGAATTCACCCTGCCTTGTATCCAACTGAACATATCTTTTCTGGATCTACCCCAATCAGATGGCATTCCCAAATATTTCCCAAATTTCTGTAACACGGGCACCCTAAATTCAGCCGCAAGATTGTTCTGAAGACTCAAAGGGCAGAATTTTGGAAAGAATATGCCAGATTTATTCCTATTCATAACTTGACCCGTGGCTAGACAGTATTGACTTAATAGATTTGCTAGATTCTGACATTCCATAACCGTACCTTTGAGGAAAAAAACTGAATCATCGGCAAAGAAAAGGTGGGAAAGAGTTGGGCAAAACCTGTTTAGACGAATGCCGCTAAGCTGGCCCATAGCGATGGCTTGATGAATAAGAGTGGATAGGAGATTCACCACCAATATGAAAAGGTAGGGTGAAAGGGGGTCGCCCTGTCGCAAACCTCTTGACGGGCGGAAATAGCGCAGCTGTTCCCCATTGAAGCGTACACTGAGTGAGGCAGTAGATATGCATTGCATCACTAAGGTAACCCAGTGAGGGTGAAATCCCAACGTCAACAGATAATCATTGAGGAAATCCCACTCAACTTTATCATAGTTCTTCTGCATATCCATTTTAAGCAGTGCATTGAAGCGGCTCTTCCTGATCCTAGTCTTGAAATGATGGATAACCTCCTGGACAATTAACACATTATCCTGTATTTGACGCCCGCTCACAAAGGCTGCTTGCTCACTTGATATGAGATCCCCGAGCCAAGGTTTCAGACGATTGGCCATCACTTTAGAAATGATCTTATATGCATAGTTACAGAGGCTTATCGGTCGGAACTGGTCCAGACTCTCGGGATGGTTGATCTTGGGAATCAGTACAAGGGTTGTTTTGTTAAGCTCAACAGGCAGGACCCCCGAGCAAAAAAATTCTTGCACTAAGCTAAGTATATCTGGACTGATGATGTCCCAATAAGTCTGGTAGAAGAGTCCATTCAGACCATCGGGACCTGGAGCCTTGGACACGCCCAACTGATAAGCGGCCCTACGGACCTCCTCCATGGTGACCTTCGCTGTGAAATCTGCATTCATCGCCTCAGTAACCACCGGGAGACATTGAGCTAAAACTGGGCGGTAGTCTCGGGGGCCGACAGAGGTATAGAGATGGTTAAAAAAGTCAAACGTCATCTCTTGCAATTGCGGAAGATCTCATACCCAGCTATTAGTCTCGTCCCTCAGCATTACTATTCGATTGCGCTGCCGCCTTTGGAGTGTCGTTGCATGAAAAAATCTGCTATTCTTATCCCCCCAGGTCAACCAGTTCACCCTAGAGCGCATGGCCCAAAACTGTTCTTCCTGCTGCCATAGGTGTCGGATTGTGTCTCTGAGCCGTGCCGCACCTGCCCTTTCATTAGAGGATATGCCAGGTTTATTGATAAGTGATTGAAGCTGAAGCTGAAGTACCAGCACCTGTAACCGAACATTAGGAAATCTGGCCCCACTCCACTTTCGAAGCTGACTACAAACAAACCTGAGCCTGTGAACGAAGTTGTTATTGCGCACCTTACTTGTATTCCATGTAGCAGCGATCACTCCCCGACACTCGGGATCTTCCTTCCAAAAGGCTTCGAACACAAAAGGTCGCGGACCTCGGGAAGCTGGCGGGTCTGTTGATAAGAGGAGTGGACTATGATCAGAGCCGAGAGGCGGTAGCGCGAAGACTTGGGCGTCAGGGTAAATGAGTCGCCACTCCAATGTGCACAGCACACGATCCAATCTCTCTTTAACGTGGGCCAGGCCATCCCTATTATTAGACCAAGTGAACCTGCATCCCTTACTTTCAATCTCCATAAAAGCACAATCATCAAGAAGGTCACGGAATGTTTGGATGCGATACCTCTCCGGGGCTCGGCCGCCAGCTTTTTCCCAGACGTGGAGAATCTCATTGAAGTCACCCGCACATAGCCAAGGGAATGTGTTGGAGCTGCTGATCAGGCGAAGTTGATCCCACATCATCCGGCGTGCAGGATAGGAGGTGGGGGCATGCAAACAAGTGAGACGCATTACCTTATCCTCCTCAAGGTCTCGGCAGATGATATCAACCAAGGCTGCCGTCGAGCTTTGGATTTCAAGTGAAACTCTATCATTCCAAAAAACTGAAAGGCCACCTGCTAAGCCATCAGGATTGCAAACAAAAGAGTGGCTAAACTGAAGGCGTCTCTGCATACGCCGGAGTACAGTCTCAGAATTCTTCGTCTCCATGAGGAACACAAAATCGGGCTTTTCTTGGGCCGTCATGGCCTTTAGGGCTTGAACTGTCAGGGGGTTGCCCAAACCCTGACAGTTCCAGCAAATCATTTTCATTTGTAAGGCGGTGGCTGTTTGGGGCCAGCCACCAAAGCCCACGAAGTCGCCTGAGAGGCGTCCAACACCGGGGTGTCCATCAACTGTGTGTCATCAAAGTTGTCTAGACTTCCTTGTTTCAGATCATAAGGGGGCGTACCTTTTCTGTTTCTTCGCTGGTGCCAATCTGGAAGTAATACGAGGACCCTTCATTTTCTTTAGTTGTTGTAGTTCGAGTAACTCATTGAGGGGGCCTTTCTGCTTGGCGTGTGCAGGTATACAAGCCGTCGTGATGCTGTATTCCTGAGTCGGTGGGTGAGGCTGCAGCTGTTGTGGAGGCTTAGTGGGGTCAGGTGATTGTTGCTGTTGCTGCAGCTGAGGTGGAGGACAGGGGGCTGCGACAGTGATGGTCCTCGGTTCCAAAGGAGGGGCCGCCGGTAGAAGAGCTGGAGGCGTCTCAGGTATGGTCTCTTCGTTTTGTTCCTGTGGGGTTGGGGGATTATAGAAGGCATCCCAATAGGGGCTTGGTTGGCGAACCTCCGCGCGTAGCCAAGGCCCATAGGCCATCTTCTCTCTGCCATCCATTTTGGCTTCATCAAAAGGATACTCTGGACAATACGTTGCATAATGGCCTAGGCGTCCACAAGAGTAGCAGTAATGGGACAATTTTTCATACCGGAAGTCCAACCATAACATCTTACCGTCGATCCGCACTAGTTTACCTGTTTTCAAGGGTGCCTGTAGTGGCAGCTCTAGTTTAACTCTCCCTGCCCTTAAGGCCGAGCCTTCTTTAAACTCAAGGCGTACCTCGAGGACCTCTCCAATCTGATCAACAGCCTTACGTAGCATCTTGTCTGTTGTCCTTTCCAGGGGAAGACCTATAACATGAACCCAGAACGCACATCGGGTGAAGTCATAGCAGTGCAAAGGCGTTTGGGGAAGTCATTGCTTGAAACAAACTAAATTTCCAGAGAACAACCACGGTCCCCCCTCTACCACTCTTTGTTTCTCACTTTCTGTCCGAAACTTTGCTAAATAGAAGCCTCCTTCCCGCTGGGCGAAGTCAACATGATCAATTCGCCATACCCTCTTTAACGTACTCTGTAGTGCCTGGAAGTGGATAGCAGATTGAGTGTAAATTTTGCCGACTAAAGTGAGGTTACACTCTTCCAGGATGTCCGGCGTCAATTCCTCATCCCATTCTTCTATTTCATTTGCAGTGCAAAGGCGGCCCAACCGCCGACAGAGAGCGGCCAATCTCTCGGACTCATCGTGATTCTCAGAAGCCATAAGTTGTGTGGTGAAGCTAGTGAGGTAAATCTAGTCCAAAACAGTACAAACGGCGAGCTAACAGGAATCCCATCAATTGGGCAGATGGTAGCGAGCTAGAAATAAAGCAGAGAATAGCCCAGTGGAGCAAATGGAGAGAAGTCACCTGTAGCTGGGAGTCCACACCGGCAGAAGACCATCGCAAAACATGCAGACCAACATCGTGAGCGCAGGAAGATGGTGCGACAGTCAGGACGAACGGGTGGCTGCCAATCTGCAAATTGCCATGATCTTGCGCGGAAGAACGAAAAGAGAACAGGGGAATTCGTCACTGAGAGCCCGGATGAAGGTGCGGCGAGATGGGGTTTGAGTGGGGCGATAAGTTCGAAGAGAGCAGAATTGTGAACTGGGGAAGGAGTAAGGGTTTGGGAAGTGAGATTAAACTTGACATGGTGTACAATTAGGGCTAAAAAGACGGATGCGAAGCTGAATTGGGTGGGATTTCACAGAACCCTTGGTGTGTGACCCATTACCTTTAACGATAAAAGTGACGTTCTCGTACTCTGCACGAATGAATGTGAAACTCCAAACAATTTTAAAATTGTTTTTGTAGCATAAGGTAACTTGCCTCCACTCTTGCAATTGGGTAAATGTGATTAGAGGCCCGCATGCAAGATAAGGACAATATTAACTATTGTAAGGTGCTCATTTTAATGTCAAAACTTTTCAAATGATCATTTAAGTTTTATATTGATCACTTAAGTTATTGCGGTGATGAAAAATCTGATGTGACTTACCAAAATGTTTTGGGACTAAATTGATTTCATAAGTTTTAACACTAAAATGATTTTTATTTTTTTTAAAGTTCTCATGCAAAAGATAATTTAAAATTGTGTGGTGCATAACTTATGTACCGGAGAATGTCACATAATCCATCCATTTTCTGCTATAGAAGTAGTCCATTTCCACAAGACCCCAATCCCTGTTGTTCAATCCCAAAAGAAAGAAACAAATGCGAAGTTGCAAGAGGTGAACAAAATTTTACTTACTTCTCTTTCTTTTTAGGAAAATATATAGATTTTCGTAATTTTTAAGGAAATTATTTGGAGAGAACGTATGCTCCATTATTTGGCTTTGGAGACCAGCGAAACAAAGAAAAATAATGGCAAAGTTGGAGCATTTACTTTATGATTTTAACTGTCGGTTCATGTCGCTCTTTCGTCAAATTTCTTATTTTTTTTTTTAAATTAAGAGCAAAAAAATTTGTAAATGATAAATTCAGTTCCAAAACTTTGTAAACACCGCTTTAATTCAAAAACTTCTTAAAACATTCATTTAAGTGAAGTCGGCGAGCCACGCCAAATTTCGAAGGTGATGCCGCGTTTCCCGCTGCGATTGGAACGAGACAGGAGCAGGTTTCGAGCTTCATCGATCACGTATTTGATTATCCGAAGTGAGATTTCCATGCACAAAAAAAGTGAGGAACCTTCTACATTGGATGTCGCGTAGCCAATTCTGAAGGAAGGCCCATCTTTGTGCAACTAGTCATGCATGACGTCTCTGCAGAAGTCGACAAGTGAGTAATATTTTACTGGAGAAAAATCGGACTTGCCTTTCTCTCATCCCTCTATTCTTTACGTTCTTATATATTTGTCCCAGGTTTGAAGTCTTTAAACAGACCTCAGCTTTCAAAAGTCAACAGCGTCTCTACTAAATCTTTCTCGCGCTTCACCGGCCTCATTCCTGAATACGTTCTTGTTGCAGAGAGTTCTCCTGTGTGGCCAAATGGGTAGTGTAAGCCATCAGCTTCACATTTTCTTCTTCCCCCTCATGGCTCCGGGCCACATGATCCCAATGATCGACATGGCCAAAATGTTCGCCATGAGAGGCTGCAAGTCCACCCTCATCGCCACCCCCCATGACGAGCCCACCTTCTTGAGATCCATCGCGAAACCCAAGGATTCGGGCTTCGACATCAATGTCGTCACGGTGACATTGCCCCTGAAAGACGTCGGCTTGCCAGAAGACTGCGGCAGTCTGAGCAAGATCACTACGATGGAAATGCGCATGACGTTCATGAGAGCTGTCATGATGCTCGACCGACAGATCGAGCTGCTGATAGAGAAACTCGCCCCCGATTGTCTGATCTCAGACATATTCCTCCCCTGGACAACCGAGATCGCAGCCAAGTTCGGCATTCCTAGGCTCGTTTTCCATGGGGCGAATGCCTTCTCCATGGCGGGGATAGAATGTGTGAGGCTCTATCAGCCTCACAAGAAGGTGTCCTGCGATTCAGAGCCCTTCATCATTCCCAACTTCCCCGGAGAAATCACATTGTGCAGGATGCAAATGCAGGACTTGGTCAGGGAAGAGAACGAGCTCGCCAAGCTCTTCAACGCGGGGAAGGATTCAGAGAAGACGAGCTTCGGAGTCGTCATGAACAGCTTCTACGAGCTCGAGCCGGCTTACGCTGACCATTACAGGACATTCCTCGGGATCCGATCCTGGTTTGTCGGCCCTCTCTCGCTGTGCAATAAGGAGACTGAGGACAAAGCACACAGAGGCAACGAAGCATCCATTGACCAGCACGAGTGCCTCAAGTGGCTTGACTCGAAGCAACCCAACTCAGTGATCTACATTTGCTTCGGAAGCATGACGAATTTCAATGCTGCTCAGCTCCACGAGATCGCTGTCGGACTAGAAGCATCAGGGCAACAGTTCATCTGGGTGGTGAAGAAGGACCCTAATGCGGAAGAGGGCAAAGAAGAGTGGTTGCCTGATGGGTACGAATCAAGAATCCGAAACAAGGGCCTCATCATCAGGGGCTGGGCTCCTCAGGCGCTGATTCTCGATCATGAGGCGACCGGGGGCTTTGTGACGCATTGCGGGTGGAACTCAATCCTGGAGGCGGTCGCGGCCGGTGTGCCAATGGTGACGTGGCCGGTTGCAGCAGAGCAATTCTACAATGAGAAGCTCGTGACCCAAGTGCTCAAGATTGGGGTCGACAATGGGGTGAAGCAGGGGGTCATCTCGTTCGGCGACAGCGTGAAAAGCGAGAGAGTGGAGGAGGCAGTGAAGAGAGTCCTGGTGGGTGAGGAAGCAGAGGAAATGAGAAGGAGAGCGAAAGCGCTTGCAGAGATGGCGAGATGGGCTGTGGAAGAGGGTGGGTCTTCTTGGTCTGATTTGGGTGCTCTGATTCAAGAGCTCAAATCGCACAGATTGGCTCACACTAAGAAGATCTGATTCATGACCTGGAGCAATCAATCTTGAACTTTTGCTTCAAGAGAATAAAACTGAAGAACTGGAAGTCTTCGTTTCTGTTTCTGTTGTGGTTTAGCAGTAGAGAGAAATGCTGGATTTGCTGCTTCTTTTCATGGGATTTATTCCAGCAATGTTGTGATCATTTAATGTGTAGGATGTGAGTCCGTTTCTTTAGCTCTCGAATTCTTTTGTGCCGATGAAATTAAAGTCCGCCTCATGGTTTGCAATCTCAATGGCGAGATGCCCTGCGTACTTTCCCTTTTGCTGAATAGTCTGTCCTTGAGACTCAGCAGGTGAAGAGACCTTTGCAACTTCATATTCCACATCAACAGAGAGTGAAAGGAAAGAAAGAATGGCAAAAATTAAAAAGACAAGAAGACGATGACAAACTCAACCTTGTCAGTCAAATGTTAATGACATTCGCCTGTTGCATGATCTTGTGAGATGTATAATTTTTTTTTTCTTTTTTGGCACAGTGAGATGTCTATAACTTGGCAGTCAGCAACAATTTTAGAGAGAAGACCAAGAGGTAATTCCTTTGGTCCTCACGGCAATTTTCCTTATGATCTTTCCTTGGGTTTGGAGGTTTTTGCGGCCAAAACCAGATCAGCAATTTCAATATTGTGGACATCAAACTATCACACAATGAGAAGCCTAACGCACGTCATATTCATGGATTGGGCACCTTAAATATGAGGGATTTGCAGAAATTTCTGGTGCTTCCTCCCGGATATGTACCTGAGGACATGTGACTCCGAATTTGTTACTGCCCTTCTCGTGATAAAATTCAGAAACAAGTTAGCTTATCCTATCAAGGACCCGTCTTCTTTCTCCTGTATTCTGTGCTGCGTATGTCAATATATGGCGATAGACATATGTTTCGAAACAAGCACGTTAGCCAGCTTCGTAAAACTCTTCAATCTGCCGACTTCGTATTTTCTTTCTGCCATTAGTGCTTCAAGGCCACATAATACCCTTGATGGACATGGCCAGGACCTTTGCAACTTGAGGCCCAAAAGTCACCATCATCGTTACCCCTTTCCGTTTCCAAGCAAATCGAGAGAATCTATCAGATGCGGTCATTTCGAGCCGAAATCAGGCGGTATTGGTGGGCAAATTCTCAAAGGCCCTGAGCTTGCTCCAGGATCCGATCTTGCATATCCTGGAAGAATGTTGCCTTTGTCACAGGCATAACGTTACCATAGTTAGATGTTGAGCATTAACTTAGTCAACATAATAGACTATTGACGTTGGGCATGATCGAGATTGATAGTAAAATAGAATGTTTATGATTGATTTGTTATTGTGAGTTGATATTGTTGATTGATCTTATACATAAAAAGTTTTGTTGGAAAGATATCATCAACTTTTGATACCCACCCGTAGGTAGCCGTGATGGTTGGGCTTCACTATCTTATCGCCGAGGGAACAAGTTTGAATCTCCGGATGCTCGCGACTTAGGTGGGGGTCTCAGGGATGGTTTACTGGGCCAACCGCCCCTCCGAGGATTTACGTCTAAATAGCGGCAAGGCCCCACTGGTGCTACTGAGCACTGGAGGGTCGTGTGATCCCCGAAGGGTGATCTCCGGCGGCCCCTTGGTCATTAAAAAAAAAAAAAAACTTTGATATTTTAAGTATATTGCATATTGAATTTGGGATTGATGAATTATGATATCAATTTATAAAAATGCATAGTGAATTTTTTATCTACTTAGAAATGACGTACTACTCACTTAGCCATGGTTGCTCATTCTATTCATCTTACTCATTTTTCAGGTTTTTCAGCCAATCGCAAGTAAGACAAAAGTATTTATGTTATCAGGAGGATATTTTTATAGAATGATTTTTGGGTAATCGTTTAAATTTGAGATGGACTTGTGAGTTTAGTTGTCAGATGGAAATATATATATCTTTTTTTATGGATTATAGAAACTCTGATATTATAAGCATATGACTCTTTTATCAAATGTATATAAATGTATATATTTTGCTAATAGGTTGATAATGGTTATATTTGAGGCTGTGTCATCACCTCCATAATTGTAGAGTTGGGGGCGTGACAAAATCAACCGCACAAGAGAGTTTCATTAGATTGAGAAACTTTCCTTGTGCCTCACTTCCCTAGTCAAATTAGAGATAAAAGAGCTATGGATACATGATTGAGGATCAGGACTTGGAGTGCCACAATGTTCCTTTTCTATATTGTTGCCTACCATCCTTGTTGTGTGACCCATTACCTTTAACGATAAAAGTGGCGTTCTCGCACTCTGCACGAGTGAATGCGAAACTCCAAACAATTTTAAAATTGTTTTTGTAGCATAAGGTAACTTACCTCCATTCTTGCAATTGGGTCAATGTGATTAGCGGCCTACATGCAAGATAAGGATGGTATTAACTATTGTAAAGTGCTCATTTTAGTGTCAAAACTTTTCAGATGATCATTTAAGTTTTATAATGATCACTTAAGTTATTGCGGTGATGAAAAAGCTAATGTGACTTACCAAAATGTTTTGGGACTAAATTGATCTCATAAGTTTTAGCACTAAAATGATTTTTTTTTTTTTAAAGTTCTCATGTAAAAGATAATCTAAAATTGTGCGGTGCATAATTTATGTACCGAAGAATGTCACATAATCCATCCATTTTCTGCTATAGAAGTAGTCTATTTCCACAAGACCCCAATCCCTATTGATCAATCCCAAAAGAAAGAAACAAATGCGAAGTTGCAAGAGGTGAACAAAATTTTACTTACTTCTCTTTCTGTTTAGGGAAATATATAGATTTTCGTAATATTTAAGGAAATTATTTGGAGAGATCATTTGCTCCATTATTTTGCTTTGGAGACCAGCGAAACAAAGAAAAATAATGGCAAAGTTGGAGAATTTACTTTATGATTTTAGCTGTTGGTTCATGTCGCTCTTTCGTCAAATTTCTGATTTTTTAAAATTAAGAACAAAATTTTTTGTAAATGATAAATTCAGTTCCGAAACTTTATAAACACCGCTTTAATACAAAAACTTCTTAAAACATTCATTTAAGTGAAGTCGGCGAGGCACGCCAAATTTTGAAGGTGATGCCGCGTTTTCCCGCTGCAATTGGAACGAGACAGGAGCAAGTTTCGAGCTTCATCGACCACGTATTTCATTATCCGAAGTGAGATTTCCATGCACAAGAATGTAGGAAAAAACTTATGAGAATAAATAAATTTGTCTGAGGCGTGCAAGCGTGAGCACTGTTCTTAAGGATAATTTCGCCCCTTGGAGTGCGAAACTCGGTGCGATAGGCTTCTGACGGCTATCCTCCCAAGATACAACAGACCTTCTTCTATATTCCGCATATTAGAAGGAACAGAAACGACGTTGTGTATAACCCAGCAAGGAAAAGGAAAGAAAATATTTTCTAAAGAAAAAATATTCTCTGTTTCATTCAGTCTATTTTTTAAGATTGTATTATAAGATTTTATATATAGACAAAATAGAGCCGTTAAAAGAGCCGTTGTAAAATAATGAATGATTTATTTGAGAAATAAATTAAATGTTACAAAACGATTGAAAAACCGTTATATGACCGTTAAGAAACCGTTATGTGACCGTTAAAAATAATGATGGTCTTCAATGCGGTCAGAACTTTTATCGAAGCTATTATTGTAAATATTTCAAAATATTATTGAAATATCCAACAATGTCCCACATATTTCAAAAGATTTTGAAAATAAAAAATTAATATGATGCTGGGTTATTGGAGTGTAATGCATCGGAACTGGTGCTTGTTAGGCTATGAACCAGCCATAGAAAAAATGAAATATAATTCACAAAATTATTGGTGAAGTTTGAAACTTCTATGAACCAAAAATTTCTTTTGTGAATTATAATTTTCCTCAATCACATTGCACTCTCACAAACTTTGTTGTTTAACGCGGTTTTGTGCTGATAGGCCATGCGCGTGCTTGGTTTATTCATAAGTACTTTAGAGATTTTCGCCAAAAATTCTCATAGGAGTGGCCCCACTCCACACCTATATAGATGATTCCATCAAGTGTATTCTGCAGCTTAATACACTACCAATAATGGCTATGGAATTTCATTAAGAGCTTAGCTCAGCCTCTTTTTTTCTTGTAATTTTGCACTATTCTCATCTTAAGATGGACAATAATTTTTAATAGTGCATCACTAGAACAACAAGTGACTTGTTATTACCCATATAAACCTAATTCATGGGATCGCCAATCACATAGGTTGGGTTACCATCACTGTTGTTTTTCCTCAATTGGCTTAAGTCTCATTCCCCTCGATGTGTCGTAAATTAATTTTCTTCCCACAGGTTTAGTCAGAGGATCGGCAAAATTCACTTTTGATTTTACAAAATCGATGGATATAATTCCATCTTTAAGTGGCTTCTTTATCACATCATGTTTCAATCGGATGTGTCTATTTTTACCATTGAAGGTTCTATTCTTTGCAATGGCTATTGCCGCTTGGCAATCACAGTGCATAGACACAGAAGGTGTCGGTTTCATTCCCAAAGGAATATCCGCTAAGAGGTTCCTTAACCACTCAGCCTCATTGCCAACCAATTCTAGAGCCACAAACTCTGACTCCATGGTGGATTTAGCAAATATTGTTTGTTTTGCTGACTTCCAAGTTACAGCACCTCCACCAAGGGTGAACACATATCCTCTAGTTGATTTTGTCTCATCTGAATCCGAAATCCAATTAGCATTACTGTATCCTTCTAATACAGCAGGAAATCCACTATATAAAATACCATAATTCATGGTTCCTCTCAAATATTTCATTAATTTGCTCAAAGCAGTCCAATGATCATCATTGGGATTTTGTGTATATCTACTCAGTCTACATATAGCATAAGCTATATTAGGTCGAGTATAATTCATCAAATGCATCAAACTCCCAATAATTTGAGTATACTTAAACTGAGCCACACCATCTCCTTTATTTTTCACTAATTGGATATTAGAATCATAAGGAGTATTCACAGGTTTAACATCAAAGTGATCATATTTTTTAAGTAGCCTCTCCACATAATATGCTTGAGTAAGCATTAGGCCACTAGCACTCTTTATGATTCTAGCACACAAAATAATATTAGCTTCCCCATGTCCTTCATATCGAATTTAGAAGTCAAAAAACATTTTGTTTCATTCACCACATCAATACACATACCAAAAATAAGCATGTCATCAACATATAAGCTAATAATTATAGATTCACCATCAACAGTTTTTGTGTCTACACATTTATCTACTCCAATAGAGAAAAAACCATTATTAACTAGAACATCATCAAATTTCTCAAACCATTGCTTTGGTGCTTGCTTTAAGCCATATAATGATTTAACAAGCTTACAAACTTTGTTTTCTTGGCCAGGAAAAATACAGCACTCAGGTTGCACCATGTAAATTTCCTCTTCCAAATCACCATTTAAAAAAGCTGTTTTAACATCCATTTGGTGAACAATAAGTTTGTAAATAGAAGCCAAAGCAATTAAAACACGAATTGATGAAATTCTTGTAACTGGAGCAAAAGTGTCAAAATAATCAACATTTTGTTTTTGAGTAAAACCTTTTGCAACTAATCTTGCTTTATATTTATCAATAGAACCATCAGGATTATATTTTCTTGTAGAAATCCATTTACAATCGATCGGTTTTGCACCGGGTGGTAAATCAACTAATTTCCAAGTTTGATTTTATGAGATAGAATCAATCTCGATTTTTATAGCTTCTTTCCAAAAATTGCTTTCTAAGGAAGATATTGCTTCAAAATAAGTCAAAGGATCATTATTAATAAGATAAGTATAAAAATCATTCCCAAAAGAAGTTTCTTTCCTTATTCTTTTGCTCCTTCTCAATTCATCATTTGAATTTTCGAAAACGTTTTTATGAAGAGGTGCAGGAGAATAGTATCAACACTTAATGGAAAATTATGCTAAAAAAATTCTGCATTTTTTGTCTCAACTATAGTATTATTATCAAGCACGTCACTTTTTAATACAAGAAATCTATATGCAGCACTATGTTCAGCATAACCAATAAACATGCAGTCAGATGATTTAGAGCCTATTTTCCTTTTCTTAGAATTAGGAAGCATAACCTTAGCAAGACACCCCCACACTTTCAAATATTTTAAATTAGGACGATAACATTTCCAAAATTCATAGGGTGTTTTACCTGTTTTCTTGTAAAGTATTCTATTTTGGATGTGACATGCAGATAAAATAGCTTCACCCCATAAATTATTTGGAGCATTAGAACTAACAAGCGTAGAATTCATCATCTCTTTCAAAGTCCTATTTTTCCTTTCAACTATGCCATTAGATTCAGGGGAATAAGGAGGAGTAGTTTCATGAATTATTCCTTCCTTTTCACAAAATTCGTTAAGCAATACATATTCCCCACCTCTATCCGATCTAATTCTTTTTATCCTTTTATTCAATTGGTTTTCTACCTCAGCTTTATACAAAAGAAACATATCAAAAGATTCATCTTTATGCCTAAGCAAATAAACTTTAGTAAATCTAGAATAATCATCAATGAAGGTCACGTAATATTTTTTACCTCCTCTAGTCATAGTTTGTTTTAAATCTCCTAGATAATATGAATTAAAGTCAACAAATCAGATTCTCTATTTACAGAAATACAAGGCTTTTGTGTCAATTTTGTTTCGGCACATATTATACATTTATTAAAAGATGGGTTTTTAATTCCAGAGATTAAACCTTGTTTTTGCATTTTCTTGATATAAGAAATACTAACATGACCTAATCTACCATGCCATAAATCAACAGATTCAGCCAAGTAAGCGAAAGTCTACCATTTTCATTGATAACATTGGAAACGTTAAGAATAAAAAGTCCTTGATTACAATAACCCTTTCCCACAAAGACGTTATTTTTTGTCATTACAATCTTATCAGATTCGAATGACACCTTCACCCCAACCTTTCCTAAAAGCACTACTGAGACCAAGTTTGCCCTTATATTAGGGACATGTAATACATCATTCAAGGCCAAAGTCTTACCAGATGTGAGCTTGAGAAGAACTTTTCCTTTCCCAAGAACTTGAGCTATTCTTGAATCACCAAGATAAATAATTTCTTCTCATTCCCCTACTGGCGTGTAGGAGGAAAGGGCATTTTTGTTTGCACAAATATGCCTGGTAGCACTTAAGTCTACCACCCACTCTTTCACATTGGCCACAATGTTGGCTTGGGAAATAACCGCAACAATTATATCATTAGAGTCATCTGCTTTAACCAAATTAACTTTTGATTTAGCAGGATTGTCATTTCCCATTATTCTCTTTTTGCATTGCGCCGCATGATGACCTGGTTTTCTACAAACAAAGCAAGTGCCTTTCTTTTTTAAGGTGGGGTGAGCAACCTTGGGTTTGTAATCAGGTTTTTTGTTATAATACCTATTTTGGCGATGTTGAGATTTGCCTTGCACCAAATTTGCCCTTGTAGCAATTTCCTTAGCTTTTGCAGCTTTGATCTCCTTGCAAGTTGTATCCTCAATGATAATATGCACGATCAGATCGGCTAGTGACAATTACTTGTCCTTGTGCTTGAGTTGTTGCTTGTAGTTATTCCAAGACTCAGGCAACTTTTCAATCAGCAGGCCCGCAATAAATTCTTCTTGTAAATTGATGTTTTCTGCCTTTAAGTCCTCCACTAGCTTGTGATATTCATTGATTTGTGTCTTGATCTCCTTATCATCGGACATTTCCCATCGATAATAATTTCCGATTACAAATTTTATTCTGCCCACATCTTCGGCGGTGTACTTTGCAGTCATGGAGTCCCATATTTGTTTCGTTTCCTTGTACGGACAGTAGACATCAAACAATTCATTAGAAAGAGTACTAATAATTGTGTGCCTTCATACCTTATTAGCAGGTATCCATTGATCTCGAAGCTTGTTATCAGTTGGTTCGGCCTCCGTAAGTGCGAAAGCCACGCCGTGCACATCTAAGATAGAGAAAACCCTTTCTTGCCACCTTATGAAATTGTTGCCATTAAAAACTTCGATCTTCGATATGTCGGGGAATGGTTTGGCATAGGACATATGTGGTAGTGGTGGTAGTGCAACTGGACTGGTGGAGATTGAGGCATCAGCAGCAATATCAACTTGATGCTCCATGGGATTTATCCTTAAGATTGTAGGAAAAAGCTAATGAGAATAAATAAATTTGTCTGAGGCGTGCAAGCGTGAGCTGTCACGCCCCGAACCCCGAGCGCGTACCCATCCCTCTCTGGTCGATAAAATTTTGCGACTTCCCAGGACTAGTCGCCGACCCTTTTCATTTTTGTTGCACATGCGAAAGCAAAAACGAATCCCCTGACAGTAACCATCTCAGGATAGAAAAGCAGAACAATAATCTCACAAACAAACATGACTTTATAAACATATGTTGAGTTGCGTACAAGAGTCTATGGTCAAAAGACTACAAAAGACTGTTCTCCAAAAAGAAGCGGTCCTATCCGACCTATGCTTCAAATCACCTCCTCTCTGCCCCAGGTTCTCCACTCGATGACCCTGAAAGTGATTATACAATAACCAGTGAGACAATATCTCAGAAAAACTAAGCTCTAAACTGCGGCTAGGAGGGAAAGACGCTAAGAAGCATTCTAAGCACGCAATCACACAATCAAGAAGACTTACCTCGTATAGATCATATCACAAATCAGAGCATCACTCAAGCTCAATTAATTATAACACAATACTCAAGTTAACATACGTTCCTAGTTTTGATCTCGGCATATAGCACGGCCTATTCTCTGTTCGGCGGTCTTCTGGCATTGCCAGGCATCGTCTCACCCCATTGAGCACGGCACGTCACTACGTCGATGGCTTTCCCGAAGGAGCATAGGGTCCAGAATCTACTGCGACCGGCTTCCCTTTAACAAAGGGTATCCCAAATAGGGATAACGTCCAACTCAACAGCCCGGGACGATTTCTCATTGTCATCACACGATCACTCAAATATGGCCCAGGGCACCGTGTATTGCACTCAAATGCTTCAATTAAAATGGTGAACCTGGCCTTTTTCTTCGTATTAGAAATACGCATGAAAATAGTCGTGTGTGGGTACATGGTCAACTCGGCCTAGAAAATTTGACATTCTTCCTTCTTCTTTTTTAAATCCCACTATTTTATATAGTACATAAAACCATTTTCGGTGTTAAAATCCGACACCCAGGATTTTCTGAATAAATATTGAAAATTCACAATTTTTGGAATTAAATACCAAAAATCCAATCATCACTCAATTTGCATAATTTAACACTCAATTGCAGAAACTAACCACACCATTGCAATCAGCACGAAATTCCGGTCACCGGCCATCCCGGCCTAATTTCCGGAAAAATAATTAATAATTAATTAATTTCGAAAATTAATTAATTAATTCAATTTAATTTCTAAAAATACTAACCTATGCCAAAATTATTAAATTAAATACCAATACGGACCCGGAAAATTCCCGAACCCTTCTAGATAAATAACACAATTTAAATAGGCCTTAGCTAAACCATTCTAACCACCTAGCATGCTCAATTAAATTACTAAATCACTAATTTAATCTAACTAACCACCTAATTCCTAATTAAATAAATCTAAACACCCCTTAGCCTCAAAACCTACTAAGAAGAGTTTAGAGAATAAACTCACCGATGTATCGCGAAAACCGGTTCACCGTGACGACGACGCGACGGTGGCCGAAATCCAAATTTTCGGCGACATCGGCGAACACTCGGGCCGGGCCTAAAACGGGCCCAACAAATCTCAGCCCAACTGAGATTTGTTTTCAACTTGGGCTGCTGGTCGCGGGCTTGGGTCTTCTTCGCGGGCCCAAAATGGGCTGAACTTCAAATGGGCCAAAACCAACTGAACTTGGGCCAGAGCTTGGGCTTCAAAGTCTGTTGGGGATGGGCTGAAAAATAAAAGAACCGCTGGGCCTGAATTCTTGGGCTGAAACTTACGGCCACAGCTAGGCTTGAGGATGAATTCGTGGGCTTGCGGCTGTGGACCAAAGACTGAAGCTCACGGCAGAAATCGTGGAGACGTTGGACTTCGGCTTCGCTGCTCGTGCCAATTGGACTTTGTTGGTTAACCAAGAAGACGCGTGGACGAAGGGAGCAGCTCGCGGGCATCGAGCTGGGGAAGACCACGCGCAAGAGGAGACCGAAGTTGCTGGAATTCACAAGCGTCGAAGATGGATGGTTGACCGAAGAAAGGAAGACCGCGGACGTGGCAGCTGCAGCTTTCGGTGTCAACGGCGTGGGCGCACGGTTGACCAATGAAGAAGAACAAATAACGGTGGAGAGGAGCGGTCTTCAGTGGACGATGAAGTTTGGTGGGAAGCAAGCGAGCGGCAGTCAAATTTGGTGGAGGAATCAAGCTGCAGGCGGTCAAAAATTGAAGCTTCGTGGGGAGCAAGATTGACCGAAGAAGGCTTTAACTGATGGTGCGATGAGGACGTGCGGCTGAAGATGGAGCGGTGGCTGAGAATTGGTGTTAATTTGGTGAAGGTTCAACGAAGAAGACCAAGATGAAAGAAAGCAGAGGCGGTTCGGTCTTTAAGAAGGGAAGTCAGCTTCAATCCATTTGAAAAGAAGACAGCCAAGGGAAAGAACCGGTGAAGATGACGTGCGAAGGAAGATGAGGAAAAATCAAAGCAAAATATCTCCAACAATTAATGCTTGGTCCCTTTTTGGCTTGCATAAATATCCAATGTCCCCATATTACTTTCTTGCTTTGAATATCCATATTTGCTCAATCTATTGCCCAAAATTCAACCCTCAAACCATAGGTCCGAAATTCACTAAGTTTAGCTTCAATGTCTTCATGAAATTTCCCAAATAAATGTCCAATTTTAGTGTAGAAAAAGTCCACAAAATTTCTACAAGTCCCCTTCGCCATATAGCTCGATTTGCAAGTCGAAAATCTCTTCAATTCGGCCAATCCGAATTTCCATTTAATTTCTGCGACGTCCGAATCAGATTTAATCTCTCAAATTTTCTCGGAGGATGAGTCAACGTTCGTAAATAGCTCGTGATACCACAGAACTTTCAATTTCTGAAATCGGGTTCAAATAAGCGGTTAATTTCAATCTGGCGCGCTTTTAGCGTGACCTAGTCTACCGGGTCACTTTTAGGAATTTTTGGTACAATTGACCCGTGATCGATTTATCTCAAGTCACATAGTACATCTTCGACACATTGGCAACTCTCGGTTGTCGTGAAAATCTCGAGGTTTCAAATACGGACACCGGGTACCAAAACGATAGAAAAATCGGTCTAGTGTCGATCATCGAGTATTTTGCAATCAGGTGGAATCACCCACACTCTGATAACATATCTCAGTTGAATCGACCTATCTCCAGTCTCTAATCGATTTCGACAGTGCCGTAATGATCTCGACAGATAGACATGGTCGAGCAGTCGATTCCTGGTCGAATTCTCAAGTCCATTGCATTTAGATTCCTTAATTGTTTTCCCAGATAGACCAGTTATCTCATGAGTGACCAACTCAGAGAATAGCACTATAGACACGTCGACGAAAAGCCCGATTTATTTAATCGAAAACAATTTAGAAAATTCATGCTGTCACATGAGCACTGTCCTTAAGGATAATTCCGTCTCTCGGAGTGCGAAACTCAATGCGATAGGCTTCTGATGGTTATCCTCCCAAGATACAACAGACCTTCTTCTATATTCTGCACTGAATATTAGAAGGAACAGAAACAACGTTGTGTATAACCCAGCAAGGAAAAGGAAAGGAAATATTTTCTAAAGAAAAAATATTCTCTGTTTCATTCAGTCTATTTTTTAAGATTGTCTTATGAGATTTTATATACAGACAAAATAGAGCCGTTAAAAGAGCCGTTGTAAAATAATGAATGATTTATTTGAGAAATAAATTAAACATTACAAAACGATTGAAAAACCGTTATATAACTATTAAGAAACCGTTATGTGACCGTTAAAAATAATAATGGTTTTCAATGCGGTCATAATTTTTATTGAAGCTCTTTTTGTAAATATTTCAAAATATTATTGAAATATCCAACACAAGAAAAGCGAGGAACCTTCTACATTGGATGTCGCGTAGCCAATTCTGGAGGAAGGCCCATCTTTGTGCAATTGGTCATGCATGACGTCTATCTTTGTGCAATTGGTCATGCATGACGCCTCTGCAGAAGTCGACAAGTGAGTAAAGTGCCTCTTTCAATGATTGTCCTTCAGCTTGCAGGCTTGACGTAAGAGATTATGTGATCTCGACTAGAAGACGTACCTATTCCATTCATATTTCTGGTCGCCATTTAAGCAATATTTGAGTGGAAAGAAATCCAACTTGTCTTTCTCTCGTCCCTCTATTCTTTACCCCCAAAACCCCTCCTTATATATCTATCCCAGCTTTGCAGTCTTTAAACAAACCTCAGCTTTCAAAAGTCAACAGTGTCTCTACTAAATCCTTCTCGCGCTTCACCGGCCTCATTCCTGAATACGTTCTTGTTGCAGAAAGTTCTTCTGTGTGGCCAAATGGGTAGTGAAAGCCATCAGCTTCACATTTTCTTCTTCCCCATGATGGCTCCGGGCCACATGATCCCAATGATCGACATGGCCAAAATGTTCGCCATGAGAGGCTGCAAGTCCACCCTCATCGCCACCCCCCACGACGAGCCCACCTTCTTGAGATCCATCGCGAAACCCAAGGATTTGGGCTTCGACATCAATGTCGTCACGGTGACATTGCCCCTGAAAGACGTCGGCTTGCCAGAAGACTGTGGCAGTCTGAGCAAGATCACTACGATGGAAATGCGCATGACGTTCATGAGAGCTGTCATGATGCTCGACCGACAGATCGAGCTGCTGATAGAGAAACTCGCCCCCGATTGTCTGATCTCAGACATATTTCTCACCTGGACAACCGAGATCGCAGCCAAGTTCGGCATTCCTAGACTCGTTTTCCATGGGTCGAGTGCCTTCTCCATGGCGGGGACAGAATGTGTGAGGCTCTATCAGCCTCACAAGAAGGTGTCCTGCGATTCAGAGCTCTTCATCATTCCCAACTTCCCCGGAGAAATCACATTGTGCAGGATGCAAATGCAGGACTTCGTCAATGAAGAGAACGAGTTAACCAAGTTGGTCAACGTGATGAAGGATTCGGAGAAGACTTGCTTTGGAGTCGTCATGAACAGCTTCTACGAGCTCGAGCCGGCTTACGCTGACCATTACAGGACATTCCTCGGGATACGATCCTGGTTTGTCGGCCCGCTTTCGCTGTGCAATAAGGAGACTGAGGACAAAGCATATAGAGGCAACGAAGCATCCATTGACCAGCACGAGTGCCTCAAGTGGCTTGACTCGAAGGAACCCAACTCAGTGATCTACATTTGCTTCGGAAGCATGACGAATTTCAATGCTGCTCAGCTCCACGAGATCGCTGTCGGACTAGAAGCATCAGGGCAACAGTTCATCTGGGTGGTGAAGAAGGACCCTAATGCGGAAGAGGGCAAAGAAGAGTGGTTGCCTGATGGGTACGAATCAAGAAACCGAAACAAGGGCCTCATCATCAGGGGCTGGGCTCCTCAGGCGCTGATTCTCGATCATGAGGCGACTGGGGGGTTTGTGACACATTGCGGGTGGAACTCAATCCTGGAGGCGGTCGCGGCCGGTGTGCCAATGGTGACGTGGCCGGTTGCAGCAGAGCAATTCTACAATGAGAAGCTCGTGACCCAAGTGCTCAAGATTGGGGTCGACAATGGGGTGAAGCAGGGGGTCATCTCGTTCGGCGACAGCGTGAAAAGCGAGAGAGTGGAGGAGGCAGTGAAGAGAGTCCTGGTGGGTGAGGAAGCAGAGGAAATGAGAAGGAGAGCGAAAGCACTTGCAGAGATGGCGAGAGGGGCTGTGGAAGAAGGTGGGTCTTCTTGGTCTGATTTGGGGGCTCTGATTCAAGAGCTCAAATCGCACAGATTGGCTCACACTAAGAAGATCTGATTCATGACCTGGAGCAATCAATCTTGAACTTTTGCTTAAAGAGAATAAAACTGAAGAACTGGAAGTCTTCTTTTCTGTTTCTGTTGTGGTTTAGCAGTAGAGAGAAATGCTGGATTTACTGCTTCTTTTCATGGGATTTATTCCAGCAACGTTGTGATCATTTAATGTGTAGGATGTGAGTTCGTTTCTTTAGCTCTCGAATTCTTTTGTGCCGATGAAATTAAAGTCCGTCTCATGGTTTGCAATCTCAATGGCGAGATGCCCTGCGTACTTTCCCTTCTGCTGAATAGTCTGTCCTTGAGACTCAGCAGGTGAAGAGACCTTTGCAACTTCATATTCCACATCAACAGAGAGTGAAAGGAAAGAAAGAAGGACAAAAATTAAAAAGACAAGAAGAGGATGACAAACTCAACCTTGTCAGTCAAATGTTAATGACATTCGCCTGTTGCATGATCTTGTGAGATGTATAATTTTTTTTTTCTTTTTTGGCAGTAAGATGTCTATAACTTGGCAGTCAGCAACAATTTTAGAGAGAAGACCAAGAGGTAATTCCTTTGGTCCTCACGGCAATTTTCCTTATGATCATTCCTTTGGTTTGGAGGTTTTTGCGGCCAAAAACAGATCAGTAATTTCAATATTGTGGACATTAAACTATCGCACAATGAGAAGCCTAACGCACGTCATATTCATGGATTGGGCACCTTATATATGAAGGATTTGCAGAAATTTCTGGTGCTTCCTCCCGGATATGTACCTGAGGACATGTGACTCCGAATTTGTTACTGCCCTTCTCGTGATAAAATTCAGAAACAAGTTAGCTTATCCTATCAAGGACCCGTCTTCTTTCTCCTGTATTCTGTGGTGCGCATGTCAATATATGTCTATTTCGAAACAAGTACGTTAGCCAGCTTCGTAAAACTCTTCAATCTGCATAGACGAAGTAAAGCCTAGATCTATCTTTTTCCCCTCTCTATGGAGAATGAAAGTAACCGACTTCGTATTTTTTTTTCTGCCATTAGTGATTCAAGGCCACATAAGTACCCATGATGGACATGGCCACGACCTTTGCAACTTGAGGCCCAAAAGTCACCATCATCATTACCCCTCTCCGTTTCCAGGCAAATCGAGAGAATCTATCAGACACGGTCATTTCGAGCCAAAATCAGGCGGAATTGGTGGGTAAATTCTCAAAGGCCCTGAGCTTGCTCCAGGATCTGATCTTGCATATCCTGGAAGAATGTTGCCTTTGTCATGGGCATAACAGTACCATAGTTAGATGTTAAGCATTAACTTAGTCAATAGAATGGACTATTGATGTTAGACATAATTGAGATTAATCAGTGAAATAGAATGTTAATGATTGATTTGGTATTGTGAGTTGATATTGTTAATTGATCTTATATGTAAAAAAATTTGTTGAAAATATATCATCAACTTTTGATATTTTATACCCAACCATGGGCAACTGCATTGGTATGAGTTTTCTCCCTCACCGCCGTGGAGGCCCTAGGTGTTGGGGTCCTCAGCCAGCCTCCTTTGAGGTATTGACGTCTAAATAGTGCTCGGCACGACGTCCGACAGCACCGGCGGGCGATGTGAACCCGACTAGCGTAAGCGAAAGGAGACTCCATCAAATCCTCAGTATCAAAATAGAAACTCTGATATTATAACCAGATAACTCTTTTATCAAATATATATAAATGTATCTATTTTGATAACAGGTTGATGATGGTTATGTTTGAGGCTATCTCATCACTATCTCATCACCTCCATAATTGTAGAGTTGGGGGCATGACAAAATTAACCGTGCAAGAGAGTTTCATCTCATTTAGAAACTTTCCTTGTGCCTCACTTCCCTGGTTGAATCAGAGATAAAAGAGCTATGGAAGCATTTTTAACAGTTTCTACGAACTTGAAAAGGATTATGCTAATTATTACAGGAATGTCTTGGGAAGAGATGAACCTAAGGTTTCGTTCAGCTGTGAAGAGAGTTTCTCGAGGATGACAAGATAAATGATTCCTCATTTCCTAGGGAAGGCCTCTCTACCTCCTTATAGTTTGACAACTGGCACCCTAGGGGCCCCTTGAACTTAATTTTTTCGGACTCGTTTATATACAGTTCAGGGCTTTCTAGGCATGCAACAATGACTAATCTTTTCTCTTATGCTAGGCAACCTCTCAAGTTAATGCTCGAGTCTTGGGATCATCCCCTCCCAAGTCTCTCTCAGAATTCGGATTGTTTTGGCTGGAGGGAGAACTCGTCAGGACGCTTCACTGTTGCAACGGCTTGGGAGACCTTCAGGCGGAAGAGGACTCGGGTCTTTTAGCATACGTTCATCTGGAATAACGAAATTACACCACGATATCAAGTAAACCTTTGACTTATAGCTAAACACAGGCTACCCACCCAGACACTTTTATTATCACATGATAGAATAGATAGTGGTGCTTGTGCCTTATGCAACGATGTACCGGACTCTATTGACTATCTATTTTTTGGGTGTCGTGTCACGGCCGGGGTTGCTTTCTTTTGAGCGACCAAATGCAATCTGCCTTGGTGTAACAGAGCGTGAGAGGATAATCTCCGTTGGGCCATCACCATGCTTATGGGAAAGGAGTTTTATAAGTACATAGCCCGCTTCTCCTTCGAAGCACTGTGTCATATTATTTGGAACAACAGGACTAGTATTCTCTTCTGAGAACAAGCTCTTTTTGTCCCGGCTATGAAGAATCATCTCTTTAAAGTGGTTAGAGATAAGGCGATCACTGTTAGGAATATTGAAGATAACATCAGGAATAAAAGGTTGCAACAGAGATGGGGCATTGACCCAGTCATCTTTTCTAGGGAGCGTTAATTCCCTCCCTTTCAGCTAGTGCGGCTTGATTAAGGCAGTTGGTGCAGTTGGTGCAACATTTCTCACTGAATCCTGAGAATGGTTCCTTCCCTACCTGAGGGCATTTTGTTTCTATTTGCCGGTTGTTCATGATGTGCTTTCCTTTCTTATTTGGTAGTGGGTTGCCACGTCTATGACTTTTTCTAACATACCTCCACTCATTATGATCCGTTGTTTTGAATGTGGGTTATGATGCCGTGTTCTTTTTTTTCTTCTTCTTTTTCTTTTTCTTTTTGTTCACTCGATCTTTTTCAATATATTAATTACCTTTCACCAAAAAAAAAAAAAAATTGATTCCTCATTTCCATCCATGCACAATGATATCAGATGAGGATAGCCCGAATAGGAGGACAAACATATTCAGAGGATAAGCAAAGCTGTATCTGCAGGCCAGAGTCCAGACTTTACATGTTCTCGCACTCATCTGTCTGGAAGCATTCGAAATGTAAACCGTGGCTTCAACGACAGAACAATTTTTTTTTTTTTTTAGATTGGAGGAACCGCTTCACAGCGAGTGCTTGGTGTAAACCCCCAAGGAGCACTAGCGCGGGGACCCACCTCTCACGGTGCTCCGCTTAAATCGCGTTAATGCGCACGCGGTGACTCAAACCTCCCCCTTTCACAATTAGAGGGGGAAAGACTCAAACCATTTTGTCCACGGTGAGGTGGGTATAACAGAACAATTTTTATTCAAGCTGGGTGACAAGAAAGTTGTCTGACTGCAAAGTGAACAAAATCTTGCAGAGAATCCATGCTGCTCTGTAACCGGATTGGCCAGTTATGACAAAAATATCATTATCATAGAAACATATTCTCTTACGTTGGAGAAATCGTGATAAGTGTTCGAGTTTACTCAGAAAGTTAAGACTAGGCAAACCAGGATGGTGATTCGCACTTAGCTTTTCCCTGTTCTCTCTACTTCCCTGATCTGGGACCAACTGAAGCTTCTCCAGTGACATGTTCCTCCAAGCCAAGCCATCTGCAGTCCACATCAGTCCATCCTGATCCTTGGTGGAGGCACCACTATGATTTTGGTAGTTACATCAAGTCCAATAACATAGGAGATCTTGCTGAGGAGCTCTCTTCTTTCAGGCGTAAGATTATTAAATTGTAAGAATTGCTAGAGGCACCAATTCATTTTTATTTGTCTTTGCAAGTCCCTATAACAAAGAGTTCTGGAGTGGTTAAAGATGCAATTTCAGGGGCTTGATTTAATAATGATAAATGGGGAGATAATACAATCTGTCTCCTGCAGCCATTGAATACATAAAAGCTAAGTGCGTTAAAAAGGTTTGGTTCAGGTCGGGTACCTCTAATACCTGAAGGTTCGGTTCAGTTCGGTTCAGCTCAGAATTCCAAGATCTGGAAGACAAAGATGAACACGTTCACAAAATTACAGAAAAAAAGCAATCCATTTGGCAAGAGGGGACGAGGGCAGAGTTGAAGGAATGAAAGGAACTGTCGGCGAGGACCGGCATGGAACCGCAGAGAAAGCCGATGACTTTAGAGTTGATGATTTCCAGCTTGAAAGGCAATGAAGCTCTCTCAAGCCTTCACATGGCGGAAACAGCTGTGGCGATCTCTACTCCCCTCACTCACTATGGTAACGACGTCATCGAGTCAATGAAGTCCATCTTAGCTCGCCACTGATGCAGCTCTCGTGAAAGTAGACGATGATTTGGAGGTGGTTTTGCAAAAGTTTCTTTCTTTTCCCGGATCTGAAGCATATTCATTTGGCTCTGGTTAGGGTTGGGTGGTTTGGGTTGAAATGTAAAAATTCGCAAAATTTTTCATGTTGCCCGACCCTAAAAGACCCGAAAAAGTCTTTTAGAAACCCTGAGCAATGTTCTTCTCCTTCCTTTGGAGCTAGTAACTACAGATCTGAAACTACATAATTTCAATACTGCTGATCATTAAAACTTACAAGTCCGCAAGGTCACAGGCAGAGCTACTGCGTCCATTTTTTACAAGTTTGAAATTCCCTTGCCTTTCACGGAACGCTGAGGTCATGTTGTCCACCGAGATGATATATTACCGACTAGATCACTTCAAAGCTAGACCTTCTTGCGAGACTTGAGCTCTTGAATCAAGGCCTCAGCATCTTCATAGGACGACCCGCCTTGTTCGGCCGCTCTCTTGGCCTTCTCTCCAAGATCTTCGGCTCTTCTCCTCATCTCCACCGCCTGCTCTCCTCCGTCCATCACTTTCCTCACGGCCGCCTCCACTTTCTCCCTACCCACCGCCGGGCCTGGCTCGGTGTTCCAAGATGTGCACTCCATGCTCCCGACCTGGACCCCAATCCTCTACACATCAGTGACCAGCTTCTCATTGAATAACTGCTCAGCCGAGCGCGGGAAAGTGACCATCGGAACACCGGCGCTCACGCCCTCCAGAATCGAGTTCCAGCCGCAGTGCGTCATGTACCCACCCACCGAAGGGTGTTCGAGAATCAACAGCCCCGGTGCCCAACCTCCGATGATCAACCCTCTCTGGGACTCCTTCAGTCTCTCTTCGAACCCACTCGGAAGCCAAACCTCTCGGCCTCGCTCTCCATTTTCCGACGACTCAAAGATTTTCCCAACCGCCCAAATGAACGAACAGCTCGAAGCCTCGAGACCATATGCAATCTCAAGGAGCTGTTCCGGGGTCAACCTGGCCAGACTCCCAAAACTAACATAAAGATCGGAGTTGGTTTCTTTAGCATTGAGCCAGCTCAAGCAACTCTGCTCATCAATAGCAACTCCTTGCCGTCTCTCGACCATATCCTCCACATTCCTATTGCACAGCAACACTGGTCCGACCACCCAAGCTTTCTCCGCCATCTCCTCCTTGAAATACTCCACATAAGCCGGTTCCAGATCAAGAAAGCTATTCAGCACAACCCTAGACTCCTGTCCTCCGTATTCCACATCCGACCCAGCGGCTACCCGCCACCCGGAAGCTTGTGAAAATGCGGAAGCTGCGACCTTGTCATCACGATCTGTTGGGTTTTTCCGGAAGCGTGTGTGTATGAACTATGGCAAGGGAATATGAAAAAACTTCGGCTTCTAGGAACAACAAACATCCAACTCCTATTTATAGGCGTGAGCACCGCCTTCCTTCACCGACATTGAGTACAAAAGAATTAATATAAAATTACGAACTTGCTTCTTTATCTCCTCCTGCGCGTGCGGCTTCTTCGGATCTTCACGTTGCTTCTCCCTTTTTCTCCAATTTTCTATTCTTTGCAACTCCCAGCCACTTTTGTTGACTTTTCAACCAACTTCAAGCTAGCTTTCTTCCTTCATACACTTGCTGCACTTGCTGCCCACGTACACTAGAAAATTCTCCAACATGTGAGAGTCTTCTTTAACTTGTACAAGTTGTTGCTGCCGACTTCCTCCTTCTCCATTAAGTATACTTAATTCATAGGCAAGTGTAGTCTAGTGTAATCTAGAGTTTTCAAAAATGGATCATATTTTAACACGATCCTATCCGGCAGGCCCGGAATCTCAAACGGGTCGTATTCGGATCCCACCATCTTGTGAGGCCCGTGAATCCGCATCAGCTCTTGAGCATACCGAGAGAAGCAGCCGTTCCCACTGACCACGATCCTGGGAACTCCCAACGCATCAATGACATCGGCCGACCAGCAGTGGAACGTGTCGACGACGACGCAATCGGGTCGCCTCGCGATGAGCAAGAGCTTGAGGGGTTCCTGGAGCATGGAGGGGTTGGTGAAGGGGGCGGCAGTAGACACGTCGGAGTTGGGCGGCTCAGAGCATGAGGGCAAGTCAAGCTTGTGGATGGAGATGGGCAGACCCGATTCCTGATCGCGGGCGATGGAGCATTGGAAGGAGAGGGAGTTGTTAGGGGCGGCGACGATGGTGGACTTGACGCCGTGGGAGGCGAAGAGGCGGGCAATGTCGATCATGGGGATCTGGTGGCCTCCTCCCACGAAGGGAAAGAAGAACATCTCCACTCCATCCGCCATTGATGAATGCACCACGGAGAGAGAGAGAGGGGATATCAAGGATGGTGCAAGCAGCTTGCTTAATCCCATCTTCTTATATAGAAAACAACATGGAATCAATTTATGACGTAATTTAAGTATGATATAATCGTAAAAAAGTAGAGATATAGTACGCTAAAGTACTTTAAAATTTGCCGCGTTTCAAGAGAATAATTAATAGTGGACATCCGAAAACTTCGATGAATCTTTGTCAATGGGCACTGTAACTTCACTTTCTTTGAATTTTTTTTCCAATCGTATCACGTTCACGTGCGGCCGTGCGACCTCGCTAGTCGCTAGCACATAAATATGAAGACGGGTGTTTGGCAAAGGTAAGCCACGTTGACATTCCTTGACTGCACGTGCACGTGCACTTGCCGGGACCCATCTTTTCCATAGCGCCGTCCCCGACAAGCCGGACGATCTTTTTTATTTGGTCGATAAGATGGAGCATGCTTGAGACGGCAATTTTAAGGTTGTGGATGTACGTGTACCGTACAACGTCACAATAGGTTATTTTCACCATATACAGAAAACACCGTGAAATCAATTTATGACGTAATTAAGTATGAAATAATCGTAAACAAGTAGAGGTATAATACGCTAAGGTGCCTTGAAATTTGCCATGTTTCAAGAGAATAATTAAAAGTAGACATCCGAAAACTTCAAAAATTTGCGAGTTAGGATGATAGATTTTCAAATATGACCTGTAATTTTTCACAAATTATAAATACCATGATTAGAAGGGTGAATGGAACCCGTCTCTATAATTGAAGCGTATAATCACGAACCTTCGTTCTCTTCCAATTCTTTTCACATTACTAAAGAACCATGGCCTTCTACATTAATTAGATTTTTAAAAATAATTATATTGACCAAACATATAATGTTGACCCTAATCTATTAAATTATTTAATATGATACTTAAACTTTTAATACATATTCAATTTAATTCTTGAAGTATATAAAAATATTCAATATTATCCATAAACTTTGAAATGACGACATTGAATATTTTTATAAAATTCAAGGATTAAATGGAATATGTGCCCAAAGTTCAGAGAATCAAGGTGATCGATCAAAGTGGGTGTATATGGCTCAATGCTCATTCACACAAGTCAAATACAAATAGTTATTATCCTAATAACAATCATTGCTAGACGTCTTTCGAGGAGATCCAAAAGCAGTTACAATTTCCAAGGTGACATGGATAACCAACTGTCCTTAGACATCACAGCCATGATTTGACATCAATATTAGCACATTTCTTTTGTCTTTAGTTCCAATACCGTATGTCTCATGAAAAATAAATAATTTAAATAATATTTTCATAAAATAAATATTTATATTATTTGAAATGATTATTGGATGAAAAATATATTTATTATTAATAATAATTTATATCTACGTATATTTATAAATGATGAAAATATTTTTTATTCTTTCATTTTTTAAATAATATATATCAAATCGATTATTTGTCACGGAAAAAATGGAGCTAGTTAAATCCACAATATTGGATCATCAGTGAAACAACTTCTTCCATCGACAACTCTTCCAACTCGTTGTCAAAGTAATTCTAAACAACACTCTCAATGAATTGTCAATATCGCTGCTAACTAGGTGCCAATTTCAATTTTCTCCATCAATAAACGAGCTGTGAGCAAGTCATACTCTACTTTTATCCTCACTATCATTTTGTTATTAACCTTTAGCTCAAATTTCATTATCTCTAGAGTTCAAATTTTCCCTAAATTTATAATTTTCTTCAAACTACATTTATTTCATAAAAAATAAATATTTTGAAAATCATTTTCCTAAATGATCACTTATATCGTTTAAAATAATTAGTTAATATATATTTTTATTATTGATAATAATTTGAAAATATTTTTCTTTCATTCATTTTTTTTATAAGTGATATAAGCAATTATTTTTAAAAATAAGTTTTCAATTCATTCATTTTTCAAAAAGAAAAAAAAAAAAAAAAACGCATCCTCAATCTCCATGGCTTCTGTTGTCAAGGTACAATGATGCTTTGAACGTCATTTTAATACATATCTGAGTCGCTTTACAAAACTCAAGTAGCTGGATGAACACCGGCAATTTATTCTTGGACCATACTCTAAATCACCTCCCACTCCTTATTCTTATGCCGTTTGCTTTCCTCGTTCTCAACAAGAAAAGCTTTCGGATCATGAGGATTTTGTTTTGGAGCGTACTTGGTCTTAAAAAAAAAAAAAACATTTTAGAACCCTCCCAGATTTACATGCCAAATTTATTTTGCTTTGGAATTTTGTTGTTTTGACTTGAACCTTGAACCTCGCCTAAATGGGAGCTTCTTTTCCCTAGGTGGCCAACTGATCTTATGCTAATTGCTGGCATTTGCCATTATATTATGGATGCCCATGCCACGGTGGAACTATTTTGATAATCTGTCGACCAATAAAGAATCGACAAATTTTTTCATAAGGCTAATACTGCCTTTTTTATGTTTATCTTTGGAAAAATTACACAAATGGTCCATAGACTTTGGTTCGATGAACAATGTAGTCCATAAATTTTTAATTTACTAAACGTGCTTCCTAAACTTTTATTTAATGTGCAATGTGATTCCTAAACTTTTGATTTGTTCAATGTGGTCCCTAAACTTTTAGTACATATTTTAAAATGTTCGATATTTAATCAAAAGGCAATATTGAATATTTTCATACAATTTAAGGACTTAAGTACCAAAAATTTTGGGATGAATAAATTGAAAATTCATGGACCACATTACATATTCGGCTATATTTTAAGGACTACAATGAATAAATTAAAATTTTATGGACCACATTACATATGGAGCCAAAGTTTATGGATCATTTGTGCCATTACCTATTTATCTTTTGTATTCCTTCCATAAAGATTTCTGAGGACTTTATAAGCTTGGCCTCTTTCCTTGCCGATGGCCAGTCTGTGGCATTCTCCACTCTTTATAGGGTCTTTTTTGGTCCCTTCTTCTCGAAGAAACTATGATGTAGCCTAGTTGAAGGGCTTAGAGACTCCTCTTGCCGAATCCGGCCGGTACTTCGTCTTTCCACTACTTTCTTCATTTTTTTCTCTACTCTTTCTGATGATGGATTTAACTTTTGTCTCGTGAATACACCTGTCCTTGACTTCATTCTCTCTCCTTCTAACAATTCCGCCAGGTCTAGAAAACATAGGGCTAACGTTTTAACTCATGCCGTTTTCCCTCTTCGGATTTTCATCAAAGGCATCCTGATCTTGGACACTTGAAGTTTCTCCTATGACACATGCCTTCAAGCCAAACCATCTGCTATCGGCATCAGTCTATCCAGATCCTTGGTGAACGTATCAGTAGGATTTTGGTAGTTACTTCAATAAAGTTTGCTCTTTTTTTTCTTTTTGGTCACCTAGGACAGCTTGCTGAGTATGTAATATTTGGGCCCAAACAAAAAAATAAAGGACCTGGTTGTTGTGCAAGCAATTAGAGGCCCAACTCAGCCCAAGTAAATTTCAAAAATTCTTCTTCTCTTGCGCCATCGTGAGAAAAGAAGAAAACAAAGAGGGTGAGCACAGAGAAACCCAGAAGGGAAGAAAGAAGAAAGGGGTTTGGCTGCATGTTAGATTATGTTTCAGATTACTGGGTTCGTTCTAGGGATTGCTGAGATGCGAAATGATGCTGTAATGAAACTTTAGTGTGTCCTAAAGCCGTGGCATTTTAGGAAGGTGTAATGTGGAGATATGGTTTGGTTTGGGTGAAATTTTGAAAATTCGTGCATTTCGAAGTATGGTGTTTTCTGCTATTTTTCACCCATCTCTGACCATCTTTTGGGTTGTAGGCGAGTTTGCATTTTAAGTATGTCGAGTTAGGTTTCCAACGACTCCAAAACCATTTGAGGCAGGCGTTACTAGAGTCCAAACAAAACCATTTTAAGTTCATTGCGGGAGCGGATGTTTCTGTTTGTGCTGTTAATTGGCTTTGCCCGTGACACTCCGGTCGAGCCCGAGCAGACTGATAGTGATAATTAGGTCACTCACATCCTTAAAAATTGTAGGATTTCAAGGTTTTAGATTTGGGTTGACCGTTTAGAGATATAGATTTTGTTCAGAATCCTTGGAAATTGCGATACCATAAGATGACCACAGTGTGCCGTGCTGATTTTTGTCGGTTGCGGGCCTTATCTCAGGTCAGCAAATTTTAGGGTTTTATAGTGAGCTTTCTTTTGTTGATAAGCTCGCTTGAATCGGAGTTTAGTATAAAGAGATATGACGTTACCAAATTTGGTGTGTGAGCTGCCTTGGTTCAGTGAACAAATAGTAAATGGTCTGCTTTGGGCTAACTTTTTGTTGGCTCACGGAATCGTTTGTCATTAAATCGGCTTAGTTTTTTTTTTTTGGTCAGTCCTACGCTAATCCTACTCTAACACTCACTCTCAGACTTTTGTCCTGCCTCCTTACAGGGCGTGGAAGTCGAAACTCACTTCTGAAATAAAATCGTCTCCACCCCAATCCCCCCTGAGAATGTGGAGATTTGAACCCCCAACCTCATCCTTCCAAGATGGAATGATGGCCACTGGAGTGAACCCCAGTGGTTAAATCGACTTAGTTTAGTTGAGTTTATTCTGCATTCCCAAGTGAGTAATGCTTATCTTTTTTGTGATTTTATAAATGAGTAATGTTATTTCCTTGAAAATGAAAAGTGGTATTTGGAGCATTATTGTTGCACCAAACAGCATTGTGCGTTTACAAACTTTTGGTTATTTGAAATGCAAAATATGCATTGAAATAGTTTGAGCTCATTATTTGTGAATAGTTTGAGAAATGCTATATGAAAATAATTGTGAAAGCTTATATATTCTCCTTTATGAACCTAGTTTATGTATTCTGCATGATGAATCAAACTGTGAAACATTATATGTTTAAATTAATAAACTTGATTTATAACAAATTCTGGATTTGATTTGTGAATTATTAGATGATGAGTTAGCAAGTTTATGCTCGTTGTTGCTATGTTTAGAAGCCATTGAGAGGATAAGTTCGCATGTTGTTCTATGGACATATTAAGGTAGAGAGCTAGGTTGGGCAATTTTGACATGCCTTGTCACAAGGCATTAAGCATGATCATAGTTTGATATAAAACACTAGATTAATCAATGGACTGGATTACTGATTTTTGCTTTAACATTATTGATCGAATGCATAGTTTATAAGTGTATAAAGCCGAGTTTATAAGTGTATAAAGCCGTGTTAAAGTTGATACAACCCATTTTGATGTTTATGATTATTATGTACAGGACTAAGATAAATGAATTTTTCGCATTGATTTATAAATATGCATCGTGGAAGATCAATCTAGTTAGAAGAGATTTGTAATACTTGCTCACACCATTTAACTCAAAATCTCTTTTTTGGGTTCCACCATTTAACTCGGGTCTTTTTTGGGTCCTTCAACTAACGACAAATAGGATGACAGCGCTATACGCCAGAAACTTTGATAATAAAGTTTGAATTTGAGTTAAGATAATTGTATATGTCTACGATGATATTTGCATGTATTCTTTTTCGTAGATTTTGAAACCATGAACCTGTAATCAGATTACTGATCTGTCATACATACTTACATATAAATCACCATGGAAAAGAAAATTTGCATGTACTGCCTTCTATTCATGAGCCACTATACCCAATTTTGGCAGCCTAGTCAAGAAAATGTTCAAATGAAGTCCAATCTCGCCAGCAGCTCTCTAGTAACTGAAAAGAAGAAACACTAGAAACATTCCAGACAAGTCCAACTCTGGAAGCGTCACATTATTCGGGTAAACATAGCCATAGCCTCTGTTTTTCTTGTGGTAATGATCAACCATATTCACATGATAACTAAAGATCCACATTCTCTGCAAATCTGTCCCGTCAAAGAACATCTGAATTCTGAGGAAAACGTGCGTACAATGCCTCCTCTCACCTGGCGCTTTGGATAACTTCTACTTTCCTGGAACAGCAAAAAGAAATCCCGTTAGCACTTGGCATTATCACATGCAAAAGTCACGAAAACAACAACGAATTTTCTACTGACACCTCTGTGCTAACCAAGCAGGGACAAATCGATCTCGGCTCACAATGATATTCGTAGATAAATCAATCGTGGTCAAATTAATTCCCTTCAACAAAAACAAAACTCACTAGGGAAGTTATTTGATAAGAATGCATCTTATAGGTGATCCTTCTGCACCAAGCAATCTCAAAGGCAGACAATGAACTGTATATACTCCTGCAGGAACATCTTCGAGCTTCAAGCCCTCAACGAGAATAATTTCCTGCAGCATTACCGTAATGTCAGTTTCTTGAGCTGAGAGCTTCATATGAGAATGCAATGATGTGAAATCCAGGCAAAATTACATATACTAGTTTAGGTCTGAGACATTAATTCAACGATCAAGCATGGTCATTCTAAACTTTTTAGGGAACATTTTTACACACGTCAGATCATTTTCTTACCCTGCTTTCAAGGAAGGCAAGATGGGATGGAATGGCATCATCATATGCAGCAACTGACAGGTAATCAATTCCTGCATTTTATAGCATAGAATGCGTCACGCAAGAGTGCATCTCGATCGAAGACGTTTAGCAATATACAAGTTGAAGAACAGGAAAGAAAATAGATGATCAAGTTGCACTATTTTTCAAAAGGTAGGTTAGGGAAATAAAAGAACCTGCAACAGTGCTCAAAGCCTGATAGAAACATACGCTTGAGCATTTTCATACACATGCACGTCTTTAAAAATCAACCGAATACCATGTGTTCATGTTGACAGTTATCACAGAACCATACCGCGGACTCGTGTCGTCAGGAAGAAAATCAAACAAGATGAAAGAATATGCATATTTTGTCATGCCTAAGAGAAACATCATTATCTTGTAGTGAAGCTGCGAGAGAAAAGATAGCTGCACAACAGAGATCCTAACATGGTTTGTGGGTAATGATTAGAAACCAGCATGAAGTACACTATAAAGCAGTAAGTCTTGGGAAAAAAGGTGAAGATAAGATGATAATGAAGCGAACAACCATGAAAAAGAACAATCACTAAAATTGGTTTAGAATACTAAAGAGGGACGAATCCTACCAACAAGTTTAATGTCTGTGTTCTCCACCAACCATTTTGCTCCATCTCTCATGAATCCCACATAGCTTGTGTCAAATGCTTTTTTGTACATCAGCCGTCTGAGAACGAAAAGAGCATGGATCAAACTCGTCCTTCCGATCATAGCACATGCATGGGTTACACAATTACAAAAATATGGAAACACCACTTTAGATCACCTGACCATGAACCAAAGAAAGATGCCTAGGAACAGAAGTTCACCTGTCAGTATTTAGTGTTCTAAACAACACCCGTCTCACACCCTTGGGAATATGTAAAGACTCCATTACTTCAGCTGCAGGAAGTTGTTTATGTCATTCTTACAGAACTGGTGGGGCATATCACGATGTTTTAATCTCAAAAGTTGTAATATCAAACGCCGGCTGAACGCTGCAACTATGTAAAACTATCAATAGCCCCATTGAGGACAAATGATGCAAAAGCCATTGCTTATTGTTAGGAGCCAACACAGTTTCACTTCATTGTTATCTAACTCAGATTTTGCATGAATTAAGACAAAATCCGTGACCTAGGTATCCAATGCTAAACTCAAATAACATTAAAGCAGTTAAGCACAATAAGATGTATGCTCATGCGATCATATTATTCCAAATATTTCATACTGAATCCAAATTTAAACGTTTTTCCAAATAATCATTTGGAGTGACCCTTCAATTATATGAAGAACGGTTGTTTCTATCCACGAAACCAAAATTCCACATATAAAGATATGGTCACTTACGTCAAGTGGCATCGAGGGATGGAAAGAACCATTAGAGTAAATCTGCAGGGATGATATTTGCCTTTTACAATTTGTACAAAATAAAATAAAACCAACAAGCACAGCACAAGTAACCAAACAAACTGAATTGGTCCTCCAAATATGCTGTTTGCACTAATACACGAACGGAGAAACTTTGTGGAAGAAGCATGTCAAGACTATGTTGACAACTTAGCATGCATAACAGTTAACTGATCAGCATACTGCAAGAAACTCAACTGAGGGACATACCTGTGAGATTCTTATCCCTCGGAACATCAACCAACAAAGCTGGACCTACAGAACGAGAAACAAACACTAAAATTTTACAAGACGGAAAGCATAGCAGAGCACTACCTCAATGAAGATGAGTACTTAACACAAATGAACAGAAAAAAAAGGAACTAAACTAATGGAAAAGCTCAGGATAAGGAAAATAAGAATGGAGAGACCCTTAAATCAACTTGAATTACCTTCAATATGTCTCTACATCCTACTCCACTATAAGAACCGGTCTGCTCTAATTAACAAGACTCGCCTATTAAATTAAGCATCTAAATCCTTGGCCGCAGAAACCAACTATTTGAAGTTAACAAACATTGATTGACAAGTGAGACTCATGAGGCTCTGAAGTTCAAAAGACAAGGGTCAGCGCAAACTATTTCTTGACAAAGAACAATTTTGAAGAAGCTTTAGACTATTTGAAGAAGCTTTAGGCTATAGTCAGCAGAACCACGCAATCGTCAACTACGGAAGCTAGAAACAAAAAATCACAACTCCTTCCAAAACCTACTGCTAACCATAGAAGGAATTACACCCGCCATCAAAAACAAACACAAAATGCACCCAAATTTACCATTAAGGATTGCCAAATCAAGAGTGTCCACATCAAAACCAGCATCGAAGTAATGATCAAAGACGTGACCCGGAGCATCCACGTGAGTCCCAGTGTGCATGGGCAACTTCATCTCCGAGGCATTCGCCAGAGACCCATTCTTCATACTCGCCGCGAGCCGCAGAAACTGACCCAACCCATCTTCCGATCCCCACGACGGCATGTCGCTAGTAAGCCTATGGCTGATGTCGATGATCCTCCCGCCATCATAAACTTCTCGACGGATGGGCTTGAGCTCCTCACCACCGTCGGCCACCGAGCAGTCCCCGACGCTGGCGGTGGTCGGGTAGGCCTCGAGGGCCGCGGCGACGGCGAGGGCGGCGGCGGCGGCGATGAGGAGGGGAGCGAGGAGAAGCGGGGAGAGAGCGTTCATGGCGACTCGCAATGTCGAGAGAGAAGTCTGTGATGGTGGGCCGACAAAAATCAGGAGGTCAAAAGAGGAGAACTTTTTCACTACGAACTAGTACAACTTTTAGGGGAAGGAAGAAATGGGGAGATCGAAGTCAACGATCTTCCCCTTTCGGCAAAAGATGCAGAGCATGCTGTACCGCTAATGTCGTCACCCTGCGTATGCATTGACTTCATAAGAGTTTCATGACGGCAATTGCGAGGAATAGAGGCTGAGACTGAGGCCTGAACGATAACATTTTTATTTCCCCAAATTTCTGCTCTTCTGTTTTCCAGAAAAAAAATAAATAAAAATCCATTTGGTAATGTCAATTTATTTTTCTAGCTGGGGAATAGATTTGAAATAGAAACAAGAAATTAAAAAAAAAAAGTAACTTCTTGTTTTTGGAAACAATTTCTAGAAATAAGCCAATTTTTTCTTTTATTTTTTTCTTTTGTTTTTCTTGCTTGCTGCGGCCTTGGGTGGCCACTTGCCAACCGTCGGCCACCTCCGGCCGGCCGCAGTCACCTTCGGCAGACCGCCAGCTGTCCCCGATCGATTGCTGCCCAACCGGTGGCAACCATTATCGCGGCCGCCGTCTAATTGTCATCGCTACCGCCCATAGCCCACCGGCCACCCCTAACCACCGATGATCGTCACCAACCGCTAGCTACCGCCGATCGCCGTCGTCGTCACCGTCGTCACAGTCGCCGCCCGCCGCCGCCTGTTGGCCGTCGCCTGTCGCCGCTGCCCACCACCTATCGCCGCCGGCTACCGTTGCACGACCACCGGTCAGCGGCGACGATCAGCAACTGCGCAGCAACAACTAGCAGCAACGGCGACGGGCGACGGCAGGCGGCGGGCGGCGGTCCGTGAGCAAGAATAAAAAATAAATAAATAAATAAAATAAAAAATCGTACCAAACGCATTTCTATTATTTTTCTATTTCAAGAATAGAAATTTTGTGTAGTTACCAAACACCTTATTTTACTCAGAAATTGTTCTCCAGAATAGAAATAGAAAATAACTATTTCTGAAAAGAAACTGTTCCCCGACCAAGAAGCATTACCATGCGCACCCAGATTTGCCAACAAAACCTGCACCAAATTCCTTGGCTCTCCATCATAGCTACTTCAATAAGTAATGGCATGCACCAGCATTTTCAAAGGATAACAAGTCCCACAAGGATCACTCGTCTTTCTTAATCATGATGTCAAACTTTCCTGGTCTTATGGTGTTTATGTAGTACCTGTCAAATTGTAAATAATTAATCTCCATATTGACTTACTATAGTAGCCAATCCCTATTCCCAGTCTGAAATTTAGAGCAATTCTTCTCTCTTTTATCATAGCAGCCAATCGTTATTCCCTTTGGACCAGACTCCATTTCTCAAGTACAAAAAGGACTCGGCTTTCTACAGACTTCCTTACTCTTGAACAAGGCCAACACGATGAGCAGCAGAAACCGTTGCTTCCTCCTTTTACTACTATTGAGCTTTTATGCTCTGACCACGGCCTCCCTTGATGCCTATCCTTCTGTTCCCGCCCTCGACGCTGGGGGGCTGCTCCGTCCCCACTAGCGAAAAGAATGAGAATCTACTCTCAATGCGAGTGTATGGCAATTGAAGGATCGTTGACATCACGCATAGGATCACGCCTGACTTACCCTCGTTCGACTCTGAAGAGAGCTTGGGACAATTCCTCTGGCTACTCCTCAGCGTGAAGAACGGCTCCATTGCGAATTTCCCCGAGATCAAGCTTCTCGCTCACACAGGCACCCATGTCGACCCTCCCGGGCATGTATTCAATCACTATTACGACGCCGGGTTCAACATGGATAGCCTAGATTTGGAAGTTCTCAATGGTAATGTGTTCTTCGCTTGGATTGATAAGTTTTGTTGTCGTTCGTTATGACTTACAAGGCAACCTATGCGCGATTAAGAACCCTTGATTGATGAAGAGATATTCCCTCAAGACGACACGCTATATAGCTGTTTCGTGATAGATCTTGCTTCTTGGAAAGTAGTCGATCACCTTAGGTGAAACAATCAGAAGATCTAGCAACCAAGAAAGGGTATAAAGGTGGGAATAGAGAAACTCATAGGCATATATCCTCCTTCAACCTTCTTGTCAGTATTAGTCCTTTTGAGGTTTCACAAATCATCGAGGTAAAACTAACGTTGTCACTGTCGATCGTAACATTGATCCTGCACTCATGCACTTCATACAGAACTTTGGGAAAATGAAATCTTCAGATCAACGACTGTTCCTCAAAAGTTCCTTCTATTTTCAGTAAAGAACCTTTAAAAGCCATGACCATGGTATGTTTTTTTTTATTTTGTTGGGCCAATGAATGGAATGCGGTCCATTGTCAAAACCCAAGCTCCCCATGGATTCATAGGCCGGCAGGTCCGACGTGATCCTATGCATGATGTCAATGATCCTGCCATTACCATAGACTTCTTGGCGTACCAAGACTAGACTTTCACTGAGGGGGCCCAAGCACTCGCCGGTGTCGGCACCGGGAACAGCGGAATTGGCAGAGAATGAGGCCGCAACATGGAAAGTGATGAGGGCAAGGGTGGCGGATGACAGGAGGAGGCGGTGGAGTGCACAGTTCATTGTTTTGGCCCAAGTTCAAGAGCTTTGCACAGAGCTCTCTTGACTCTTGTACCCTGAAGGATGGGTCTGTGGAACAAGATGCTCTGGTTCTTGCCAGACAAAATAGGATTAGATGCTGCATTCACTTAGGCAGTGCCAAGATTGTCCCGGTTACACTTGGCATGTGGGAATACCATGAAACAATGTATAAAGTTGAGAGGTGAGAATCTCTCGGTTTGGACTATCAGATCAAGATGGGTTTACAAACTTGTGGTTTCGGAGGGTGGTGCACTTCCAAAGGCTGACGGGAATGCTGCGACTCATCTCATGAAAAAGATTGCTTTGCCCAATTTTCCAATGCCTATCATCATATCAATGTGCAGACTTTAGTGCAGTCCAATCTCCTCCTGTTCAGTCTCTCTCTTTACCAACTTACAGTCTCTCTCTCTCTCTCTCAGTAGCTAATCGAATGCCGACTGTTTCGATCACGAGGTGTGGAGGACCGCAATGCGACTCTATTGACAGAGTTCTCGTCCAAGTTGCAGAATCCTTTTATCAAGAACACGCAGTTGCCACTAGCCAGCGTTCCTCCTCTTTGCAGCAAAAACTCCAGAACACTTCATCAAGGTTTGTCTCCGATGGACAAGATAGTTGTGTGAACATCTGCTCCTCTCTCCATTATTTGTAAGTTCTATTGGATATTTCAAAAGCTTTTGAAATATTTTTGATAGTACCAGCATTTCATATGGAAGTTATGACTGCCATGAAAACCATCATTTTGTAATGGCTGTATAACGACAGCCGATAGCCGACGGGTAAACTCTGGAGTGAGGCTAGCGGAGGACCTACCACCTTGGCGCCACACTTAAGACACCAAATGTCTTCATTGGGTTTCGGACCCCTCACCTTTGGGGAAGGATAAACAGAATTCTTATCTAGCGGAGCTACCACAGCCGGTGGTGTTATGGTAAATTCCTGAATTAATTGAATCCAAGTAAAAAATTCGATTTTGTTTAGATCTTACATGCTACGTTGATTGAATCCAAGTGGAAAATTTCCTAGTAATTTATTTGGGTTGGTGTACATATGACCAACTAAAATCATCATATCTCAAAAGGAATAGGTGAAGCAAACAATTTAATCAAACAAATTCAATATACTATAAATTTTTAAATAAATTTCAATTTTGGATAGTTACAAATTGATCATGATTTTGGTTTTTGGGTTAACTTGGATTGCTTTGGCTCAAATTGAATTTATCAATGCTTTAAGTTGTATAAATAAGGGTTCAAGTGTTAATTTTGGTAATTGTATTCATTTTGTTAAATGATGAACATATATTTTATTTTTTTGTGACCCGGGAACTCCCGAACAGCCGGCAGCCGATGAGGTAAACCCGGGGTAACGCTAGCGGAGGACCCACCACCCCGACGTCACACTTAAGATCTCGTGCGGCCAATGGGATTCGAACTCCTCTCCTCCTCGCAAAGGATCATGGGAGCCTTATCCAACTGGGCCACTGCAGGCGGTGGTTATTGACAACTTTACTACGTAGAACATTTTTCATATTTTTTTTATGACTGTAAATGTGAAAAATGTTCTACATAGTAAAGTTGTCAATAGAAATTCTAAATTTACTTTTCTTATAATAAAAATGTTCAAAGTAGTCCTTCTACACGAAATTTAAAATATTTCATGTTAATAATGCTTTCAATAAAGCTCTTTTCAATTCCCTAAGATTCTTCTGTTTTCTTTTTTATTTAATCTATTTTTTTAAAATAAAGAATCCCACTATGGGATTTATAGATTTCTCAAGGAATCTGGACAAATAAGGGCATGTTTGGTAACTATCCTAATAGTGCCAGATTCTGATTTTTTGTTCCCAGAATCAGTTTGGGACGAGAATCGCGTTTAGTAAAATTTTTGTTCCCGGGAATAAATTTGTTCCCAGAATCAGTTTGGGACGAGAATCAAGAATAAAAAAAAAAGTTGATTCTTGTTTCAGGAACAAAATTGAGAATCAAAACTCTTCTTCTTCTCTTTTCTTCTTCTATATCGACTACCATCCCACGACCGCCGTCCGCCGCCGCCGCCGGTCGCCGCCGCCCGCCGCCGGTCACCGACGGCCGGTCCGGCAAACTTGCCGGAGGCAAGCCTAGCCATCGGCGAGGCTCGCCCAACCTCACCGATGGCCAGGCGGGCCTCGCCCAGCTACCGGCGAGGCCAAACCGATGAGGGCCGGCCTCACCGAGGGCCGGCAATTGGTCTGAAGAAGAATTAGAATAGGAGAAAAAAGAAAAAAAAAAGGAAAAATTATAAAATTATAAGAATTATTTAAAAATTAAAATAAGTTGATTTTAATCAATGAACATTTCAAACGCAATTATTCTAAAATCAGAAATTTTGTATAGTTAAAACGTTTTTTTATCTCGCAAAAATCAAAAATAATTATTTCTAATCAAAATTTGTTCCCGGGAACAGAATCGATACCAAATGCGCCCTAACTTGGCCGGTTTCGTTAAAAAATCTTGCGGTTGAGGAGCACCGTTACTCCACCCCATCATTATCTTCGTACAAGTAACGCATGAACTAGCACCTTCCACTTTTTGTGAGAAGAAACTTTTATATGGAAACAATATTGTAGGAGTCTACATTGAGTGGTACTATTGCATCTACCACATAATTCATACCCATAATTTATATTACATCAAATTTCATTTGTGATGCCCAACACAATTAGGTTGTGAATTAGTTACCATCCCAAACATTTTTTTGTTTTTTTTTTTGTTTTCCATTACTATTAATGGATTCTTGTTGATTGTACTAGTGACGTTACAAGTAGTTGATTGTACTAGTGACGTTACAGGTAAGAGAAAAGACAAGATAATTGCAACCCAAATTTATTGATTCTCATATCAAATTGCATTGATCACCTAATTCGGTGTCTATTAAAGATTTAACTGGAAGCGTGTGAATCGAGAGTGCATATAGGTTAGTCTAGATTTACTGAGTTCGGCGATGCATGACCAAATTACAGCAAGCAAAAAAGGAAGTAAGCTCTATATAAAGAACTTGCGCCCCCCCCCCTGGATGTTCCACACACAGAAGAAGCACCAAAAATGGGTTCACTAACTTCGGACGATCCCATACACGTCGTCCTCTTCCCCTTCATGTCCAAAGGCCACATCATCCCCGTCCTCCACCTCGCCCGGCTCCTCCTCCGCCGCCGCCTCGCCACCGCAGTCACTGTCTTCACCACCCCCTCCAACCTCCCCTTTGTCTCCCGCCACCTCGCTGGCACCCCCGCCTCTGCCGTCTCCCTCCCCTTCCCAGGCGATATCCCGGGCCTCCCCACCGGCGTTGAGAGCACCGACGCGCTCCCTTCCATTTCCCTCTTTCCCGCCTTTGCCACCGGCACGGTGCTCATGCAGCCTAGCCTCGAGGCAGAGCTCCAGAGGCTGCACCCGCGGCCCACCTTCATGGTGTCGGACGGGTTCCTGTGGTGGACCCTCGATTCGGCCTCCAAGTTCGGCATCCCTCGCCTGGTCTTCTATGGCATGAGCAACTACGCCATGGCACTCTTCCGCGCCACCGGCGTCGAGAACCACCTCCGTGGGCCCACGGTGGAGGACGAGCCCTTCACCCTGAACGCTTTCCCGTGGATCAAGCTCACCAAGAACGACTTCGAGCGCCACCTCTCCCAGTCGTCGACGGAGGATAACCCCCAGTCGGAGTTCGTCATGAAGGCCGTGGTCGCGACGCAGAAGAGCAATGGCCTGGTCGTCAACAGCTTCCAAGAGCTCGAGCCTACCTTCCTTGACTACTGGAATCATGAGTGTGGGCCGAGGGCTTGGTGCATCGGGCCGCTGTTCCCGCTCGAGCATCCGGTGGTGAGTGACCCTCCCCAGCGGACCCCATGGGCAGAATGGTTGGACCGGAAGCGAGCTGAGGGCGAGGGCGTCCTGTACGCGGCGTTCGGGTCGCAGGCGGAGATCCCGGCGGCGCAGCTGCAAGAGATTGCGCTTGGCTTGGAGAGCTCCGGGGCGAGCTTCTTGTGGGTGGTTAAGAGGAAAGACTCGGACATCATGGCCGACATCGACAGCGGGTTCGAAGACCGGGTCAGCGGGAGAGGGATGGTGGTGCGAGAGTGGGTCGATCAGCGAGGCATCCTCATGCACGGGAGCGTCCAGGGTTTCCTGAGCCACTGCGGGTGGAACTCGGTGCTGGAGAGCCTGTGCGCCGGGGTGCCGATCCTGGCGTGGCCGATGATGGCGGAGCAGCCGCTGAACGCCAGGATGGTCGCGGAGGAGATAGGGGCGGGGCTGAGGGTGGAGGCGGCGGATGGGACGGTGAGGGGGTTCGTGAGGGGGGAAGGGCTGGCGGAGGCCGTGAGGGAGCTGATGGAGGGGGAGAGGGGGGAGGCGGCGAGGAAGAAGGCGAAGGAGGTGGCGGAGACGGCGAGGAAGGCGGCGGAGGAGGGCGGCTCGTCGTGGACGGCGTTGGGCACCCTGGTGGAGGAGATTTCCAGGCAGAGGAAGGACCGCGCGGGCTGAGCTCGTGAAGGTTGGGACAGAGAACAATAAAAAATAGTCTTGATATATTTCAGAAAGAAAAGTCCAAAGTCGGTCACTTTATTGTTCTGATACAGGCTAGACCAGTTTGTTTTTTTTTTTTTTTTAAACCCCTGGTGACGCATGCCGGGATTCGAACCCCTCCCCCACCCCAAGGGATCACTGAAGCCTATCCAGCGGAGCCACCACGGCCGGTGGTCAGGCTAGATCAGTTTTCTTATCTATCAAATCAGCCATTGTATCATCAATCACTTTCGTGCATCTTTGAACCTACCACTTACGGGTATGATGATACTATTTTTCAGATTTTTATATAAATAAGCTATTTTTTATTTTTTAATGACTCGAAAACCCTCGTACAGCCGGTGAGGTAAATCCAGGGTGACGCTAGCGATGACGTGCATCTTTGAACCTACCACTTACATGTACAATGATACTATTTTTTGGTTTTTATATAAATAAACTATTTTTTTATGACCCGGGAACTCTCGTACAGCCGGCAGTCAGTGAGGTAAATCTGGGGTGACGCTAGCGGAGGACCCACCACCCCGACGTCACACTTAAAACACCAAGCGCCTCCATTGGGTTTCGAACCCCTCACCTTTGGGGAAAAATCAACTAAGCTCTTATTCAGCAGAGCCGCCACGGCCGGTGGTTATAGTTAATTCATATTGAGATAGCTAGGGAAAAGTACCAAAAAAGTTATAAACTTATTGCATCGATACCAATTCAGTCCTAAACTTTTCAATTGAACTAATTTAGTCCTAAACCTTTTAATATTGGTACTAACTCATTCCATCCGGCCAATTTTGGCTGGCCGGCGCTGACGTGGATGTCGGCCAGTGATCGAATCAGAGAGGATGGAGGGGGGGAAGACCTCGAATCGGAGAGGAAGGAAGGCGCAATCCAAATCCGAACAAGGACGCGGACGGAGGAGGTGAGTCCGACGGGGAAGTTTATAATTGTCCCCTAAAAAGAATCTGTTTAAGAATGCACATAAATCGTGAAAAACGCTTCAATTGCCTTAGCATGTTCTGTTTGTGATTTGGATTCATTGTATAATATGCATCTGACGTGGTTGTTGGTCAAGTGGGTGGTCCTCCCTTGTATTCCTCCAAGAAAAACAGCTGAAAATTTTTCTCGCTTTGGAAGGGGTCTTGCGATTGGTGTACCAATTTAGTTTTAGCCTAAAAGCTACTAGACGGACAAACTTACGAATCTTTATGGGAAAGAAGTATTTCGCTTACAAGAGATCTCTCTCATTTCTAACCCTATATGCTACGCAACACGAGATAATTGGTATCATTTTAATTGAACTTAGTAGTTAGTATTTAAATAAGTCCTGAGATTCGTTCTCTTTATATCGTGTAGGTACATTGCATAAGTCCCGAGATTCATTCTCCTCGTATCGCAGGTACATTGCATACTTTTAGGATTGAAGTAGAGAAGACCGCTTAAACCATACATGATTGTCATGATTGTGCGCGCCCTTAGCCTCACTTTAGCCTCTCACTTAGCTAGAAGACGTTTGACATAAAAAAAAATTGCTGATCTGATTAGCTTCCTTCCCTGGAATATACATAAAAGCGGGGAGCGGAAGGAAAAATTGAAGATAGTCCAATGACAACTTACCAGTTTCTTCTCTATCCCATTCTCTCTCCCATACATGTTGTGATGTATGTGGATGTTCTAGCAGATGCTCCTCTCCTTCACTATTTCTTTATACGTAAATAATATATCTACAAAACTGATATCCCGGGTCTATGTCCATGGCATCAAATTTTGAGGTTGGACGACCGTCACCCAGCATTTGCATTAGTACCCTCTATAAAATAGGTTTGATTGTCTAAACTAAAGTGCCTGTCTTTCTCTGTTTCAAGATATGTTGGAGAAGCCCGCGTGATATTACATTACGCAAATGCAATAGTAAGTACGAATTTCATTTCAGTAGAAAATATCAACCATTACCATTTACCATTATCATTCTATAGTAGATCCCGAACGATAGTGTGCTTCTGCTGTTGCAGAAACCGGGAACGAGGTCTGCACCATCTGCACCGCCATATGTAGTTTCGTCGGCTCCTCGTCAGGTCTCTCTGTACTCTGCACCTCCTCCGCCATCAGCTCCTCCTTAGGTGCATCTGCCACAGCGTACCCTGCGACAGCTCCTGCATACCCATCAGCATACCCATCGTATCCACCGAATCCAGCAGCATAACCACCTCCATCGCATTTTCCCCTCCGCCTCCATATGCACCACCTCCTGCCCCTCCAGGTATGTGCTGAGTTTCAACCGTTGTGCATGAATTACCTCATTGTTAGGCTCAGCAATGAACAACCTCATTATAATGCTAATTCTATGTTGTTCATTTCTCAGGTCCTTATCCAGGGCATTACCCTCCACCACCTTACTGAGAGAGAGCTGCTAGAAGAAATGTTAAAAGTTATGCAGGAGGCTGCTGTTGTATATTGATCTTTGTAATTACATTGTCCAACACGGGAAGGTTTTCCGCCTTTGCTTGTCAAGAACTGTTTGGATAGCAAATTACTAGACTGTCTATACCGGTTCGATATTTATTTTTTATTATGAGTAAAGAAAATCTTGCTAGTAAAAGAGGAAAAACCAATTGTATTGCAAATGGACGTCTTCCAGGGTGCGTGTCTTGTAAACGATCGTGTCCTAATTGCTAATCTTCTGGTCACATGTAAACCAAAATCTCAATTCACGATGTATGTCATGTCTCACATTTTCAAGCACTATTGGTAACTACCATGGAAGAGAGATTTTGCATGGGCCTCGTTCAAATGAACTCAAATAGCCTGCAGCTCTTTAGTAACCGAAATGCAGAACACGGGGAAACAATGCAGACGAGTCTTATTTGGAAGCGTGACATTATTTTTATAAACATAACCATAGCTCTGTTTTGCCCATAGTAATAATTAAACATATTCACACGATCGCTGAAGTTCCACTTTCTCTGCAAATCTGTCCGGTCAAAGTACATCTGAATTCTGAGGAGAACGTGCGCGCAATGACCTCTCTCACCTGGTGCTTTGGCAGGCTTCTACTCTCCTGGAACAGCAAAAAGAAATCCTATTAGCACTTGGTATTATCACATGCAGAGTTGAGAAAACAACATACGAATTTTCAACTGACACCTCTACGCTAACCAAGCAGGGACAAAAAAAGCAATCATTATCAAATTAATTCCCTTCCAAAAGAACAAAACTCACTTGAAGAAGTTATTTGATGAGGATGCATCTTATAGGTGATCCTTCTGCACCCAGCAATCTCAAAGGCAGACAATGGACAGTATATACTCCTGCAGGGACATCTTCGAGTTTCAAGCCCTCAACAAGAATAATTTCCTGCAGCATTACCGCAGTGTAAGTTTGTTGAGCCAAGAGCTCCATATGAGAATAAAACAATGTGAAAACCAGGCAAAATTACCAACACTACTTTAGATCTGAGATATAAATTCAAAGATGAAGCATGGTCCTTCACTTTGATGGGAAAATTCCGCACACATCAGATCATTTACTTACCCGGCTTTCAAGGAAGACAAGATGGGATGGAATCAAATCATCATATGCAGCAACAGACAGGTAATCAATTCCTGCATTTTTTTAGCACATACTGGGTCATGCAAGAGTGCATCTCAATCTCAGGCATGCAATGATCTACAAGTTGAAGAACACGAAAGAAAATAGAGGATCAAGTTGCACTATATCTCAAGAGGCAGATTCAGAAAAATAATACGAACCTGCACTAGAGCTCATAAGCCTGATAGCTATTTATGCTTGGGCATTTTCTTACATATGCATGTCTTTAAAGATCAACCGAATATCATGTGTTCATGTTGACGGTTATTACAGCAACATAGTGCAATTCTTGGGTTGTCAGGGCGAAAAGGGAAAAAGATGAACGAATATGCGTTTCTTGCTGTGCCTAAGAGAAGTAACATTTGCTTGCAGTGAAGCTGCAAGTAAAAATTGGTGGTAATAGAAAAGGTAGCCGCCGAATAGAGAAATAGATCCTTACATGGCTTCTTGATAATGATTGAGCAACATCATGAAATATATAAAGAAATGGTGAGAATTGGTAAAAAGGTGAAGATAAGATGATAAAGAAGCAAACAACCATACAAAAAAATTCTCATTAGAAATGCATCAGAATAGTAAAGAGGGACAAGTCTCACCAACAAGTTTAATGTCTGTGTTCTCTACCAACCATTTTGCTCCATCTCTCATGAATCCCACATAGCTTGCGTCGAATTCTTTTTTGTACATAAGCCGTCTGAGAATAAAACAGAGACCCATGAAACTTGTCCTTCCGATCATAGCACTCACTAATGCGAATTATATTAAGATACTGAGTTCAGTGCCCCAATAGCACACGCACAGACAACACAATTCACAACAATATGTGAAAAAACAACATTAGTTCAGCTGACCATGACCCGAGAAAAGATGTCTAGGAATAGAAATTTACCTGTCAGTATTTAGGGTCCTGAACAACACCCGTCTCACACCCTTGGGAATATGTAGAGACTCCATTACTTCAGCTGCAGGAAGTAGTCTTTATCATTCTTACAGGATCAGTTAAAATATATCACTATGTCATAGCAAATGCATGCTGAACGCTGCAACCATCTAATACTGTCGAGCCAGATTGACCGCAAAACACACAAAAACCATTGATTATCGATAAAGCCAAAACAATTTCACTTCATTGTCGTCAAGCTTGGATTTTTGCACAAAATTAGCTTCTAAGTATCCAATGCCAATCAATCTTTGAGTAATTGGCATAATAACATGTATATTGATGTGATCATCCTTTTCCAAATATTTCATAACTGAATCTAATTGAAAAGTTTATCCAAACAATCATTTGAAGTGGCCATTCAATTATTTGAAAAATGGTAATTTCTATCCACGACACTGAAATCCACATATAAAGAGATGCATGGAAGGATAGAAAGAACCAATACAGTAAATCTGAGGGGATAATATTTGTCTTTTACAATTTACAAAATAAAATAAAACCAACAAAATTGAAGCGGTCCTCCAAATATGCTGTTTGCACTAACACATGAATGGAGAAACTTCGTCGAAGAAGCATGCAAAGACTATGTTTTTTTGACAACTTATCATGCATAACACATAAGTGATCAGCATACTGCAAGAAACTTGACTGAGGGACATACCTGTGAGATTCTTATCCTTCGGAACATCAACCAACAAAGCTGGACCTAAAGAAGCAAAAACAAAAACCAAAATTTTAAAAGACACAGCATAGCATAGCGCTACCTCAATGAAGATGAGGATTTAACACAAACGAACAGCAAAAAAGGAATCAAAGACAACAAAAATGAGAACATAGAGACCCTTAAATCAACTTGAATTACCTTCGATATGTCTCTACATACTCCTCCACTAAAAGAACTGGTCTGCTCTAATTAACAAGACTTGCCTTTTCAATTAAGCGTACAATTCCTTGGCCACAGAAACTAACTATAAGGAGTTAACACGAATTGATTGACAAGTGAGACTCGTGAGGCTTTGGAAGTTCATAAGACAAGTTCTGCGCAAACCACTACTCCACAAAGAGCAATTTTGAAGATGCTTAAAGCTATAGTCAGCAGAACCACACATTCATCAACCGCAGAAGCTAGAAACAAAAAATAACAACTCCTCCAAAAACCCACTGATACCGAAAACAAGAAATCAAACCCACCGTCGAAAACCAACACAAAAAGCCCACAAATTTACCATTGAGGACTGCCAAATCGAGCGTGTCCACATCAAAACCAGCGTCGAAGTAATGATCAAAGACGTGACCCGGAGCATCCACGTGAGTCCCCGTGTGGGCGGGCAACTTCATCTCCGAGTTATTCGCTAAAGACCCGTTCTTCATGCTCGCCGCGAGCCGCAGAAACTGACCCAACCCATCCTCCGATTCAAACGACGGCATGTCGCTAGTGAGCCTATGGCTGATGTCGAAGATCCTCCCGCCATCATAAACCTCTCGACGGATGGGCTTGAGCCCCTCGCCACCGTCGGACACCGAGCAGTCGCCGACGCTGGCGATGGTCGGGTAGGCCTCGATGTTTGCGGCGGCGGCGGCGGCGGAGGCGGCGGTGGCGATGAGGAGGAGAGCGAGGAGAAGTGGGGGGAGAGCGTTCATGGCGACTCGCAGTGTCGAGAGGGAAGTGTGTGATGATGGGCTGAGAAAAATCAAAGGGCGAAAAGGAGAGATTTTTACACTGCCGACTGGTATAGCGTTTGAAGGGTCGATGCGATGCTGAATCGCAGATGAGGAAAGTGTTTTATATCGAGGAGGTGGGTCGGACTGGATCATTGATTTCGAAAATCATTCTTCAAAGTTCAATCAATCAATCGGGATTTCTGGAGAAAAAATTGATATTTTTATCCACAGATATGATGTTCGGTGTGTGTTTTTTTTTTTTTTTTTTGGTGCCAGAGGAACCGCCTCAGCCGGTAACCGAAGCGTAAACCCCAGGTGCCTTAAGCGGGAGGACTCACCACCCTCGATAACACACTTAAGACGCCAAATAACTCCGCCAGCCCCCTTGCGTTTCAAAAGCTTCGAACCTCTCCTCTCCCTTTCAAAGGATCACTAAACCTACCCAGCGGAGCCACCATGGCCGGTGGTATGTTTGGCGTGTGTTGTGCAAGCAGTCGGGATAAAATTCGGAATAAAATATGATTTATTCTATCTTGCGTTTGATGCTTACTCAGGATAGGATAAAATCTGGTATAAGGAGGATATGGGATAGATATAATTATTCCATGGAGGAGCTGGGATAAAAGTAGATTATACCCGATTTTATCCTATCTTGAGTAAGCATCAAAAGTAAAATAGAATAAATTATATTTTATCCCGAATTTTATCCCGACTGTTAAACACAGCTTAGGAGTTAGAAAGAAGACATGGTATCCAAACCCAGTCCAATATCCAAACCTCGTCCAATCATGTTATCTTTCCTTCCTCTTTTGGGTTTTAGCAATTGACCACGTTCCCATTCATTGGGCCAACAGAACAACCAAAACATATCATGGTCATGACTTTTTAAGGTTGAAAAAAGAAGGAACTTTTGAGGAACACTCGTTGATCTAAAGATTTCATTCTCCCAGAGTTCCGTATGAAGTGCGTGAATGCAGGATCGAATGTTAGGATCGACAGCGACAACGATAGTTTTACCTCAATGATCTGGGAATTCTCAAGAGGATTACTACTGAGAAGAAAGTTGGAGGAGGATATACTCCTACAAGTTTCTCTATTCCCACCTTATACCCATCTCTTGGCTACTAGATCTTCTGTTCGTTTCAACTACAGTGATCGACTGCCTTCCGAGAAGCAAGATCTATCACAAAACAGCTAAATAGCGTGTTGTCGTGAGGGATCATCGCTTTGTCAATCGAGGGTTCTTAAACGCGCATAGATTGCTCATAAGTCATAATGAACGAAAACAAAACTTATCAATCCAAGTGAAGAACACGTTACCATTGAGAACTTCCAAATCTAGGCTATCCACGTCGAACCCAGCATCATAATAGTGATCGAATACATGCCCGGGAGCGTCGACGTGGGTGCCTGTGTGAGCAGAAAGCTTGATCTCGGAGAAATTCGCGATGGAACCGTTCTTCATGCTGAGGAGTAGCCAGAGGAATTGTTCCAAGCTCTCTTCAGGGTAAAACGCGGGTAAGTCTGGCGTGATCCTATGCGTGATGTCAATGATCCTTCCATTGCCATACACTCGCATTGAGAGTAGATTCTCTTTCTTTTCGCCAGTGGGGACAGAGCAGCCCCCAGCATCGAGGCCGGGAACAGAAGGATAGGCATCAGGCGAGGCCGTCGTCAGAGCATAAAAGCTCAACAGCAGTAATAGGAGACAGCAACGGTTTCTGCTGCTCATTGTGTTGGCCTTGTTCAAGACTCAGGAACTAGCGGAAAGCTGAGTCCGTTTTGTACTTCAGAAATGGAGTCTGGTCCAAAAGGAATAACGATAGGCTGCTATGATAAAAGAGAGAAGAATTGCTCTAAATTTTCCGCTGGGAATAGGGGTTGGCTGCTACAGTAAGTCAATACTGAGATTAATTAATTACAATTTGACAGGAATTATATAAACACCATAAGACCAGGAAGGTTTGATTTCATGATCAAGAGAGGAAGGTGATCGTTGTGGAACTAGTTAAGTTGTTATCCCTTGAAACTGATGATGCTTGCCAATACTTATTAAAGTAGCTATAATGGAGAGCCAAAGGAATTTGGCACACGATTTGTTGGTAAGTCTCTGTCTCAGCCACTATTCCTCGCAATTGCAGTCATGAAACTGTTATGCAGTCACTGCATATGCAGGGTATTGCAATGTCAAGACCTCATTGTTTAGGGATATAAGTGTACTGATTAGCGCAAAGGAGTAGGTAATCGAGGGCCGTTGCTTGAGCAGTTGCCGACAGAAGTTTATAGGACTAATCAAGTCTATCTAATCTTTGAGAAGTCATCAGTCTCAGAGATGGACCCGGGACCAACTTCGACAAAGTTATAGCCCATCTTCCCAGCTTCTGGCTCGTGGTCGTGAAACAATCACAGTAAGCAAAATCTACCATAGTCGGGTTCGAAAAACTTACCATTAAGAACTTCCAAGTCTAGCGTGTCCACGTCGAACCCTGCTTCATAGTAATGATCGTACACGTGCCCGGGAGCGTCCACGTGCGTGCCTGTGTGGGCAGGAAGCTTCATCTCGGAGTTGTTGGTCAGCGATCCATTCTTCATGCTGAAAGCAAGCCAAAGGAACTGCCCCAAGCTCCCCATCGATTCATAGGACGGCAGGTCCGATGTGATCCTATGTGTAATGTCGATGATCCTGCCATTACCATACACATCTCGGCGCACTGGAACCAGATTTTCGCCGGCGGGGACCGAGCACTCGCCGGTGTCGGCACCCGGAACTTCAGGATAGGCAGAGAGGGAGGCGGCGACATGGAAAGCGATGAGGGCGAGGGTGGCGGATGACAGAAGGAGGAGGTGGAGTGTGCAGTTCATTGTTCTGGGCCACGTTCTAGAGCTCTGTACAAAGCTCTCCGACTCTTTGTGCCCTGAAGAAAAAAGGGTCTGCGGAACAAGATGCTCTAGTTCTTGCAAGACAGAATAGGATTAGACGGTGCACCTAGGCAGTGCCAGGGTCGTCCCGGTTACACTTGTCACGTGGGAATACCATGAAATGTATAAGAAGTTGAGAGGTGAGAATCCCCCAGTTTGGGCTATGGGGTCAAGATGGGTTCTCAAACTTGTGGTGTGGGAGCGTGGTGCACTTCTAAAGGCTGACAGGGATGACTGCGACTAATCTCGTGAAAAAGATTTCTTTGCCCAATTTTCCAACGCCTGTCATCATATCAATGTGCGGACTTCAGTGCAGTCCAATCTCTTCCTGTTCAGTTTCTCTCTCTCTCTCTCTCTCGCTCGCTCGGTAGCTAATCGCGTGCCTTTCAGTTTCGATCGCGAGATGTGGAGGACTGTAAGGCGACTCTATTTGACAGAGTTCTCGTCCAAGCTGCAGAATTCTTTTTATCAGGAACACGCAGTTGCCACTTGCCGGCGTTCCTCGTCTTTGCAACAAAAACTCCAGAACGCTTGATCAAGATTTGTCTCCAATGTGCGAAATGGTTGTGTGAGCATCTGTTCCTCTCTCCATTATTTGTAAGTTCTATTGGATATTTCAATCGTTTTTCGAATTTTTTTTTTTAAAAGTACTAACATTTCATTTGGAAGTTATGACCGCCATAAAAATCATCATTTCGTAACCGTTGTATAAGACTTTATAACGGTGTTATAATAGCTTTATAAGAGTCATCATTTTAATAATTGCCCCAGTGGCCACCCTTCCAACATGGAGGGGGTGGGGTTCGAATCATCACCTTCTCTAGGAGTTGGGGTGGGGACGAATTAATTTTAGGGATGGGTTTCGACTCTCACACCCTACAAGAGGCAGAAAGTTTGAAAGTGAAAGTTAGAGTATGAATAGAATAGAACCAATCAAAAAAAAAAACCAATCTTGAATATAAATTCAAACTTCAATTCACAATTCTTCAAGATATTTAAAAGAGAATTTTCATTTCCTTCTCAATTTTTTTTCTTTTTTTGTTGGATTATTCATATTCCTTCTATTATTCTCTACGATATAAAGATAAAAATAAATGTATCTTTGAATGATAGCCGCTAGACTTTATCATACTAAGTTTTGTATTTTCAGATGGCGAAATTATTATTAAGGATCATGCTAGCCGTTATTCATATTATTTTTCTTATGTTTTGAATTTGGGGAAAAATTATCTAAAAGTCGTAAATATATTATATAACAATCAATTCAATTCCCTTCCCTCTTTTTCTCTTTTCCTTTTTTCCATATCTTCTTCCATCAATCGACAGTCTCCGACACTAGATTCTAGCAACCTTTGCCAATGATAGTGGTAGCCAAAATTAGTCAAAAAAATTGCATCGATAAATTTAGGGGTAAATTAGGGAAGGGAAAAGGTTTATGATTGAATTGGTCGTTAATTGCTAATATTTTTAACTAGAAAAGAGATAAATTGAGGAGGAAGGAAAGGATAGCAAAAGCAATATTATGCTTGAATACTGTCTCCTCTCTCTTTAGTATTTACCCCCATTTCTGCTCTAAGGTTGCTTCACATATTCCATTCTTCACTCGGTTACCTTCGAATCATGCAGAGTCTCCTCTTGCCGGCGGCGGCGGCGGCTAGCTCCGGCCCATTCCCGACGGCGGCGAGTCCCGCCTCATCGCCATTCCTCCGTCGTCTCGCTGCCCGAAAGCCGCCGCCGCTCGGCGGCCACCGTCCTTATCTTCCCTCCCCGAATTCCCTTTCCACCGCCGGACCAGCTCACAAATCGAACGTCTTTCCCTTCGTATCTCTTTCGTCTCGCGATGCTCTCGGTTGCAGACGATCGAAGCTCTACTCCACCCCGTTGGCCTCCTCTCCGGTTTCTCCTGCCTCCGTTTCTCCGAACGACGATGCCGAGAAGGCGAAACTTGCCCAGGTTGAGTAATTTAGGTTTCGTCCCTTTGTTCGGTGCTTCTCTCTGGTGGGTTTGAACTCGTAAGAGCTCGTAATCGAAGGAATTGAATGTTGGTTACTTTCTTGGTAGACTCGCATCCTGTAAATCGTGCTGAATCTTAGTTTTGCTTCAGTTGAGATCAAATTAGATTACTTTACATCAAAAATTTAGACTATCTTATTTCTCTCTCATCTGGGATCAGGGTTGTGAACTGAGTTGTAATTATCATGTTTGAGTGTGAGACTGTCGGTAATGGAACCGGCAACTTCATAGAACAGGGAATGTAGAAATGAGTGTCTGTTGCTGTGATCCTTGGTCATTCTTGGGTTGAAGGTTAACACCAGTCGGTTCATTCGGTTCTTACAGGTTCAGTTTGAAAGTTTTGATTTTGCTTATGATGTTGTGCAGGTAGCCAAAAGACTAGAGAATACTTCGAGGTATTTCAGGAGGTTGGGGAATTTAGGGTTTTGGGGACAGCTAGTCTGCACTGTAGTAGCTGCGGTTATTCTTGCGTTTTCCGTGGTTATAACTGGGAAGGTCACATCGCCGGCCACATTTTATGCCACTGCCGGCGGGATAGTGGCAGCTTTCATTTCCATCTTCTGGTCATTTGGATATATCCGGCTATCCGACAAGCTTCGGAAAACTGCTAATGATCCCTCAAAGGTATTTAACCACATTCCTAAGCTTCCTTTTATCGAGAGCCTGTCCTATGTTGCAATCACTAGAATTCGTGTATGCAAGGAAATGCAAGTTGGCCATTCCACATGTGCATGCTTAAATGAATGCCTCTTGAATTGCAATGCACGTGCTACACTGCTTCCCCAAGTGTCCTTGCGCTTATATGCTTGCCTGGCGATGGAGCTTTCCACAATGTGAAAGTGTTTTTATTGTTATTTAGTGATGAGAACTTGGTGCTTCTATGTATGTGAACTCCAGCAGTTTAGAAATCCATCTGACAACTGCTAACAGCTTATTCCATCTGCGGCTTGCCATTCAGTGCAAAGGATTTAACCTTCAATAATTCACTTCATAAATTGGAGAATTTCAAATGTGAGAATTTGCCTAGCGATCCCAATCTTTGATCTCTAAAAGAATGGTTGATTGCGGATCTTTACCTGATGGACTTGTCTTTGGGTCTATTTATGTTTTTCCTTTGTTCTTTTTTTCACTTCATGCGCTTTCTTTTCCTAAATGTCTTCAACCTTCCTCGTGTGTTTACTCTGAATGACTGCTATTCAATTGAATGTCTGTTTAGCTCTTCTTAGATCTGACATTTGTATCAACCAGTTATATAAAGCCTGTTTTGACCAATTATCCTAGCTTTGAGACTGTGTTTGTCACTCCTGATACTAATGAGTGGTGCTGTGATTATGTATGACAAAATTCAGGCCCCTCCTCGTGCAGATGTAGTCAAAAGTTTGAAGAATGGTATCACGTTGAACCTGTTGGGGATGGGTGCCACTATTCTTGGCATGCAAGCAACTGTCGGGTTGTTGGTAGCAAAGGCTCTCACTTCCTCAGCGAACCCATATTACCAAGGAATTTCCCCTGGTTATAGTCCCGTTCTTGCGTTGGATGTTTTCCTGGTGCAGGTATTCGACTACTTCTACTTCCAACTTTTCAATTCCATAGGAGCAGATGTAATTCTTAAATATGATATTGGGTTGTGCTGTTTAGTCATGCTTTCCCCTACAGAATTACCGCATTGGTTAAAGTAATAAGGCTGATTGGTATGATAACAAAATTGTCGGTGTAATTCTTATTGTCATAGTTGGGTGCTGACCTTGTGCATATGTTTCTAATGTAGGCCTCAGCAAACACAATCCTTTCTCATTTCCTGGGCCTTGTTTTCTCATTGGAGCTGTTACGCTCAGTCACATTGCCGCAGACAGAAGCCATTCCGGTGCCCCGTCTTGCTTAAAACCTGCGTTTTCTGTGGCAGTAATTCCATCTGTAGATTCGGATGATAATGAGAATTTCGGAGCCACAGAAGGCAGAGTTCAGTGCCGACACTTGAGTCTTGTGAATCCTATGGGTCCGGCGGTTACCTCTCTTTCTTGTATACAATCCGTTGCAAGGTTTGGGTAATTGAGAACCACCACTTTGGGGAGGTAGCGTCTTTCTGGATATTGTGTTTGCGGGAATGTTGATCAGTTGTCTAAACTCTAAAAAAGAGAATTCTCCTGTTGTGTTTGCCGATGTCTTCTTAACAGTGAATGCAATCTCCACTTTTGAGAGTTGTAGACTAGAACTGCCTTCGGAAAAGTTAATCCGTTTTTCGAGTTAATGTCTGGGTGGGACAACTGTCCTTGAAGTAACTGGCCACCTGTCCTTGAAGTAACTTTTGCCAGTTAGTAATACTGGATGAGTTTCCTTGCTCGAAGCTTGACAATGGTATTCTGGAGCGAACTACTCATGGATCCAAATAAAATATAATAAAAAATGACCAGTGGAAGTAATGTTCTTGTGATCACTAGCTCCACGAACAAGACAAGAACAAGCTTCACCTTACCCAGTATGTTAAATTTGTGAATCCAATGAAAACATTCAGTATGCCGACAGCGTGCTTGTGCAGAGCGAAGTGTGTTGCGTCTATTAAGGGGTTGTGGAGTCGCGGCTATTTTTGGGCCGTCTGCTACATGTACAGGCAAATTATGCTTTTCTCTCTTTGGATATATGCTTCAACCGTGGGTGGTGTCTTGCTGCTGCCTTTTGCAGTCGGAAGGGTTACTTGGAGACTCTTGAGGTAATTGGATCGCCAGTTCTAAAGTCTCTTCGGGATGGTGCAACTATATTGTTGCAGAATTCACTGTCATTCTTTCGCGTGGAATATGGGTTTTCGATGAGTGGTTCAAGTTTGAAGCTACTTCAACATGCTGTAAATACTTCTCATTCCCCCCTCCATGTTATAGAAGATTGCCGAACCGGGCTGCTATTGTCGGCTTCACCACCTCTGCCGAGTAAGTAGCAAATTCCTAGGTGTTACATAATATGAAAAGAATTATACTTAAGCTTTGTTTTGTTTTTCGTTGTGTTGTCGTAATCTCTCTTATAACAAAAACGTACATTAAGAACGCCACGACTGTTGAAAATACATCTCACACCAGATTTACAGAGGACTTTTGATAATTCAAACCCAAAAGCTCGCCGAAATGCAGAGGCCAACGGGCCTTAGGTCTGGCACCGTATTGCCAGTATATGGTTAACCTTAAAACTCATCTAGAAACCAGCGAACCCAAAAATGCCGCATGCCAAGAAACAATTTCCACTTCTATGGGGCACATCTTTCAAGCTACTTGAGCCCCAATACCAAACCAATGCAGGTGCTGTTTGGGAAAAGCATCAAGAAGGAATCTGGAAAAGGAAAACTCTGATAAGATGCCAACGGGAGAAAAGATTCAGAAGCTCATGATGATGGTTTTACACTGTCAAAAAACAAAAGAAAGATTTTGTGACATCAAACTCCTAGCTAGAGCCATGCGTTCAGGAAAAAAGCGAGTTGTCAATATGCATTGAGGAAAAGAGGGTGTTGTCAAGAATAAGTAAAGAAACGTATAATTGGTATATTCCAACCCAAGCACTTCCCGAAATCTGTCATGGATTCATACGTCAACTGAAGAAAGAGAGAACTTCCGGTCTATATATAACTTGCATTCAACAACAGTTGTTGATCCACACAGCGCCAGTCCTTCAAAGCAAATGCACCATAATAGAGTTACTCCTAGTGAGTGTTGATATCACAGCCATGAGCTTTTTTCCTTGAAAGTGCTCCATTCATCCACCTCTAACACTAAAGATTAAACGACGTCCTCAAGTATCAAAATACCTAAGACAATGACATGATAACAGTCTACCTTCACAAAACACAAATACAACACGAGAGCCTCTTAAACACTTTGTACGTCCATTGAGTACGATGAATAGGCTTGCCAGTTTTAAAATGTCAACCTGGAAAGATCCTTATAACTTCAACTTCAACAAATCTATGATAGCTTTGCCAAAGTCAGCTTCTAGATATTAATATATCCGAGGGTTTAAGATTCCATGACCTATTTCATGATGCTCACACCAGAAGCCACAGAGAACTTCCAATTAACAAACATAAGATATAAACACGTGGAAATGCAACGATTGATCATTCTGTACAATAAGCTTGATCCTTAAGAGCACTCAAAAAGCATTTCAAAGCGATCACAAGTATATATGGATGACATGGAGAATAGGTGATGCATTCAGTTTTGAACTTGAACTATGCAATATCGACAACTCATTGAGTATTCAGTACAGACTCTCATTTTTCTAGTACAGGCTCTCAGACAGAGGAAACGAAGGAGGGATTGTACCTGCCTATTCAATCTTCTTTTCTTTGTTAGGAGGCACTGGAATCCTCTTCAAGATGTGTTCATCAAATCTTTTATATTGCTTTTGCAGAACGCTGTGCGTTATGCACAGTTTATCATTGATGTGGTCCTGATACTTGTCGTACACGAAAGGAACAGAGAATGCAAGAACGATCCCTGCAGGTAGCATAAAACGAAAACGAATATAACAAATCATCTCGCGATCATGAAGCAATAACAGAGATGTGGCAATAGGAAACAAAAGCACTGGGTGTGCAGATCTCACCAATATAAACTAGGGTAAGAAAGTTGAAGAGACTGCCGATGTATGAAATTGCCCACAAGCCAAAGGCAACCTGATTAGACATGTAATAGGGAGCTAATAAGCCCTTTCCAAAAAGTTGGAGTACAGGAAACTCAGGAGAGTAATGAAAAACGTTCATTAAACTTTCCCAAACCTGAAAGAAGAGTTTCAAGTTCCGATTGACCGTTATCTCACGCGCAATGGATAGACCACGGTTGATCCAATCTACCACAACGTCAGCAGCTTTGGCTACAGAATTCTCGGAAACCTCTAGGTCAGGGAGAGGAGGCAATGGTCTGGACATTTGCACATAATCAAATAAAAAAATTAAGATAACAAGCAGATTTCATGGGGCTGTAACGCGCAACTCTCGAATGAAGAAAAAAATATGAATTTTCCCAATCACATCCTGCATCTCCATAATAATCAAGCCTAACATTTTTCCCAAGTTTGAGAATATAATGCACCTACAGAAAACCTGATATTTTTTTTCTTCCTGTCAAAAAAAAAAAAAAGGGTCCTCCATTTTTCTCCATTGATCGTCCAAAAAGTTGCCATTTCAGGATAAAAGGATTCTCTTTTCTCTAACACCAAAGCCTTTATCCCCCTCTGCAACAAAGCCAGCCCTACGACATCTCTATGCAAATAAGCATAATCCTAACTCAAAGAGACATTAAACAAGACGTGAGAGAATGGAAACGCGAGGTACCGACCGATTGAGGAGGGCAGCAGATTTCGCCCAGAGGAAGAGTATGAGAACGAGAAGGAACAGAGTGCTGGCGGCGAAGGACAGCAGATTGTAACCGGCTCTCTCGAACAGGACCCACATCGCCGTCGAAGAGAGAAGGAGCGCCACCCCGGCGACCCATCTTCTCCACAGGAGCAAATCGGCAACTAGCACGCACCCGACACGGAATCAGTGAACCGATCGAACAGTCTCGTAGATCAACGATCGCGTCGATGACGGCGAAAACGTGCGTAAAGGCTAGTCCTACCGCTCGACAAACCGATGAGATACGATCGATATCGACCGACCGCGGAATGTACAGAACGGACGAACGTTGATAAGAGGAGACGAGGGGGAGAGCGTTACCGGAGCCACCGCCGAGGGCCCGATGGACGTCGACGCGATGAGGCGGCGGAGTCAGAGCTCCCATCGGCGGAGTCGGAGCTCCCATCGGCGTATCCGTGTCGCGATCTCCTCTCCTTCGCCGATCGGGTGCGACGAGACGCGAACGGCCGAAAAGGTGATCGGGAAAAGAGGTCAGATCGGGAGGAAGGTGAAGGAGGGAAAGAGAATACAAAACGGCAGCGCCTGAGAGGAAAAGGCAGTTTCCTACTTTCTAGAAGTGGAATGGGCTTTTCGCGAAGTTCCGCAATCGGCCCCCAGCAATTCTTTTCTTTTTACAATTTCGTCCACGAAAGCAGGACTATTGAAAGCAGAAGTTCACGAGCGTTGAGTTTTGGTACAAAGCACATTAAGAAGCCAAATTGGAACACAAAAGAATTTCTTCATGAAGGGTCTGGTCTGTCCATCAAGAAAATTGAAGAGGGGGCTATACGGTTGAAAAGTCTCAATCACATCTGCCATGGATGGCCCAACCACTGACTCCTCCCTAGTAACTAACACAAGCCATGGCCATGACCGCCAATGAAAGCAACCTCTGCACTCCTGTGGTTTGCCTGACATCATGTGGCAAGATGGAAACTCGGCATCTCTTTCTTGTCACTGAATCAACACCCTAAAAGCTTACAATTTTGGAAAATTCTTGGCAAGTGTAGGCAGAGGCGAAGAGAATTTCCCAAAACAAAGCAAACTTAACATTACAAAAATTAAGAAGAACGGGCTTGATCAGCTTGCTGCTTCCTCGCCGTTGTCTGAATCGCTTCCATCATCGTCAGAGGACTCCCCCTTCGTTTGCTCTCCTCCACCCGAGCTAGGTTTCATCTTCTTCTCCTTCTTCCTTTGCTTCTTCTTTTGGCGCTTCAAACGCTTCTTTGCTGTACGTTCCTCCGCTGCTTTCAATCTCTCCTCCCTTCTCATCATGAATTCAGCCATTTCTTTCCTTTTCTGGTAATCAACGTCCATTCTCGTTAGCCGGTCTTGCTCCTTCCGTCTCATCTGCCGATACTGTTGCAAGCATAATTTGCAAATAATAGGTAACAATCAGATAGTGTACCAAGTGTTCGACCCAAAAAAAAGATAGCGCACCAAGTAACAGAATACCAACGGAAAAAAGAAACCATCTATTCCTATAAAATGAAATGAAAGAAAAACCCTTTCAATTGAATCGCCATATCACAACCAATAAGATGAGTTTATCTAACAGAACATGGCAGAACAGCTAACACTATCCACAAAACAAAGAACTGTACCTCATCAATAGTGTTGGTGTCAGTAATGAGCACCATAGATATCTCATTCCACTAAAAGTTCAGAATACTAAATGCAATAAAAGAAAATATCTATCCATATAATGTTCTCGATTCACTGGCCAAAAGGGACAGCTCTTATGCTTATGTGATAATCAACTTAAGCCTGTATTTTTAACTTGACAAAGTATCATATTTCCCTTTCGACTCACTTCCGGTTATATTCCTCTGACTTCAGTAAAAACTTGTTCCATAAAATTTGTCTATTTGACCACATAGATTAGCTATAAACAATAAAGATGAGTTCTTCCCTCTCAGCATAGTCAAAACCACATCAAGCGCACATCCTCAATGGTAATGGTGGGGAGGTTAGATCACTAGATGTGCACATTACACAATTTATGAGGTTAGGCACACTAGTGCTGATCATACTGACGGGAATTGAATATCTAGGTGCAGAATGAAACAAAATAATGAAACAGAAGTATATACATCACAATTATTAAAGGGAAGGATTGAAGCTCGAAAAAAGGAGTAGAAACAGCTTTAGAATTGCTAGTAAAGCCTGCAACCGCAATGCACCACCGCAAACAGTTTCTCAGAGGCCAATTCAATGTCTCTCTTTTTGCTCTGGCGAGAATTCAAATATCTAAAGAAAGGCAATTCACAAATCATGGCCATGACCTCAAATCTACGTCCTCCACCACCATCTTACTACTGAAAAAGTTCCAGCTAAGATCAAGGAGCAAAACTCACACTGGCCACGACCACAACATCAAGTGTCCACTACCAATCTGAATCTCGGAATACCTCGACCCCACAGATTATTTGAACAACTTTCGCCACTTTTTTTATCCAAGTGACCAGTAGATTTCATCAGACCATCGTATCCATGACAAACTCACCCCTTCTTAAGCGGTGATACAGAAGCAATCTGCCAATCCAAGTCTAAGACCACCTCAACACCAAAGCGAATTCAAACACCGTATTCATGACAAACTCGCCCCTTCTTAAGCTGTGATACCGAAGCAACCGCAATAAAAAATCCAAAATTTAGAACTTTGGGAAACTGACCTGATGGAAATCGCCGGACCCGGAACCAGCAGAACTCCCAGAGGTGTTGCTAACACGGACCGGAACATTCTCTATGATCCGCCTCAGCTTAATCTCCAAGTCCTCCTCATCCTCCTGGAGCAGCGGGCCGGTATACTCCACGAGCGCGGTCGAGCCGCCGCCGCCGACAGCCAGGGGCCTCGGCGGGACCGCCGGCCTCGGATTCTCCGCCGCCGCCGCCGCCGGCACCAGCTGCAGGTCTTCATCCATGGGTCTGCCCGTCGACATGTGTAATCAGAGAAGCCCTAATCCCCGAGGGTCCCAATTCAGGGTTTTTCCGCCAATTTTTCCGACGGGAGCAAGCGATTCAGCTACGGAAGTACGGGTGGTTTGATCCGAAGGTCGATGGAGAACGAAACTGCGATTCGATCGGATCGGATTAGACGACTGAACTGGGATTGAGGCCGGAGATCCGTCGCGGACGAGCGATGACGGACTTGAATTCAGAGACGCCGTCTTCTTTTTCCCTCCATTTTGGGCCTTTTGCGGATGAATGCTTCCTCGAGTGAAAGACGGATTGGGCCTTGTTTGTATCCCCCTGTTGACCTGTCAAACATATGGGTCGGGTCGGTCGAAAAAATTGTCCGGTCCAAATTGACTCATACCCGACTTACGGCCCATATTGTTGAAATACTTCCATATTTAAATTAATGTAGGAAAACCCGCACATAAATTGAAGTGAGCGCACGAAGTAAGTGAGAGTGAAAAAAGAGTCATGAAAAAAGGTTAGATCTAAGTAAGTTATGAATCCATTTAATACTAGATCCTATCATTTCAAACTCATTCCTATCAATTTAGTGAATATAATTAATTCACATAACAACTCGATCCATCAAATATTAATTTTGATAGTAGTCTATGATCTATTTTGATAGGTCTACGTGTCTATTAAGGATGCAATCGTAAAAATAACTTCGTGATGATCAGAATTTCGATACATGTTTACAAGTGATTTTTATTTGACGAAGTAAAAAGAAATTATCTGTGCAAAGCAAGGTAATTAAGATTGACTTTCCTTTTTTTGCTCAATTTTGAAAGTCTAGAGAAAAATAACATTTTCTTCTCGAACCTTGGGAGTGCATGCATCGAGAGATCGAGTGCGCGAAGTGATCATCATCCTTTTTATTTTTATTTTCAAATCTTGTAAGTCATGCGATTCGACGATTATTAAATAAACAAAAGATATTATTATTTTGACCCATCTAATCGCACGTAGAGTCTGAGTAGAATTTTGAAGTGACAAGATGCCTATTGAAGGATAGAAGTCCATGATCCCTATCAAACCAATGTCGGCGTTCAAATAGACGACCGGGTTTCTTAAGAGGAGGTTGTTTCTGGGCAAAACCCACAGTTTTTGAGGAAGATGGCTCTCCTTTCCGTTTGACGCCACCACAAGTCCCAATTATTTTTCTTCGCGAGTCATAAATTTCGCAACTACCTTCTTTTTTTCTTTTTCTTTTTAATTGGTTGGAGCAATTGGTCGGCTGATGTTTGAGTAAGTTTTCGTATACCTTGACTAAGCCATCTTTACGGGTTTCATACGACCTAAATTTAGATTAATGGTTTCGCTTGACGTGACATAAGATGGAGACACCGCCAGAGATAGAGAATTTCGATCTTGCCGGTGTTCGACTGGATGGTTGGTTTTTCTTAAAGAGGGTTATCTTTTGGGGTGCTTTTTTTTTTAGTCGACAAAGATTTTCTATTCCGTTCGATGCCTCCATAAAATCTCAAATATTCTTCTCATTAATCATAAATTTCATAGCTAGCTATATTCACATGCATTTTTTTGAAAAAAGTACCAAAAAAGTCTTAAACCTATCGCATCGGTACCAATTTGGTCATAAACTTTTCGATTGGACCAATTTAGTCCTAAACCTTTTAATATTGGTACCAATTCAGTCCATCCGCCCAATTTTGGCTGGCCGGCACTGACGTGGACATCGGCTGGTAGCCGAATGCTGACATGGCAATTTTTATGATTTTTTTATTAATTTTTTATTCTTTTTCCTTTTATTTTCTAGCCACTAGGCGAGGGCCACAAAGCCCTCGCCTGCGGCCGGCGAGGGTCGGGCGAGGGTAGCAACCGGAGGTGCTCCCACCTGGCGTGGCAATGCTGGAGACGAGCGGCGGGGGAAGACGGCGTTCGACGACGTGAGGCTCGACGATGGTGGCAACGGCGACACAAGACGGAACGACAGTAGCGACCGGCATCGGGCTAGGGGACTTCAGGTCGGCCGGGCTTTGTGGTTGGTTGACAAGGCGGCATGCGACACCACAGCTGGTCGTCGGGGCGGCGAGCTCAGCTCGACAAGAGTCATAGCCGGTCGATGAGGCTACGATCAGTGGTGCTATGGCAGCAACAAGCAGTAGCGTTTCAACTCAAGGACGGCGTCAAGCGGTAGCGACATGGCGAAGGTTCGGTAAAGGTGCGGATTTTTCCGCGATTCGCCTAGATCTCACCCTCCTTTTATAGATTCGACCCTCCAGCACCTAGATCTGACCTTCGAGACCTCCTCTCCTTCTCCAGATCCGACCCTCTTCGGCCTCGACTTCTCCCACTTTGGCCGACCTCCGTTTGGATCACATCGCCCACCGCCTTCACCGCAGCAAGGCCAGGGCAAGGCTAGCCTCGCCCAAATCTGGGCTAAGCTGCCTTGCCCATGGCCCTGAGCGAGGCCAAGCGAGGGCCGCGACCCTCGCCGACGGCTGACGAGGGCTTCGCGACCTTCGCCTCCGCCCTAGCGATGGCCGCCATGGCCTCACCAGCCGCGAGCAAGGCTGCCTTCGCCTGGCAAGGCCAGGGCGAGGCTGGCCTCACCTAGATCCGAGTGAAGCCGCCTCGTTGGAAGAAAAGTAAAAAAAAAAAGAGAGAAAAATTAATAAAAAATTCGAAAAAAATCATAAAAATTGCCACGTCAGCGTCTGGCACCGGCCGACTAATTGGCTAGATTGATTGAATTGGTACCAATATTAAAAGGTTTAGAACTAAATTGGTTCAATTGAAAAGTTTATGACTTAATTGATACCGATGCAATAGGTTTAGAACTTTTTTGGTATTTTTCCTATTTTTTTCCTTTTATTGGTTGACTAGTGTTGGGGCAAGTTGTTACCTACCTTGATCAACTCCACTCCTCCATATGATCTTAATGGCACATGGTATTTTACTTTTGAAGTGCTCCCAACGCATGAATAAATGATTTTGACTCTTGAGAAGCATGACTTAAGATGTAGACGCCAGCAGAGATAAGAGAACCTCTCTATATGACATAACCCCATATTTGAACCATTACACAATGCATTCTTTTTCGGTTGGGTCGATTGGCCTCTAATGCTCTACTTCTGAAATCCCAAATTTTGAACGGTTTCCCGATTAGCCATCGAGGAAAATCTCTTAAAAGAATGGCATCTCACACTCAGTCACGATGGTAATAAGTAGCTTTCAAACTCTAGCCGCTTCATTTACCACAGACGCCTAGTTTTATTTACAAATTCAACTCGCCCATGTAATTTTGACGTCACGACAGTCAAACGCGATACTGGACGAACGCTATCTAGCTCCTGCCTAACCACGACTTCAACATCGTTGCGTTCCAGAGCAATAGGTCCGACACTAAAACCGAGTCCATTCCACGGCCAACGCGAATCTAATCAAGAACCGAGATGGTCCCTTCTCCTTAGAGCATGGAACGCACGCGACGAATATCAGTGGGAGTACAAATATAACGCGTTCCCTTCTGATAAGATACGATCTAAAAGCACATGTGTGAATCGCCCAGCACGTGCATTTAGGCCTCATTTCCCAACGTAGATTTTCGGTATCGCCGCGACTTTATCCACGCATCGAGCGGAGTTCGTCCGAGAACCGCTTCGGCAATTTTCATTTGCTGACAGAGAATCCGAACGGCGGATGAAATCGCGGATTGAAAATTTCTAGTGATCGAGAGGCGACGCGACAAACGGGGCGCATGTGCCTTGGGACCCCCGAGCTAGCGAGAATCTGACTGGCATATTAAAATGCCGTCCTCGTAGTGGTCGAACGTATTGCGTCCTCTTCCATCGAAGGAAATCGCTCTGCTACAATCCCATGTCGTTCGGAATTCCGAGGAGATTCGTGGGATCAATCTATAATCTTAATTTGATATCAAGATTTTCTGACGTATTCTTAATGATCTCTGGAGAAGCCGAGCACATGTGCACGGCCTCGGGAAAGAAATGCGCATCATTAACTATACTTGCCCTCCTACTATTATATTTGGTCAGTTAGATCCCGCATTTTTTTTTCTTTCTTATCCACTTATATGTTATCAAATCTGTAAGTAGAATTTAATATATACGTATCCTTGCAAATATACGTTTCCTATTGCCACCAACGGCATCTTCATTTTCAAAGCTTTAGCTAATGAATTTAATATATACGTATCCTTGCAAATATATGTTTCCTATTGCCACCAAATAACTAGACTGTTGATAACCTGTCCACTTTGAAATTCTAAGATATGCAAGGAGTTCCTAAAATTGGAGAGCATGTTTTGATGGATAAGTTATAGGTTTTATGTATAGAAACTGGAATTTGAAATAAATTTTTGTGTTTTTTTTAGTATATATCTTCGCATGATCCCACGGCATGCTATGGTGTCTGATGATAAGTATATAATTTGGGATCATTAGTCTAAATTTTCATTTTATGATTAATATTTTATATTTTTCATGTCTCTAAATATCAATTATGATCGATGAATTATAGTAACAAGTAGTGATCATAAAAAAAAGTTTTGAATTTAATCAATATTTGTACAGTAGATTCATACTTTTTCTTATAATTATATTGCCATCGAGTTAAGGATAAATTCTTAGAAGAAAAAAAATGTTAAGGATAAATTCAAGTGGGGTACTCAAATTATGCTTCTCTCTAGATAATTTGATAAATTCGTGTCAAGATTATCCCGGATGTAGAAGACTATTCTATCATCGAACGATGTTTGGTGACGTGTCGAAGCTGTCCGAACGCAGCGTGGATGGTCGGGTTCTGATTTCGGTATTTTGGCCCGAAATAACAACGACCGGAACCGAAGTGAGGAGGGATCTTTCGGCCAACGGGCCCATCCGGTTCCAGGTTGACCGGGACGCAGCGACGACGAGGAGGAGTCGAGGGGGTGGGGGGGGTCCACAGACAGAGACAAGCCAAACACGAAAGGGCGGCCGGTCAAAGTTAAGTGGCACACGTTTTGAACGTGGCTGGTGCCGTGGTTTGACCCGACGGGGTTGCGTGTGAACGCCGGAGCCCCTAACCGTCGCCGTTTTATGGTGGTTGGTACCGACGGAAACCCATCACCTTTTCTTTTTTTTTCTTTTTTTATTTTTACTGATTTTATTTTTTCTTTATTTATTTAATTTTTTGCCTTTTTTTTGTTCTAATTGAAGTTCATCCACACCTTCGTATGAATCTAATCCTATTAGGGTATATGATTCAGTAAAATCAACTGACTCCGCGTTTCATAATTGCGTTTTGGGATTTACTTCCATTGTTGGCTTTGATAAACAAGGAAATAAATCTTATCCCGCTTAGGGCGATACTAGATATTAGATATTCATCTCGTGTCAATTTGACGTGAAGTACACGTCTTGTGCGAGTCGAATGTGATGTGAGGCAATCCATGTCTTATGGTAAATATTAAATAGCTTACAATAGATTGAATTTGAATTCAGGATTTTGATAACATTAGCTAAAATGGCAATGCAATCTCGCAAGTCATTTTTTAAAAATTTATTATGACAATAAGAACAGTTCCGACTATTCAAATTTGCAATATGGGTCGAGTTTTACGGAAGTCGAATATATTAATAAAGGAGAAGGGAATACAATTAAGAGAATCGGACTTAAGTTACGTGATAAAGAAAATAATCGAATTTAAGGTTTATGGGTGATTCATATAATCGCAATATGGTCCTTGGACACTTTAAAATTGTCATTCTATGCATTACTTAGTTATTTATGGATACTATTCAGCCGGTACCTAATATGGGCAAAATGTTTCTCTTTACAAAAAGCTCACAAAATGCAAAGTTATTTCAACTTGATCTCGTACAATGGAGTGGGAGAGAGATGCTGTGAAAAAAAAAACTTTGCGGATAACAACTTTAATTCGATTGTTAATTCAGAGAGATGACCGAACGGACAAGTACTCTAAGTATCAATCAACAAACAATTTTCATGTTAGGATGCAGTCGAACATGATTACAAAATTCTCCACTACTCGTAACTAATATTTCTACAATTACCTCTGTACTTCATTTGGTAGTTTGTACTTATGTAAATGATGAAAATAGTGTTCTAATTTAATCTAATCATATCGAGGTGGAGCATATTGAAATAAGAATTCACCAAAAACAACTAGGCCGCAACTGGGTGATCGAAAAGATTCTATTAGACCCTAGTCAAACACATGAGAAGGCCTAAGTATCAATCAACAAACAATTTCATGTTAAGATTAGGTCAAACATGATTACAAATTTCTCCACTACTTGTAATTAAAATTTCTAAAATTACCTCTCCACTTCATCAGCTAGTTTGCACTTATGTGAAAGATAAAAACACCTTAATAATTTAATGGAGTGTCACGGCTCCAAGAGGGTTCTAAATAACGGCCGTGACCTATCCTTAAAGCAAACGACCCTTAGCTAGTATCCTTGAGTTCTAGGTTTTCTTGAATGTTCTAGAATACTTTTGGGAGCGGGCGATACGGTAATTGTATAGTTGGATAATAAATGGTAGTTGGGGAAATATGATATTCATCGTTAGATCGATGGAAGATCTATGGATACAGTTTGTCCTATACTTATATATATAAGGGTCGCATCCCCTTCATTGTATCATCGTATTCACAAGTGAAATACAAATTCAAAGCTTCTCTTAGAGTTTCCCTTTCTAAAAGTGAAATTCTAAGGCCGCACAAGTTAGGGAACGCTAGATCGATCGGCCCATGGATTGCTCGAATTAGGGAACGCTAGATCGATTGGCCTGTGGGAATCGCGATCGGCCCATGGGATTGCTTTTAAGATCGCATGAGTTAGGGAATGCTAGATCGATTGACCTATGAGACCTGTGGGAATCGCTTACCTAAGTATCAATCAACAAACAATTTCATGTCAAGATCATGTCAAACATGATTACAAATTTCTCCACTACTTGTAACTAAAATTTCTATAATTACCTCTCAACTTCATCAACTAGGTTTTTTTTTTTTTTTAATTGAGGATCGCCGGAGCCCCCTTTCGCTTACGTCACACCGCCTCCAACCGCAGATGGCATAGAGGACATCGTGGCGAGCACTATTTAGATGTCAGTATCTCGGACTAGCCCAAGATCCAAACAATATGGCCAAACTCTCGACTTCAGCGATGAATGAGATAACGCATATCAACTACACTACCTATACTTGGGTACTTCATTAGCTAATTTACACTTATGTTAAAAGTAAAAACACCTTAGTAATTTAATGGAGCGTATTAATATAAGAATTCATTGAAAATGATCGGCTTGTGAGTGAGTGATCAATGAGATCTTAGTAGACCCTAGTCAAACGCATAGGAAAGGGATCACCTACACATGCGAAGAGGTTAGGATAAAAACCAAGAACACCCCTTTTGCTGCATCGCAACTGTTCCATATTCTCAACGTTAAAGAAGAAAGGCCAATTACATCGAACCCTCCTTTTTGAAATTCCCTTTGGTTTCGCAAGTTTGAAAAGCATCTCTTTTAGGTCGCACGATTTTCGCGCAGTGTAATTCAAAAGTTGGGCGAGCGAGCAGGAAGGGAGGAAAACAATAATAAAACAAAAAGGGGCGGGGGCGGAATAAGTTAAAATCGAAAGTCGTTAAAAAAAGAAAGGAAATTTGGGGTTGTGCCGTTGGGGAATGGATGGGATGGTGGCGTCGCGTGGCGTGGGGTCAGGTCGCCAGCCTGGACGGACAGCTCCAACGCAATCATGCTTTCTCCAATTCCCGCGACCGCTTTTGTCGTTTTACCCTGACTCCAACCCTTGTCCTCTTCTCCACCTCATCTCTCTTTCCCCCTGCACCACCCTTTATCGCCTCCACCTCCCCACTGAAAAATATATTCATTAAAACTCGTGCTTATTTTTTAAGTAACTTATTACAAAAAAGAAGAAGACTAAAAGCCCAAAACTATACTCACTCCTAAACTTTTCTCACCACATCAAAAACTCAAATTTTATACCTATTTGATACGTTTACTTTACATCAATGTTCAGTTTTTATTTTAATTTTGTACCTATAATTTGATGGAGGGTAAATATGTTACAATTGATATAGTTTTGGATTTTTAGTAGGGAAATACTTGTACGGCTATCTTTATAATAACAACCTATTTTAGACTCATAAAAAATAACTAACAAATAATTAAAAATAACTGTGAGATTCATTTGTTTAAGAATTTATGAATCATAACATGCTATTATTATAATAGTAACTTCATAACTATTATACTAACAAAACTCTTTTAAATATATCAAGGCTTCATTTGTTTTTTGTAAAATATTTTTCAAATCTCGAGTTTTCTGTGAAATGGATAATGTCTTCAAATATCGAAATTTGAAACTATTCTTAGAAAGCATGTTTAACAACACGAGTAATCATTAACGATACCCTTTTTATTTAAAGCTTGCGAAAGCACATGTCGAGCGATTAAAAATCATGTTGATAAGTGTATCCAAAACAATGTGCGGTCAATACGTGGTAATTTAGTTTTCAAAAATCAACTGCACAAAAGACAAGAAATATCAATGTATTTTACGCAAGGCACTCGCCACCAAAATCCAAATATTAATTACAAATACAGAATCTGATTTTTTTCTTAGCAATGAATGTCAAGGATTTCATGGAAGGTAAAAACGTTACGATGCATACACCTCGGATTTTTATTCTAAAGAAATCGCATAAGCATCCAAATGAAATAATATATTATAATTTGCAGCACTCCCCACGCAATGAATAATCAATATTTTAAAAATCTAAGTTTTCCGAATGGAAAATAGAAAAGTAATTAGTAAGCACTCCAGAGACACCGGTTACCACGACACTTGGCAGAAATTTAAATAAAAAAGAAAAAAGAAAAAAGAAAAAAAGAGAAGCTTGATGACTTATCGGAATAATGATGCTTTCCACGTCGGCTCAGTCAAACCTATCCTGATTCCCCTGCCTTGCTTGTGCCCAACGAGAAAATATTGCCTCTCCTCAATCTCTCGCGGGCTCGACTAGTTTCACCTACTCCCTCCCTCCTCCCAACTTCCATAACTGTCGTGAGCTTCCCTCCTTAGATAATTCAGGAAACCGCCTCGATATTTTCTGCTCCCTCGAGATTTTAGTCCGTTTCTCTCGTTTCGTTATTCTCGCGCCCACGTGGCGGTCCCGTGTGGTTATCCAGCTGGCGCGTCGCCCCCCACCGGCTACCGGGTAGCGCCGGTTCGAGCCAGCGCGGGTCGGAGCCCTATAGCGCGAGGGGCCCCACCGGTTTGCCCCGAGCCCTCCGGGTCCCTTTATAAGCCCCCGCTTTCCTGGCTCCTCTCGCGCTCCACAGTCCCGAGTCGAGTCGAATTCCCAGGTCGACGGCGCTCACGGGAGGTCGGAGAAAGAAGAAATCGATGGAGTTGGACGGTGCGGTGGAGCAGTCGCGGAGGAACGCCGATCGGGTCAAGGGCCCGTGGAGCCCCGACGAGGACGATCTGCTGAGGAAGCTGGTGCAGCGCCACGGCGCTCGGAACTGGTCCCTGATCAGCAGGTCCATCCCCGGGCGGTCCGGCAAGTCGTGCCGCCTCCGGTGGTGCAACCAGCTCTCCCCCGGGGTGGAGCACCGCCCCTTCACGGCGGATGAGGACGATCTCATCCTCAGGGCGCACGCCAAGTACGGCAACCGCTGGGCCACCATCGCGAGGCTCCTCAGCGGCCGCACGGACAACGCGATCAAAAACCACTGGAACTCCACGCTCAAGCGCAAGTACGCCGCGGCGATCCCCGACGGGCCGGAGGAGAAGAAGCCTCGCGGCGGGAGCCCCGGGACCCCGTCGAGCTCCGAGCTGAGCGATCCGGTCGCGCCGTACGGATCCGATTCTCTGCTGCAGCCCGTGGCGGCGATGACGGTCGCCGACTTGGCGGCGCCGGTGCGCACTCGGAGCGAGTCGCGGGGCGTGGACGATCGGGAAGATGACGACGGTCCTTCCACCCTGCTGACGCTGTCTCTCCCCGGCGGCGAGTCGAGCGAGTCGGGGGCGAGGCGGGAGGACTCGGGCAGAAGAGATGGAGGGACGACGACGGCGGCGGCGGCGGCGGCGACGGCGACGACGTGGTTCGGGCCTGAGTTCACGACGGCGATGCGGGCGATCATCCAGACGGAGGTGAGGAACTACATGACGGAGCTGGAGAGGGGCGGCCCTGCGCGCTGGGGCAATGGGGCTTGAGAAACGACGCCGTGTAGCGAATGCGAGCCAGGAAGTTGGAATAAACAATATTTTTGGATGGACTTAAAATTAAATTAGGCGGAATTATATTTGAGGCTGTACATGCAAATACAACAGGCGAATTTGAGATCGAGAGATATGATGTCGGGTTTTAGAGTTTTTTTTTTTTGGTTCTTTTTTCTCCGTTCAACAGTATATTTCTTCGTAAATAATTTTATATTTTCCAAAAGTCGGGATTTTTCTGTTAGCTGATGGATCTCTATAACGGAGGGAAGAGCTTTTTGACTGTAGACGGTGAAAGGCCAGAAGGAGGAGGCTGTACGTACCTCGGAAGGAGATAAGAGGGAATCTCTCGAAAGGAAAATTAGGAGGACGGTTAGCGTCTTGCGCGTTGCGTGAGCCGAGCGCCAACGGCAAGAAAAGGCGACCCGAATTGGAAAATCTGGGATTGGCCCGTTTCGGGCCGCATTTAATGTCGGATTCGGTTTTTGTCTTTTTGGTTTTTATTTAGCTAGAAACGCACGTGGTATTTTTGTGTTGCGTGTGTGTTTCTTTTTCTCAAAAATTTGGCCGAAGGAGATTTGGATGTGGACATGGTGCCGATTCCGTGCATACATGGCGCTCAATAGGAAATAGGATTAGAGTCGAGCGATTCGCATATAAATTGTCGTGCCCACCTTTGTCCGACATGGGATTTGGATATGGTCGTGTCATAACGTCTCCCTCTCTCTCCCTCTCTGGGAAGATGGATGACTAGTTTTGCCTTGGAGGAGTTGTTGAGGTAATTCCGTGTTAGATTTGGGTTGGTGCTTTTGGAACTCAGCGCCCACGGAAAGAGATGCGAGGGTTTGCCGGAAGGGCACTTGCCACGGAGCTTGCTCTCGCGATCAATGGATCTTGAGGTGATCGCGCAATGCTACACGAGATACAAAATTCTTCGGATCGGTAGGATTCTAGTTAACCGTCTTTTCGATATGTTACTAGGGATCAAACTTTCAAATTCTACTTCGCGAGTAAACTTCAGTTATAACTATGTTAGCACCACGTTGCTTTATACATATTCTAGTCATCGTAACGGTAGGGGTGTGAAAAACCGAACCGAAAGTCGAACCAAACCGAACAAAAAAATTCGATTTTTTCGGTTCAGTTTTCATTCGGTTTGGTTTTCATTAAAAACCGAAATTGTTTTTATCGGTTTGGTTTTTATCTGTTAACCGAACCGAATCGAACTAACAAACCGAAAAAATATATACAACAGAAAAAAAAAAAACAAAAAAACAAATGCAAAAACCAAAAACTAAAAGCTAAAAACCAAACCCAAATTTCGGTTTGGTTCGTATTTGGTTTGGGTTTCATTCGGTTCGATTTGAAAGTTTTTCCTAATGGTTCGGTTCGGTTCGATTTTTCAAAAAAACCGAACCGAACCGAACCATTGACACCCCTACGTAACGAATTCAATTTTTTTTTTTTTTGGTTTAAGGATTAAAAGTTCATATCGAAGAATTTGAATGTTTTTTTCCCCAAATCACAACAATTACTAAATCCCAATGCATCACTTGACCATTTAAAAAAAAAAAAAAAACAAGATGAGTTGTGATTGTTTTTGTAGCATCAAGGAATTATCTCAATTCCACTTTAAGACTTCATTCGTTTCGTGAAAAATAACTTCTAGGAAAATATTTTTCGGATTTGTCGGCGTTCATTTCACGGAAAATAACTTATTTGGGGAAAACATTTTCCATGAAGGTAAAAAAAATATTCTAAATTGGCTCCATTCGTTTAATGGAAAATAACTTCCGAGAAAATATTTTCCCAAATTTCCAGTGTTCGTTTCACGGAAAATGAATTGCTTGAGAAAAATATTTTTCATTAAGGGAAAAAAGTCTTCTAAATCACTTTTGAAAAGTGAAAAACATTTTTCCTCACTTGATTTCTCTTATCTTACACCCTTATAAGCCCTCACTTCTTCCTTCGCCTTTTTTTTTTTTTAAATTGAATTATTTTTTATTTTCCCTCTTCTTCTTTATTTTTAGGGAAAATCTCAAATAAGGACCTGAAATGGAGCCATTTTCTCAAATAAGAATCTAAAGTGAACACTATCTCAAATAAGGACCCGGAGTGGCTAACTTACTATCAATTAAGGACCTAAACTTCTAATTTTATTCATAGCCAGGGGTACTTTTGTCCAAGAACATTGTTGTTTATTTTTTGTCTCTCTTTCTTCTTTCTTCTTTCTTCTTTCTTCTTTCTTCATCTTTCTCACTCTCTACACCACATCCGTTATCAACCCCTCCATCGCTCTTTGTGTTATCTTGTTGTATGACAAAAATGGGATTTTCTTTAACACGAGCTATTACAATGTAGTCTAACTCGTCGAAAAATTTAAATTTCGCTTCTCAAAATGGTTTGCAGACAACTCCACGAAGCCGAAATGAGCTTTCAAAAATAAGTTCTTTTTATTCTAACATTCATCACAAATTCTGATCTCAAAGCCATAATATGAATATGTTTTTCCTGAGACTCAACTTCTTGTCCAACTCCCAAGCTATGCAACTAATCCCTTTGGTGAGGTATTTCTCTCACCTCGAGAGTGCATCAAACTCCACTTATTCCGGGCCTTCCGCTAACCCAACAACTACAATTTTTTGTGCTATTTTCGATCCTGCTTGCCAACAATAGAGTAGCAATATCCAAGCATCGCCAGATCATCTTGTTTGACTAACTTATGCCTCTATTCAATTAACACTTGGTGATCAACAATTTCATGCCAAAAAACAATTTTATTGCAGTTGGCGACTATTTCAACCTTGGCAAGAGTTTGTCTCATCAATTTCAAATTTGGGTTTGCCTCTCTTGCGTAAATTCAATTTTTCAAAGATCCCCCTTCCCCTTTGCAATGCCAATGGCTCCTTTCAATAATCCCTAGTCTGGAGACACCCACTCACACTCTTGCCATTCTCATCAACACATCTCTTCTCCTCAATCGATACCCTATCTTGAGATTGATCATTAGTCGTATTTGACATCATTAATTGTAGAAATTGTTGTACTTCGTTGCCCCATTGTCGCCATTGACAAGTCCTATTTGAGCTCTCAACCTCATCGACTTCTACCCTTGATAGAAAATCCAACATCGTCGTTGTCAAATGGAGGTCAATCCGAGTTTTAGGCTGAGCACAAGCAAGCTGAGATTTGATGCATCTTGAGGAATTGAGGATTTTAGCATCCGAGAAGGTGGCCAGTAGCAAATAACTCCAATCCAACTTTGTCACTAGGACCAACTACGTGATGACATGAAGCTCATGAGGTCACTAGTAGGGGCCCTGATTATGGTGTTGAAGAAGGAGGCAATGTAGAGCGAAGGAGGAGGTGTGAGGAAGATGATGAAAGAAAAAAAAATTAAAGAAAAAATGTTCTTGGACAAAAATACCCCAAGCTGTAAATAAGATTGAAAGTTTGGGTCCTTATTTGAGACAAAATTAGCCACTTTGGGTCCTTATTTGATACAATGTCCACTTTGGATCATTTTTTGAGAAAATAAACCCATTTCAGGCCCTTATTTGAGATTTTCCCTTATTTTTATGTTTTTTTTTTTTAATTGAGTTTTTAATTCCTTTTCTTTTTCTTCTTCCTTGGCCAATTGCCGACCACAGGCCAACTCTAGCCTTGCCCAAGGCCAGATTAGGTGAGTCATGAGCTTGCCGGATCCATCGAGCCGTGAGCTGACCAGCCTTGAGAGCTCAAGCTTGTCAGGATCAAGTGGATTAGGTCGGCAAGCTCGCGACTCACCCGATCCAAGCAAGCCCGAGCTCCACCGAGACCGGCGAGCTGCGTCCATTGGCCGGTGAACTTGCGGCTCGCCTAGATCGACTGAGCCTCAAGCTCGCCAAATTTGGCAATTACGTTTTTGTCGGTCGTCGGATAATAAACCCTTATGGCGGAGGTTACTAGGAACGAGGGAGAGGAAAGACGTAATAAAAATTTAATATAATAAAAAATCGAATTTTAAAAAATACAAGTAATTTAAAATTCATTTTTTTAAATATATATATTTGTTGTCAATTAAAAAGATTAAATTTTATTTTATTTTTATAATTTTTCCCTAAAAATCAACACTCAAATTTCAGGTTTCAGCCGAATACCAGAAAATATAATTATTTTTTTGAAAATGACTTCCTATAAAATATTTTCTGAAAATGTGATATTTTCTGTGAAACGAACAGATTTTTAGAGGAAAACGTGTTCCATTTTGAAAAGTGGAAAACATTTTCCTCACTTGGTTTCTCTTATCTCACACCTGTACAAGCTCTCACTTCCTCCTCTTCCTTCTTCTTCTTTTAAATTATTATTATTTGTTTATTTATTTAAATTCGAATTATTTTTTCTTTTTCTTTCCTTTGCTTCCCCGCTTCTTCTTTATTGGTCAATTGTCGGCCATGTTAAGGGCAGGCGATCAGTAATAGGTGAGCCTTGAGCTTGTTGACAAGCATAAGGCTTGCCCATCTTTGGTGAGCCCAAGCTTGCCACTCGCCAAATCGGCAAGCGTGAGAATCAAGCTTGAGGCTTGAGGTTGGCGAGCTCTAGAGGCTTGAGGCTGGCGAGCTCGAAGCTCACTGATTTGGCGAGGCTCGAGGCTAGTGAGCTCAAGGCTTGCTAGACCGCAAGTGTGACCCTCGCCACAAGCTCGAGCTTGCTGGCCTCACCACTCGCCAGATCGGCGAGCCTCGAGTTTGTTAATGAGCACGATCGATGAGCGATGAGCTTGAGCTCACCAGTGGGCGAGCACTTGTGACTGGTCGCCAGTTGTCATCGTGGCCAGCAACCAGCTAAGAAGAAAAAAAGGAAAATAAAGAAAAGAAAAAGAAAAAAAGAAAAGGAAAAAGTAATTTAATAGTCGATTTTTTAAAAAATAATTAAAAATCATTTTTAAAAAATATAATGAAAAATAAATTTAAAATAAATAAATAAATGAAAAAAGAGTATATGGAGGAAAATGATTTTCCTTATCGAAAAACGGAAAATATTTTTCACTTCATTCTTAGGTTTCACCCAAACACTAGAAAATAATTATATTTTCTTGGAAAATGGTTTTTTGAAAAATATTTTCAAAAAACGCCACATTTCCACGAAATGAATGGACCTAAGTTTCAAGATTAAATTTAACAAATATATGGAGCTGCGTCAGCTCATTTATCAACGGACCTATTTTACCAGAGGTGGCAACTGAAAAACGACTCATAGGCTCATAGCTTTGAAATTACGACGACGACCTTGACCACGCGGCCCGAGCGATATAAAAAGCTCCCCTGACCCAAGCCCAAGAAAACTTGGGCCGGCTTCAGGTTTAGCTAAGCAAGGCTCCCCGGCCGATCAAAACTAGTTGGTTCACCAACCGGATCCGACCCTGGAACCGTTGCTCCATCTCCGTCCAATCCCGAGGCTAGAGAGAGAGAGAGAGAGAGAGCTGACATCGGGCGATCGATCGATCGATCGAAATCCGTTCGAGTCGGTATCGAAAGGGAGTTCGCAGACTGTTGCAGAGAGAGCGCGAGAGCTGCTTCGATTCCGCCGCGACAGTTTCGATTTGGAAGGAAGCTTCTCGGAAGCGAATCGAGAGGGGCGGGCGGAGAGGGGGGGCAGAAGAGAGGGAGGAAGAAGAGGAGGAAGAAGAGGATGTTGCCGACGGCATCCAAGGGGCGGTCGTCGTCCTCCGCCTCTCGATCGAATCACATGTTCGCTCAGTACCTCCGCAGAATCGTCAAGGTCCCTAGTTTCCCTCTCTGTCTCTCCCGTTTCTGGATGCGGAAATTTTTCAGCTAGTGGCTCAGTAGATCTGATCTCCCCTTGCGGTCGTATCTTCGCGCATTCCTCGCCGCTGGCGATAGGATGCTGATCGAATTGCCACGTGATGCGGGAGTTCGATCGTGTCGAGTAATTACGCTGAACGTGAACGACTGATTTGTTTTTTTGATTCGTGCACGTCTCGGGAATTTTCGCCGTCTAGCTTGCGTTATAGCTCGTTTCTGCTCGGTTTTGGGGAACGTAGAAAGTGATGGCGATGCATCTGTCGACGCTGCTGCATCGCTGGCAATGTTGAATAGTGTTTTGAGGACTCTGTCGGAATTTTTCTTCGTGTTAGTCTGGATATAATCTGAGCATGGCTTGATCCGTGTGCGGGGAGTTTAAGTTGGAGATTCTTTGCGCTGGTCAGTCTTCAGTGTTGCGCGCTGAGGTTCTGTGGGGAACGGGGTCCTTGTTATAGCCGTTGAGGCCTCACGATTGAATGTCGCGTGGCAATTTCTTCTCCTATTGAGAACTCAAATTGCTCTGCTCCGATGTGGCGTACAGTACTTTATAGGTTTTTGCAATTGCTGTATGATCACTTTCAAGTCGTTTTAATTATAGAAGTTTGGAATAGATTGTGTTTCGCAACTTTCACGAATTTCAATCAAGGTTGCTTTTTAGGTCCATTGTGGTATGTAATTAAGAGAGGGATCCAATGACATAGCTTGTCCAGACCCTCATTGTTTTGTAAATAGGATCGATGAATGATATAGTAGGCACATATGATATACTTCTGACGATTTTTTGCTTCCACAATGTCTGGGATATACATTTTATTGATCTGGATCCCAAATGATCCACGGCTGGTTGTGTCGGGTGTGATCCCAATTGCAGATTCCTCCGCTGTAGCCTGTTTTCATGTTACGGGCCTACTACATATACGATATACCATCTGAATTATTCATTATGGTGCTTTGCTTCTCGTTCATGAGTTTGTTCATGATTTACGATTTGAAATATGTTAGTAACACCATTGATCAATGATCTATTGGAGATAAATTTTTTCTTTGGAATGTTCTTACCTGATGCCTATTGCTTCTTTTTCATTCTCCTGCTTCTCTGCTTAATGCAGTGGCAACAAATGGACATCGAGTATACATTCTGGCAAATGCTTCATCTGTGTACATCACCAAAAGTCGTGTAAGAATTTGAAACTTCATCAACGTTCTAGTCATTCTTGTATTTCTGTCATTGTACTTTTCATTAAGCATTTTTTTTTTTGGGGGTGTTTTTGTCCTTTCTGTCAGTGTTTCTGATGGTTGTATTAGACATTACTGATTTTCTTGTTAGCCTAGGGTTTTTGGAGTTGGATTGCTACAATGAACTAACTGGATTAGTTTTACATCTTGCATATGCAATGGGACGATGGATGTAGATATCAGCACACAAAGTATCACAAGCGTAAGTCCTCACATTTGCAAGTTTTTACACACTTGGTTTTCAGTAATTTCAGTTTCAATCTAGTTAATACAGGCTCTGTGCTCCTTGTATGTATATGCTTCAAATTTTGTACTTTGTTCTGGAAACTTTGTCTCCATTACCTCCTTTGTTTAACATTATGTCCAGTCTAACACAAATTTCTAATTTAGAATCTAGAACTGCTGAGTATGTCATGGGCAGAATTTTGTGTTGTAAATGAGATGATTTTCTGATTGTTGTATCTTCCCCTGTTTTTCTCCCCACTTGTTTCGGGCTTCTTCTCATTCTTCTTTGGCACCTATGGTAGAGATCGGAGGTATTTGGCCCCCAAAAGGGATTGGGGTTTAGGCTTTTTGTCCTAGGCATTTAAGGATTGACTCTATTGTAAAATATCCTATGAAAGTTGCTACCGAATGTTTGATGTGGTCAAAAGTTCACTTTGTTCATCCTTTTGTCGTCTCAGAAACTAAGAACCAGTGGGCACGTGATGATCCGGCATTTGTGGTGATCAGCAGTCTTCTTTTGGTAGTCGCAGTGTCAGCATATTGTGCTGCGTAAGTTGTATATTTTTTTTCGTTAGCTTCTTTTATCAATTGAGCAGAACCGATCTACTTGGTTTGCATATAACTTGTGGGGTAGCATGCAAGAATGGGAAGAAGTATAAACTTATAAAACTCTTTGGTTCCTAGTCAATTGCTTATAGACAGTTTTACATGAGAAGCTTTCTTTCATGTTTTTCTGCATGCCTTTGAGTTATTACATATGCTCATGTTATTTGCAAGTCTTTCTAGACAGACTTCTTTGCTCATCCCTTTTGTTTTTTTTTTTGATTCTGTTCTTTACTTCAGGTATGACCACAGCGTTGCACATGCCGTTTATGTAATTATTTCGGTGTTACTTTTCCATTTTTTGGTGACTGGAGCTATCTTGTCGACCTTTTGTTGGTAAGAGCCCCTTGCCTATAATAACCTGTAATGACTTAGCTGCAAATTTTAATCCTTAAATTTCTTTGGTCTTTTCATTGACATAGTTCAGGTCAGCCAAGCTAATAACTGACTTCCTGTTTGCCACCCTTAAGGAGAGTTATACAGTCTTTACAGAGTTCACCAACAGAAAGGGAAACTGCAATTGCCTAGCTGTAATAAGAGTGCATTTGATTTTTCTTTTTGTGAGTTTCGTGAAGTGTGCTTGAGTATTAATTTAGTAGGCTTTAATCATTAGCATACGAAATTTATGGAGTCATCTTTGGTCCTTTGGATCCAATATTGATGATTAGCACTAATAGCTTACTGCAATGATGCCATAGGAAAAAAATCTGGTGCTGTCTCTATCTTATCTAGAATAACTACAATTATCCTCTAACTACAAGCTGAACAAGGGAAATTTGCTTCTCTGGAAGGACCTGGGACAGATTTTCTATTGGTAGAGGTTTATCCCCAGTCACTTCCGGTTATCATCTTCCATGCAAGTCAGATAAAGAAGCAATGGAAGCCATTTTGCAGAACAAACAAAATACATCTCCCAATAATTCGTATGAGTTAATACTTTGTGCTGTATTAGTGTAGTATCCATTTTTATTCCTTGATTTTCTTGCAGGTTCTTGACAAACAGCTATCTTCGGGAAGAGGCTCCAAATAGTCATGTGGTCGAACAACGTGTCGAATGGCAAGTCTTGAAATTCATTTTTCCTTATGTTTCGTTGTTCAGCATCAATTTCTTCAGTATAGCTGAAATATTTGGTCCTTGAAACTTTGATCACGTTGAGATTTGATTTATATGATTCCGCATTCTGTTAAGATGACAATCTTGCTAGCATTGTGGCAGATACTTTCACTTCTCAACCTACTAGCTTGAATCTAGATAAAATTGATATGCATCAGAGCTCAGATGGTTTTTGTACTAATGGATGTTAATCTTTTCTCATTCTTGAAGGCTCTATGCGTTCGATGTACATTGCAACTCCTTCTTCCCTATGTTTGTTTTACTTTATGGTATACCCTAAACCCATACATGTTCTCATATCTTTAAATAGCAGTATATTGACGTCATCCATCAACAACTGATGCTGTGTATGATGTGGCAGTGATACACTACTTCTTATCTCCTCTCCTGGTAGCTCATGGCTTTATTCCTGTATTGCTGTCGAATCTGCTTTTCATGGTGGCAGCTTGTTACTACCATTATCTAAACTTCTTAGGTTATGATGGTAATCTCTCTCTCTCTCTCTCTCTGGCTCTCGCTAAAAAGTGCTATAGTGATAAACTCTCTTTCACTGCAGTGCTGCCCTTTTTGGAGAGGACCACTTTCTTCCTATACCCAATTGGTGCTGTCCTCGTCCTTTGTCCTATTTGTAAGTTGTGGATGTGAATCTTGTTTGCTAGTTGTTATTTATGACTTCCGTTTCAAGTGCCTTTATCATTTATTTGCCCTTATCTGCTTTGCAGTTATGTTGAGCGGGTTTAATCCGTCCAGATATTTCATGAACATGTATTTTAGTCAGAGACTATGATTGGTTCACGGCTAGCACATCAGATGGTCCATATTTTGGTTGCGCAGGTAGTTCAACAGCTTCAATGGTTACCTGTCCATTGTAGTTTTCGTTCATAGAAAGGACTCAGGATTGCAATGCCAAGCAAGCCACTGTAGTTTTTCTTTGAGGCTTTTCTTCGAAATTCCATTGTCCTTCCATACACGCCTAATTTACTCCGCCATAATCTCACATCCCCTCCATGTTTCGGGATTTTAATTTTTGTAACGGACTCATGGTTATTACATGTTAGTAGGAGTTGCGCAGAGAAACTTGCAGTGATTAAAGATAGGCTTTCTTTGCCTTTGCCCCCGGTAATATTCTTAAGCGCTTGTATTTCATTTGCTTTTAATCGTTTTGATTGCAAGCACTCCCGGAGGCACGCATTAGGGCGCGCTTGGTAATGTTTCCGGGAAGAGGTGTTTCTGTTTTTTTGTTCTCGGGAGTAGAAATAGAACATAAACGTGTTTGGTAAGTTTTTTATTTCCGGAAACAGAAACAAGAAATAAAAAAAAGGTTATTTCGTGTTCCCAGGAACAATTCAAAAAACAAGAATCAAGTTTTTTTTCCCTTTTTTTTTCTCTCTCTTCCTCCCTTCTTCTCCTAGACAGAGCCTAGCCGGCCCTCGGCGACCTTGCCTCAAGCTCGCCGGTGGCCAGCAAGCCCCCCGTGCGAGCCTTGTGACCTCGCCCAGATTTGGCGAGGCTGAGCGCGCTCAGCCACCGTGAGGGCAAGGCTCGGCCTAGCCTTGGTCGAGCGAGGCCGAGACTCACCCAGCCACGGCAAGGCTCGATCTCTGCCTCCTCACCCAATCACAACGAGGCTCAACTTCCTCACCCAATCATGGTGAGGCTTGAGGTGACCTCGTTGATGGTTGGCAAGCCTCCCCTGAGGCCGACCTTGTTGGCCTTTCTCTGGCTGGTTATTGCTAGCGACTGGCTAGAGGAAGGAGAAGAAAAAGAAAAAAAAGTAATAGAATTATTAATAAATTAAAAATTTTAAATCATAAAAATAAATCGGATCGTACCAAACGTATTTCTCACCTGAGGACAGAACTTGTGTAGTTACTAAATGCTCAAAAATTGTTCGCGGAAATAAAAACAGAAAAAAAAGTGTTTTTGAAAAAAAATTGTCCTCCAAAATATAAATGTTACCAAATGTATCCATGGCAGGTGGGACTTCTGAGCAGGAATCAGCAGCACTCAACAAGGGCAAGTTGCGATACATGGCATTCACTTTTGTGAAAAATTGGCAGTTTCACTCGCATGTTCTGAGTAGGAATCAGTAAAATAATCGGTCGAGGGGCGAGAACGAGAAGAGGAACAGGGCGATTTCACTCGCATATGATAATCCCTGAAGAACACAAGATTATTCCCGGGTGGAAGGGTGCGATGTCTGTCGTCACATGAAGCGGCGTGCTTGCTCATCTCAAAAGATAAGATGGCATCTCATTTTGAAAGGTATACGAACCGAGCAGATCCATTTGGCGTCTTCAAGGTGGTCGCTTTCAGTTGGGTGTGACCTCCAATTTCGCAGTCACCGCAGTCCAACTCAAACTTCGTTGACGCCGTCCGCGTACAAGCTGCCCAACTTTTCTTCCCTCTCCGATAAAGGGAGAGCAAGAAAGTCTCGGGGGCGTGCCTTGTCAAAGTCGTGGGTTTTGGTGGTGGAGGATGATGCCGACGATGTTTGAGAGGCAGAGAGTTGATGAAGGTGGCCAGCGGGTGGACCCGGACATTCGCAAACGGTGGGGTGAAGTCGTCCACACGTCGTATCCTTTGCTTGAGGTCTCGCTCTCCTGAGAAATCATTTTCCCTCTCTTCTGGCTTCCGCCTTGCGTGTCGGAAGAGTCGCTTCCCGAATGGGCATCACACCGTGTCTCGATTGCGGACAAGGTTCGTGTCTTCCTACGCCTCTTTGTGATGGGATCGATCAGGAACCGCAGAAAGATTGAGACAATGGTTGCCCTTGTTTCTAGGATCAGCTGGGAAGCTGAGCGGTCGCTGTTGCATCTCTCCGGAGTACCCATTATGTTTCCTTCGATCGAACAGAAGCTCAGCGAGCTCATAAATCCCCCATCTTTCCCAAAACCATCTTCGTGATGGCTCGTATATTTGACGACTCAGGTCAATCTGTCTTTCAACATTTTCGACGCTACTTAGGCAGAAAAGCATCCTAGTCTCCACCCTCTACTCTTTAATCTTACTTTGTGCTCACTTGGGATAACAGCTCCATGTGAAAGCGATGTTGACCTTTGCTAACTTACGAAAAGTTGGTGAGGACCCTCTATCCACCGAGAATTTGAAATACATCGTGTCACTTTTATTCATCCGAGTTTGGTGTTGGGTCACTGTCAAAAAAGAGAACCCTCACCCACCCCTCTTGAAAGCACAGCACAACCCAATTCTAAATGCTCTTCCAGAATCCAAATAGTCAAAAGTTTCATAAGTGATAAAATCATTACCAACTTCGTCATTGATTACACACAATGATACAGCAGAGGACAGAAGAAAATAGTACTCTCGGTATAACAAACAATGATACAAGAGAGGGCATGAGGAACTCGAATTGAGAGACAAGCACGTCGATTTCTTGTTTAATTATGGGGAAAGGAAAAAACTAATCAAGCTTGCTTCCCACAACGTCCACGACGAACCTATACCTGACATCATTCTTCTCGAGCCTCTCTAGGGCCGTGTTGACATAATCCATCTTGATCACTTCGATCTGGGAAGTCAATCCCTTTTCTTTGCAGAACTCAAGCATCTCCTCTGTTTCCTTCATGCTCCCTATGAAACTCCCAGTGATCGCCTTCCTCCCTGCATGTTATAACCACACGAATGAGGTGACATACAATTTCTTTGAAAGACATTCAATCCAATCGAAGATTTTGCATTTGTTCGCAAAATGCCAGCAAAAAAAATCAGACCGTGATCACAACATGATGTAATAGCCATTTTAGAGTAAATTATGACAGACTTCACAATGGATTTTCATATGGTAGACAGGCTGTATAAATTTCCTTGTGCAGTGGCTGCCTATGCCTTCATTGATGCATGGACTAATCCATTCAAAAACTGCGCTCAAGAGAAAGAGAGTATAGAGAATTTACCAAGCATAACCATGGGAGAGATAAATTGAAGAGGAGCATTGATGACACCAGTCAAGATCAGCTTCCCATCGAGCTTCAACAAGGCCAGGTAAGGCTCGAGAGGGTGAACCACAGGGATAGTGTCAAAAATGTAGTCGAGCGAATCGGTGGCCTCTTTCATTCCATTTTCATCGGAGCTCACCAGGTAAGCATCGGCACCCAGGTGCTCCAATGCCTCCGTTCTCTTCTTATCAGAAGAGCTTATCACAGTCACATGGTGTCCCATGGCCTTGGCTATCTTCACCCCCATGTGGCCAACCCCTCCAAGCCCCAATATCCCTCCTCTCAGCCCACTTTGCTTGAGCCCAAAGCGCACCAGAGGGCTGTACACGGTCACACCAGCGCACATTAGCGGCGCTGCCTGTTCCGACTCTAACCCATCTGGGATTTTCACCACAAACCTGAAGGGCAAAGGACCCAATTAGACCAGTCAAATCTTCCATCAGTTTCACTTTGTACGGGTTTACATGCAATGCTGCAGAAGTTAGCTTAGGCTAGTCATGTGTCTTTCCTATGATCATTCCACTTAACTAATTCCCAGGACCTTCAAGTTCGCCAGCTGGTTTACTAAATTTACAACACACCATCAAATCAAGTCACGCCATTCGAAGTACGTAAGAGCTAAAATTGACAAGACCAGACATGTTTCTTTCTGATTATTGTTCATCAAGTTGAATGTGATTTCGTGGGGCATTAACATTGACCCAAGACAAATTAACTGCAATTGAAAGAATCAACAATGGAAGGGCTAAAACAAAGGACGCCCACTTTTCGATCTGCTTTAAGTAGATGGGGGGCATGGTGCCCTCGCATTATTTCACCATTGGATTGAAGTATAACAGATCTCATCCCGGACAGTTTTTCATATTTTGCTTTTCCATCCAATGGCAAAATTCCACGCAGGCAAGGTCTCCTTGATGGATCATCAACTCTACCCCATTAGGTAGGCTATTTCAGATTAGTATAAGAGAGTAGTGAGAGGCATGCAAGTGCTCACCTTTGGCCAACCACTATCTCACCAGCAAACCCACCTTGAGTGGGCTTGCCATCGGTGTACACGTCATTGTAATTCCAAATCTTCTTGTTGCAGTATTGCTCCTGGTCCGAATTGCAAGGGCCACAGCTTCTGCAGCACCCAACCACTATACCGGTCCCGACCCGGTCACCAACTCTGTACTCGGTCACCTCTGATCCCACCTCCAGAACCTCACCCACCACTTCATGCCTGAAAAAGAAGGAAAGAATAATCAGAAAATGAACAAACACAGACGAGGAAGAATCAGTCATGATTAATTCAAGAAAAGACCTACCCAGGAACCATAGGGTAGTTGGACATGCCAAGATCATTCTTGATCTGGTGAATGTCACTGTGACAAATCCCGCAGCTCAACACCTTGATGTAAAGATCTTCTGGTCCCGTGTTTCTGCATTTGTTGGGATTGAACAAGCAAAAACAAGAATTAAAGAACGACATCACAAGCACAACGAAAACCTAGATGCTTAGCTATCTTTATCAATCCTGAAGAAGGCAAGTTCTCGAATCTACCTGAGGCTATAAGTGTAAGGAGAGAGAACGCCAGACGGGTCCCTTGCAGCCCAACCCGTGGTGGTCCTCTCGTTCTCAAGACTGCCCATTTTTGCTCAAAGATCCAAGCTTTTTCAAGGTGGTGCTCGGAGAGAGATTCGACAGAGCCGTGGACTTGCTGCTTATCGTAGTGGGAAGTTGCCGGGTAAGAGCATAGATGAGGAATGACGGGGATACATATGGACTGCATATATATATATATGGACAGACAACGGTACCAGCAACCAGCGACTAGGAAAACGAGACGGACCAATAGGAATAAACAAACAGAGAGACATGGCTTTTGCGAAAGGTGACACCTCAGCAAGCAATACCTAACCCGAGGTGTGGTAGGTGAACCAGTGGGGTGGGTTAAGGGTCAAGACTTGCTTTTTAGCCATGTCCAGTTTCTGTGCTTCTGGAATGCTTGGCTCCCTCCAGCTACAGTGGTTTTCTTCTGGGTGGAAGAAAGTTTTGGTACAGTGGACCTCTTACCTTTCTCATCTCGAAGGGACAAGTTAAGTGATGGAGAAGCCCCATCGAACGCTCCCTCTGTCAGCAAAGCATCACCTTTCTGGAACCAATCGTTCGTTCAGAAAAGCTTTGAAGATCAATGAAAAAGAGGGTGGGAAATGCGTGCACGTCTCGTCAGTCGACAAACAAAGTAAATGCCTAATCTCTTAACGGTTTGAGGTTCTCACTTGCCCAATTTTATGGCCCAAATTTTGCATGCACTAGCATGTCGACTTGGAGTCCAAGTCTTGGACATATATGTTTGTCTTCTTTGTCAGATTTCATCGGCTCGGGCGGCATTTTTGTGATGTCTATATGGATATTTTTATCGTGATTATACTAATTTTCTCACTAGGTCTGTGTTATCATTCGTCCGTAATCTAACTTTTATACTTAATGCTCTTATATAATTCAAGAACGAGATGATGCCGGCATGATAGGAAAATGTTATCCATTTAAAACAGAATGGACTTGGCAACGACAATAACCAAACGCAAAAAAATTCCAAGCGGTCCGCTCCTCCTCCCTTCACACCAACCGCGTCTGAATAGTTCAAGAAAATGCATTGGGAAAGAGACTCTTCTCCGTCTTCCATGGGACTCAAGATATTTCCTCCCCACCTCATCCCCTCTTCGTTCAAATTTTCGATTGACAAGAACTTGCCCAACCATAAAAGAATTCCCTAAAATCCTGTCCGGCTCACCACAAATATAATTCTTCGCCGAATTGTCGGTCATCGTTTACTTTTCAATAGGGCGTGATCGAACGAGAACGTGGCTCTAGAAGGGACGTGCCTCGGCGGGGTTGTTGGAGTAGGCCTTGAACATATAAAATAATCATTGTCAAGGGCGATAGCGATGTGTTAATGTACTTTATCTCTAATTTAGATATTCCAAATGACTTGCCAACTTTCATAATCAGATCTGTAGTAGGTGAAGAACAAGTCTCTCTGGATCTGTCCTTTTTTTTTTCTTTCAAAAATAGGAAGAGCCAAAGAAATTATCGATCGGATAAGAGCTGCATTCCATTATGGGCTGTAAGATTGAAGCCTCGAAGGCCCAAAACCAGGAATTTTGGGCTCTTTCTGCTGTTAGAGGCAGGAAGCCCAATAAGATGAAAGGCCCTTCTTTCCCTTGGGCCGGGTTCTTGCTGATCCGCCACTTATATCATATCAACTTCAATTGTAAATGACAGAAACTCTTGGTAGAGCCTTCCGAGAGAGAGATCAGCAAAACTCGAGATACTTATAAAGGAAATGGGATTTCATTGAGCCAAACCATTCTATAGCATGTGTCGTAATACCGACATGAAATATAGAAACACGAGGAAAATGTGTTGGATACACATGACTGCATGTACTATAACTACTGCCGCATTACATTTTGAATAACTATATAGAGGTTTGACGTTTCAATAATACATGCTGTATAATAGTTTCGAAATAATTATTGTCGTTATATATATAACGTCAGTTCAGTGATCTGTTATAAGTTGCGATGTTGAATGACTAGAAAGTGTGATTTAAGTAATACACAAACTGATGGGATTCGAGAATGAGATTAGCTAAGAATCACCACGAACAAACTGAGACTAGTGGATTAATCACACTAGTGCCCAACGCCTGGGCTAGGGCCAGATCTTTTAGTCCACCCGATGAATTGGGCCAGCTTCCTGTACTTGTGCCCGGGACCGCTCGGGCTCGGCCCTGAGTGCTTGATCACGATGTTGAGATGCAAACCGTTCAACGAGCCAGGCAAGTCGGCGGCGATGCTCTTGAGTGATCTAGCTTCAGTCTTGAACACAGCACAAGTCATCAGGAGAAGAAGCAGAAGAGCTGAAGTGGGAGAGGCGCTTGATCTTGCCATCTCATGCAAGTGAGAAATGCCACGAGTATATGAACTGTGGGACTTGGGCGAGGGTTTCTAACGAAGATGGCTGTGCGTGTTTTGGTGGGCAAGTGGTGTGCCGAAATACCGAGTCCCCTCCTGCCTTTAAATAGCAGCATCCTGGGTCTGCTCAGCTGGAGTTAAAGTCCCTAGGTCAAGGCATCGAAACTGGGGACTACTGCCAAGTATCTTTTCTCTATATTCTAAGTGATTGATGTGGGTACTTGCTCATCACTGTGGAGAGACCGATTGTCTCTATCTCTGTAGACCTATCGACCTGCCGTGACGGTGCAGGGGAAGAATATAAGACCTTGCCTTGATACGTTACGGCTAGTCTTGGTCTGGCCCAGCTTCCTCGGGACATTTGATATTAATGATGGATTATTGACGTATATTTGGCCTAAGTTGACATACAAATAAGTAAGAAAGTCAGACATGGAGTTGCTTGTTGACGTTTGGGGTGTCTTTTGGAACAAGCTTGATGTGAAGCCGATACACGCTCCCTTTCTCAGCCCAAAACTCTCGAATACTCCAATATCAAGATAATTGGAATAGCTAAGCTAACTTCGCATGAGTCCATTTCAAATGTTTCTTAGGAGCATCAATGCTAGATAACTGGAAAACTTAAGCCTTTTTATCTGATTAACTTAAAATTTAATGGTACCTTTAACCTTTTTTCCCTGATTTTATTACTTAGTCGGTTTTTTTTTTTTAAGTGATGTGAAGGAACTCGGAGATAGTAGGACGTAGTTACAATGGATTCAACCACAAAACTTCATTTTACCCGAATTTCCTTTTATCCTTTCATTGTTTTCAACACGACGTCGGTGATACACATAGATCATCATCATAGAACTGCTTTTCCGTAAACTCGGATTCTTGCGGAGGTCTCTCTTCTATGTAAAACAAATTAAGGGGTCCACTGAATCTGATTTCATTCTCATTTAATATATTCTGGCTTAAACTCAAGATTTTCCCCACTTCATTCTCTTGTCTCAATAGCTTCCAAGTTGGACTAATAAACATACCCAATACCGCGGCCTTAAAATATTTAAGGCAACCCTTCTTGTGTAATCACGATTAAGAAATGACAACATGTGATTAACGTAGTACTGATCTCGTAGCTAGCCTAAACCTTAAAATGAGAGATGTGGCTGTGTTTTTGGCCGTTCTGGCTACAAAGGAGAGGGAATTATGCCAGGCTTAATGCCCTAGGGATGCTCAAAATCTTCTCTCTTTTCATTCTTAAGCATCTGTAGCTGCTTTGACCTTGGACGGTAGGAACCAGCAGCTCGACCCACAATGCTCCTCTCTTTCAAGTTATGAACCCCCCTAACACATGACATTTGCTTCAATCTCACGTCAAGCAATTATAACTTCTCTACAGGATTCAACTGTACGGGCGCTTTGGCTTCATTCGATCGAGCAAACACACATTAGCCTTAAACGCATCCACGATGAACAGAACAATCTTGGAGGTCCATGCACATGGCCAGAAAATAGAAAGTCCTTCTTTTCAGCTGGTGTCATCATGAGTAGTGGCGACGGGCTACCCATAACACCCACCTGTCTCCGTCTCCGATCTGCATGGCTTTTCTCAAGGAGTTAGGAGAAAGGCTCAGGCGGCGGATGAGGCGATTTCAGGTCAAGGGTGGGGTCTAGTTACTTTGCACAACTAAATCTTGATCTTAGGGAAAGGATATCTGCAGTTTGGAACATTTCATTTTCGGACATGAAATGTTGCCCATGTACTGTTATTATCTAACCCTATCTGGCAACGATTTGACTCCCACTGGGGAAGTTTTCGCATTCTACAGGGACTAGGAGAATTGGAAGATGGACTTGACACCCATCTCTTAAAATTTTGATAGGAACCAATAAGTTTGCATAAAGATTTTTTTTTTTGGGTCGGTGCTATTTTCATACTAATTTTAACTAAAAATTAACAATTCTTTTTGGGCAAAGTAACAACAGGATGAAGAATAAGATAATGTTTTGTCGGGAGTGATGTTGTAAAATTAATGAGAGAGAAGGCAGAAATAACGTAACACAATAAGAAAAGAAAAAATAACTTGAAGAGAGAGAAGGGGGTATAATTTGATCGGATAACTAAGAATGTAGTGTTTTGTCTGAAATGGAGGTGAGAATAACAAATATTTTTTAATAAGTGAATTATAATATTACCGATGGCGATATCATGAAAATTAGTTTAAGCCATCAGAGTTGGTTATAATTTGCGGATTTGAATTTAAGGAGTCTCTATCAAGAAGTTGCCCTTTAATAATTAAAAAAGTTCCAGCAGTTTGAAAACTATGAAATTCTCCGATTGTGCCGGAATATTGGGATCAAGAAATTAGGTTGCATGTTCACCTACTTACAAAGATCGAACCATTGGCATGATGCCACGTGGAAACCTAAGTAGACCTGAGGTTTCGTTACTTGAAATGGAAGGCCCTGCTTGAGCCTTCGCATGCATCCCCCCCTTCAAATTTGTATGTAAGATCGTTCCACCTTTCACGTTATTCCACTGAATGTTGATTCGTACCCGAATTCGATCTTGTCAATGTGATGGGGACGGCTCAAACTGTAGAAGTATATTTGCCCTTTTCATTCTTGGTTCAAATCCAACTATGATGACCACGATAGCACTCCTTTTTAGTCCCAATTCAATCATACGAGTGAACCTCACTCTCGCTTGACATAGACTGATCATTCAATAAATAAAATGAAACACAGGTCGAAACATCTCGATAGGTGGCCCGAAGCCTGTTTGCACTAACTAATTTCCCGAAGATCGAATAGACATTATGCGCTTACTTGTTCTATTCCGATACGTGGCGCTTATCAGCTCCTATATTCCAGGAGTAATTTCAGTTTTACGGGCAACCGGCCATATGATAGTAACCCTGCCTTGCGCATACAGCTAATTCCGGTGGCGCCACCTTGTTAAGTTCAAACCCCCACACGGCTTTCGAACAGTTGACAACCTCCACTTTAAAAGTCAAACAATGGGAAACCCAGAACGAACGCCTGACACCCCAAGCAATTGCGTCCAAATATTTCTTCTTGCACAAATCGTGCAAAAGCTTGTACTCAATCGATCTAACATGGCGAGACGAGGAGCAAAGCGTCTCAACCTCCTTCTCCTCTTCCTTCTACTTCTGCTGGTTTTCTTGTTTATGTCCATGCCTTCGACCGTGGAGGGTCGGCCTTTGGAGGCTTCGAGCTTGGATGGGAATGTCGCCGGAAGGGTCGAGCTTATTCCCAGGAAGTTGTCTCCGAAGGAAGCGAAGAACTCAGGGCCAAAACCTGGTGGTAGAGGACATGGTTTTGAACAGCTTCAAACTCTCATAGGGATCAAGAACTCCGGCCCGAGCCCCGGCGAGGGACACGGATATGTCAATGGTGGGAATCAGTGAGTTCATCCATGTCTCACTCTTTGAAGGACGAAGAATTAGTTCCTGGGTTATCATGCTTCTGTAAAAACAACACAGTAGTTCTCATTGGGGGAAGATGATTATTTCTGTCCTCATGTTCCATTGTTTCTCTCTCCCTCGTTTTGTTGGGGCATGTAAAGTTGGTAGCTGTCGAAGCTTTGACTGAAGATATCATTATCTATGTCCTAATTTCTTATTTTTCAAGTACACACCCACGGTGATGATTCGCAATTCGAAATCAAGACAGAAACGAGCCCTCGCCTCGCTTATGAGGAGGTTCGGGCGTCTCTCTATCCTATCCTCACATATATACTTCCAATTTTGGTAGCGATATATCCAACCAAATGCATGATGCCACACTTCACTACAGATGGGTGTTTTGGATGTCCCTCAATTAGTCGTGCTTTAGAAGTTACGTATTTGTAATTACCATTTCTTCAACCTTTTCAAAGGAGTGATTATTTAGATAGATATGAGGGCGAATAGGTGATCTTTGCATAGAATTCATATCTTCCAACTAAAACATATCCCTTGGTCGATAACAATGAATTTCTGAAGATAACAGGACACATGACCAACCATTAACATTTGTCTCGGAGACCCAGAATTGGCCTCCCTAAGCCATGTGAGCATTCGCTAAAACCTAGCCCAGCTGCCGGTCATATCGTCATCTTCTACTCAATTTCGATGCTTAAATGGTTCATCCGTTAAGGATTTCAAGGGAAAAGGAAGGTAATAACTTTTCATTATATAACCACAAAAATGCGACTAAAATCATATGTACAAGACGTTTTTGGTCACCTCATTAACATTACACGGCTAGCTTCCTAGTGATGATAGCCGCTAGGTGGTCAATAAATTATGATCACAGTAAAATAAGAACATGGCTGGGAAAAGAAGAACAATATAAGGATTAACCTCTACATCCAAAAGTTGTAGACCTTAATCTTCATCTTCATAATCATCAGAGTAATTCTCCTCACTTTCTTGCTCATATATCTGAAACTCTCCATCGCTCCCATCGGCATTTTGCGGGTCAAAACCATGCTCCGTGGATGGAAAACTGCCAAAGAGCTCCTGCAAGTAGGTTCTAGAGATGTTTTCCATAGGTGTATCTAGCAATATATAGGAAATTGACTGGTTACTGGTCTATATTAGCAAACATTAACTGAAACTCGTGTCTGAATAAAATGGGCAGCTGTCGAACTTTCATGAACGCTGATTTTGGATTTGAATATAAACCAAGGATACAAGGAAATGACTGCAGAGATATGTCACCCTCCTCAGCCACCTAGAAAGAGGAAAACACAAATTCAATTAGTTGGGAATTGAACAAAATGTAAGAGAGACCGAAAGGGATGTTTAATTCGCGAAAAAAGAAAGTTGAACAAGTTTGAAAGAATCACTAACCGCATATGCATCAAATTCTTCTTCTCCAGCATCATCAATCTCTTCTTCCTCTTCATCGTTATCAGTATCTATTACTGGATTCTCTTCACCTGAAGATTACCATCCATCATTCCAACTGAGAACTTAAACAAGAGTTTCGTCGCTCTTTTAAACGAGCTTCACAGAAATAAACTTGCAGAGGGAAAAGGCAACATCAAAGAGTAAATATTAGGATGGAAAATTGATTGTGACCTTTGTCTTGTTGGTCTTTCTTTTTATCAATCTTCATGGTGTTGTCAAGAAACCGCATCTTTTTGGACTTCTCAAAACGTTCTGAAGCTAGTTTCAAAAAGCTCTCTGCACCCAGTTTTGGGTACACAGACAAGACTCTCATCATAATACGTTGTCTCAAGCTATCAAGCACAGGTTCCGAGAACCACCCTGTTTTAAACTGCAAAGGACAGAACAATGGAATTTGCCTCAAACACAATCCGACAAAGACAGAACTGTTTTATTTAGATATTACAACCGTGTCTTAGTGTTGTGTAGATGGAATTGTGGGCAGAGCATAAAGAAGGAGAGGGAGAAGCCAGACCACAAAGGTGAGAGAAGGGGTCAAGGCAAGATGATCAGCCAGTTCACATCTATCCAGAATAACTAAAAATATGCTAACCGTGCAAATACTCTTGCCTGGGGGATTCCTTATCTCTTGTTGAATGTATTCATCAACGAGTTCACACAGTTGCAACGATACATGGTTCTTGCGGGGGAAAACACGGAAACTGCATATATCCTCCCAGCTAGGCTCCAACCTATAGACAAAAGAAGGGAGAGAAAGAGATCACTAGCAGTTAGAAGTCGGTTCAACAAAATTAAATGCCGAGAGCATGTGAAACAGGTTAGTATCCTTTATAACAACACTTTCTACCAAGGCAGTTCAACATTACTGCTGCAGAGGGATAACAGCAACAAAATTTGCTAGAGTGACCAAAAGGGGCTGTAAAAAGAACTTACTCATCATTTGCTGTTAAATCATAATTACTTTGCAATGGTTGTGGCACTCGAAAATCAATTCCCTGATATCTGTTTTGTCAGCATAAGAAAATAATACCATTATAACTAATGACATCTAACTAGGAGATTTGTCATTGCACCGACAACAAAATTCACTGTGAGAATCGAACTAGAAACTACACAACACGAATAGTTCAAAATTGACACGAATTGAGATGATTTTACTTATTCTAATAAAAAATATTTGTAAACATGTCTAAACATTTTGGCGATGGTACAAGAAACTGACAAGAATACGATGATGCGAAAAAAATTGTCACCCCTACTTCCAATTGCTATCGCTACTTGTACATAGAATATGTAGTGTCCAAAGAAACTTTAAGTCTATCCTCTCTCCTCCCAACCCCTTATGTTTCTATCACTAGAAGCATAGGAACAGAAAACAGACTAAACATATCGACCCATGTTTTTGACTGACCTATTTCACCCTAAATTCCTCAATGGTTTCACTTTGCATAGACACTCGAGAACATAGTAGAAGAACAATGTGAATAGAGAACGATCACAACAAAAGAAGAACGATGAGAATAGAAAAGGATCAAAACAAGGGATTTGTTTTAAGAGAAACCTCACATGCGAGAATCAGGATCTTCACGAGGATCATATCCTTTCCTTATCCAGAACTTCACAAATGGCCCATTATTGAAATAGTATGCCACATTTGTGAGAAGGCTACAAGACCTGACATATTAAAGGAAATTATTTGACGTTGATCTGACAGAAGAATAATCAAGATTATCGCACACTAGAATTTGAAGACACATCTCGAAATAAGAAGAATGCTGACTACCTTTTGAGCAGAAGAACTCCAAAGTTCAAACCTCTATCTAGCAATCTTTGATAAAGAGAATTCTTGGGCCATATGGGCCGCTCCTCAAACAATTTAGACACAGCCATTTGCCTCTCCCACTCATCTGATCCTTGGATCAGTCGCTCCTCCCAATTTATTATCTTTGGGATCTGTATGGATGATTAAGTGGAACAGATATAGAACAAACATAATCTGCTTGCTGCGTATGACCATGTTAAGTATAACTAAGAAAGAAGCACAAGTAATTTGGCATACTGAGATGGGCAGGGCATGTTCAAGACTCATTAAAGATTACGAGATTGCCACATCACTCAGTATACCAAGTCTGGAAACCATCTTAGTATACCCAATCACCAGCATCATTCAACTAAAAATTTAGGATATCTTTGACCTTGAAATCAAGTGCCAGACTGTTCTCCACAAAAACCTGCAAAAGAAGGAATGCACCCTACTTAAGATTGTTGTACAGATATAATTCTTTTACCATTACTGTCTTCCAAAATGAATCTTTTCAGATGGTATTAGTGAGATTAGGCCTCCAAAGTAAACCTCAACATGCTCAGCGGCTGTATCCTGTTTCCTTTTTAAATTTGAAGTGGCCGGGGGACGACTTAACCTGAAAAAATGGTGACAATGTTTAAAAAAGGAGGATGGCTCTTGATGATTTTCTACTTATCCATAGAATATAACGAATCATTCTCAAAGTCTAAATTGTCCCTGTAAGAATTTACAGTTCCTCATTTTTGTTATTAATTATCATTTCTTATCGCCATTTAGTATGGGCCATCTTTCAAAGCACGAATTCATGCTCCCACACCTCCTTGTTGCCCTCTTGTCTCTTATTTCTTTCATTACCTCATAATATTAACCACTTTACTTCTATTACTGCACTTCATTCAGGGGCAATGACAATCGTAATGCCTACACTGAATGGGATTCCAACTATATCTAATTGGTTTTGAATGTCAAACGTTAAGTGGTTTTTTCCAACTACGCTTATGATTAGATTTAGGCATCAATTAAACCCAGTCTACAGCTTCATTAAGCAAATGAATTCTTCTTCTGCTATATTTATGTGATTATGTGTACTTTGCTATGATATTTCCAGTTGAATTGATAGAAAGTACCACTATCAATCACTCAAAGGCATGATTCAAAGAGCCAAAAAAAGGGATAAATTGAGAGCCAATTCCAAATATAGCATCATAAAGAAGTAGGTCAATCAGTAGATATGACACAAAAGGAGCAGTGAATCATACGCTAAAGTTGTTGGGACATCCTTGGATGAGAAGAGTGGGGGAACTATCATCATTACATCCTCACTTTCGACACTTGTAAGAGCATCCTTTGCTATATAGACCACCGTGGAAAGGAAAATGAGAAAATTATGGATAGTAATATTAAAGGAAAAAAGTTATCCTATTGACACGATAGGTGATATTAGAAATGTGAGAAAGATTTTACCAAAGGGAGGCGCCTCCACTTCTCCTGTTTTTTTCTTTTTCCTTCGAGCATTATCAGCATGAACAGCAACAACATGTTGATAATCAGCCATCCCTTTTCAAAATTTGTCGGCAACTACTAGTTATAAAATCATCCATCGAGTAGCCTAGTCTATATAATAGTTTGTAAAGAATGAATTGACAAAAGGGTGCAAATGAGTTTCGATTAGCTTCTAACCTTGAAAAACATATGCCTCAGAGACACGAGCAGCGATATCAGCACATAGTTGCGTTTGATCCTCTTCTTTATTGGCACCAGAAGAACTAGTGCATTGATCTCCTTCCGGACTCATTCCAGTATTGCTGACAGCACTATGATCTTGAGTAAGTGAAGGGTTAGCACATATCTTGCTCCTCTTTGATATTCTCAACAGGAAATTATTGCATCGGCGAAGCTCCCCAAAAGTAGGATGGCAAAATGGGTCTTCAGGCCGGAAACGAAGTTCCATTTTGTTTGAACTGGTGCCGCGTGCCTGCAAAGTTCAAGCTTCCAGTTGACATATATGGCCCCAGAAACCTCAAAATGACCCTACTAAGAATGCAAGTGATTGAGGCAACACCTTCAAAATCCCTTCACTTCCACCAAGCGTCTCAATAGCCCGTGAGGCAGAGGAAGGATAACCCGGATAGTGGACCACAAATGTCTTAGTGCTTGGCAAACATCCAGAAATGGCTCCATCCTTTATTTCTCCCATTGTTTGCTGAGTAGAGTAACTAGGAAAATAGAATGTAATAAGAGATGATATCAATGAGAAAAAGAGAGAAACTCAACCCATATTTCAACTAGCTTAAAAATCAATTTCTAATTTCAGGGACTAAAGTAGAGGTTTCAGCTGAAGTATACAACTGCACAGACTTATGCATAGGAATTAATTATGTAAAGCGAATCAGCACCTCGTTGAGGAATTTCACCGAACAGGTGGTGGGCGATAGAGGAAGACAGACAACGGACAGAGAGGCAATAAGCATGGAGGAATCCCAGGCAACTGACATTTTAGTTTTTCTCATACATGCTGTATATTAAATTCGAACTTTATCCTGTACATCTCAACATCCATTCATGCCAACCTACGTGAAAACATAAAAAAGGAAGAAAACCCAATGCCAAGCAGACTGAAACCAATCTCAAAGGCGCAAGCTCTAACACTACAGCATAATGTCAAGAAACGGGAGCGCAGATCAATTCAGCACAAGGGAGAAATCACCCCAACGCGACGACCCAAGAAGCAACACAAGCAAGGGATGTCTAGGCATATCAAGAGCACTCTTAAACCTCTGTTAGACAGAGGGTTTGATCAGTTCTTGGACGGAAAGCGGAAGATGAACGAGAAATTAGAGAACATCATGCACCTTTGCTTACACGCATGTAGAAAGGAAAGGGACCAGGGGATTATCGTGGCGTAGCAGTGCGACAAAACGAGGCGCGCGAGTTGGCTTCAAGTCCGAGCAGGCGAGTACGACGTTGGTAGTCCCCTGTGGGATTGAATTACGAGAAGCAGCTTCTTTGATGCCAGCATTCCAAAAAAATGGAAAAAAGACATCGACGAGATTTCGGTTCTCACCTTGGAATCAAGAATGGGATCGCGTAGAGTTGGTTCCCATCCAATGGAATCGGGAATATTAGCCCACTTGATTTCGCGTCCGATTTGGTTCTAGGATCGGTACCACACGCCTACAATTTCAAGGTAAGCACGAAAAGAAATTTGAAAGGTCCCACCGGCTACCGAACAAAACAAAAAATAGAGAATCACGGCCATGAGGAAGCCAATTTGCATAAATAAGAATGAGTGGTCTTGTACTAATCCAATTCCTGGATTAGACTTAAACTGATGCACTCTCCTAATTAAAATATATGACAATTTTAATGCAAGTTTTAAAATTAGTGTCAATTGTACTCTAATCTTGAAGTAATGAGATCTTTTCTGTTTTTGCTTATCTTCTTATAAAAAGTCATGAAACATAGTAAAGTGTATCATTTATGACAATGTATTACAGACAAGCGATGATTTATTGAGACTTTAATTTGGTTTTTTTCTCTTGGCCAAAAAAATCATCTATGTTTGATCCATTGAATTGAGCTTAGTTTAAATGATTAGCAAAATATGTGGTAAAAAAAAAAATCTAGGTTCCATGAAATGAAATTACTTACAATGAGAATTCACTTCGCCTTATCTCTAAAACTAATGCTTCATGGTACTTGTTCTAATCCTTAATTTTGCCATGCTAGTGTTGCATTATCTTATTGACCAACTAGTGGCAGGCACATATGAGTATATCTGTATGCACATATTATCGGTTAGATATGATTTATTTAATAAATTCCCAAAATGATTGCTTCAAGTGATAAAGTTGCTTAATTTGACATGGTATTTGGAATGTGAGAAACTCTTTAATGAATTAATCAATATGAAATGGGTTGGGCCGAGCCAGGCCATGCCAACTTGTCCCATGGTAGGCCGCAACCCTGGGCCTTGCTAGTGTGACATGACTAGTCATACCGTGCCTGGTCTCTCTAGGTAACCAAGGATTTTCCCATGTTATTAGCAATTATTGACCAAAAAGCTCATTACTATCTCGAGTCATTCATGGCCATGCTTGGTGAATTTTCGTATGACAAATTTTGGCTTTTCGTTAACTAGTTTTTTAGCCATGTGATTGGTAATTTTTTACTAGAACAAGCAACGAATGACATGTTAATACATGTTAATAGTGATTTTGTAGGTAGACATGAATTCAAACATATAATTAAAGGTTTGTTTGTTTGAGAAAAAAATATTTTTGGGAAATTATTTTTTGGCTTTCTGGAATTTGGATGGCGTAAAACATCTCGATCAACGGGAAAATGTTTTCGAGAAACTGAAAACAATAAACTTTTCCCTTATAGAGAAAAGAGAATCACTTTTCCTATATCATCGAACAAATGAGAGGTAACCATTTTTCTTGAAAAATGATTTTTTCATGCAATTTATTAATAATAATAATAATAATAATAATAATAATAATAATAATAATAATAATAATAATAATATTATTATTATTATTATTATTATTATTATTATTATTATTATTAAGTTTTCAGCAAAATAAAAACATCTTAATTTTTTCTTATGCAGTTCATAACCTCTTACATAGAAAATTGTGATATTTTTATATATTAAGAAACATATGAAAATGTGTATCGGCGAAATTTATTAGAGCAAAAAGTATTTAACTATAGATCTCCCATTGGTAAAATTAAAAAAACAATTAGTAATTTTTCTACGATGAAGCATTAAAGACAAGATTTCCATGGTGACCGAACATGGCGTGAGATTTAAATTTGCCCTCTTTAAATTCCTCATGAGCTAATTGAAAATCTAATAGGGAATGGTAGTCTAATTTAAAAGGGGTAATTGCACATGTCAATCATAAAAAATCACGTACCAAATATAATTTGTGAAAGGAAAGTACCAGACGAATAAATTGCTAATCTAACATAACTTATAAGTTAGTAAGATAATTGTCATACATAAAGACAAATCTATTGAAGTATATTACTCCTACCATATAAATTGCATTATAACATTCCGACCAAAAAAAATTGCATTATAACATAGAAATTTTGTTCAAAACATATTCTCTAGCTATAAGCCGCTCATTATTGAATTCTCATAGAATAAAACTAATTTAAGGTGCATTTGTTTCAAGAAAAATAAATGATTTAAAAAAATATTTTTTTAAAAGTGATAATTGGTATTGCTTACAAAATAAATGAACGAAAAATATATTCATTATTTATGAAAATAATTTAAAAAAACTTCTTGTTAATAATGAAAATTCTTTTTATTGACTAATTATTTCAAGCAATACGAATGATATTTTTAATAAAACATTTTTCAATTTTTTTTTTTTTTTTGCTAAAGAAACAAAACCTTAAACACAATTGCTTTGAGGAAATGAAGCATGCGGCTTGGCTTGATCGAGCACACACAAACACATATATAACTTGCAGAGCTAAAGTTTGAAGATGAATTTTTTCAATAAATTTATAAATTGCAAGCTTTATTCAAAAACCACCCGAAATAAAATGTAATTACTTCTTAAAGAACAAGAGATTGTCATATAATTTGGAAGAAAAAAAAGGTGCATCTTCATGCAGCGTTTGGGAATTGCTTTCGGGCTAAAGGCTTTTGGGCCAAAATGAAGGTGTTTGGGAACTACTTTCCAAGGGACATTAAAGCAAAGCTGACATTTGCAAGGCTGATGCGTTTGGGAAGACTGTTGGGGAAAGTCTTTAGGAAAATGCACCTTTGAGTTAAAGATGTTTTTCAAAATGCAAACTGTGTTTGGTAAATTGTAGTTTGAAAGCCATTTGTGAAGTATCCTTGAGCAAAATGGTGTTTGGGGGACAAAAGACTTTTGTGATAAAAAAAAATTATCAAAAGATAAATAAAAAAATTTGACCGGCAAGGGCAGGCGGCCGCCAGCGCTTGGATCTGGGGCGGTGAGGTCGTGCGACGTCGTCGCAACCTCTGGCGACCCCGAATCTAGGGCGGCGAGGTCGTGCGCTTCGCGCGACGCCGCCTCGACCTCCGGCGACCCCAGATCCGGGGCGTCAAGGTCGTGGGAGGACCTCGCCGCCCCGGATTTGGGTCGCGATAGGGTCGCGCGACCCAAATCTGGTCGCCGCTCGAGCTTCCGGCACCAGATCAGATCTGGTCATGACTAGACCTGCGACCAGATGGGTCGCGCGGCCCCAGCGAGCTTCGTGCGGAGGTCGTGGTGCGGCAGGCGACGGTCGCCGGCAACGCCACGACTCACGGAGGTCGCTTGACTCTCTGACGATGATCGCCTATGTTGTCGCGACCATGCCGGCGTCCCTCTAGCAGTCACCGGCCCTGAGAAGATGAACAGTGTCTCATACAAGGGCAAAAAACAGAAAAAACAAAAAATTCGTGAGGACAATTTCGAAAAAAAAAAAAAGAACAGTGTCGCGTGGCCTTCCGAGAAGGCCGAATGCCCAAGGCAGCCCCCAACCTGCCTTGGGCTTTCAGCCTTGGGAAGGCTTTGCCTTTGGCAAATGCAAGTAAAAAAACATTGCCAAACACTAAATATTTGGCCCAAAGGCCTTTAGCCCTCCAAAGCTCCTTGGGAAGACAGTTCCCAAATGCAGCCAACGCCCAAGGTAGGTCTTAGACTGCCTTGGGCATTCAGCATTCTCGGAATGCCTCATGTCACTGTTCATGTTTACTGTTCATCTTCTTCTCTAGCGATGTGGCTGATCAGAGACGAGCTCGAGAGGTCGGCGAGGTCACGGCTGAGGTCGGCGAGGTCGCGGCGATCGTCACCGGCTAGTCGCGCGACCTCAGGCGCAACCCAGATCTGGGTCGCTGGAGGTCGCGCGACACGACCCAGATCTTGGTTGCCGGAGGTCGCGCGACCTCGCGGTGACCGGCGCGATCCAGATCTGGTCGCTGCAAGGTCGCGCAACCTTTAATGACTAGATCTGGTCACAGCGAGGTCGTGCGACCTCAGGCGTGACCCATATCTAGTCGTTGCGAGGTCGTGCCACCTCCAGTAACCGGGTCTGTGTCGCGCTGGTTGCCACGAGGTCGTGCGACCTTTGGCGGACCCAGATCTGGGTCAGGCGACCTCCGTGAAAGGCTGCCGGGGGTCGCCCGACCCCAGGCAACCCTCGCTGGAGGTCGTCCGACCCTAGGTGGCCCTCGTCGGTCGTCTCTGGGGGCTGCCTGAGGCTGGCGGCGGCCGCCTACCTCGCCGGCAAACTCTTTTATTTTTTTTTTGATAATTTTTTTCTTTTTTTTTAATTAATCACCAAAGTCCTTTGTAAATGTAATCTTTCCAAACACTATTTTACTCAAAGGTACTTCACAATGGACTTTCAAACTACAATTCACCAAACATAGTTTGCATTTTGGAAAACACTTTTAACTCAAAGGTCTTTGCATTTTCCTAAAGACTTTTGGGAGTCTTCCCAATCGAACCCAATCCTATGAGCACTTGGCATTATCACTTGCAAAGTCACAAAAACAACAACATATTTTCAACTAACGACAGTGGGATAATTGAGTAGGAGCAAATTAATCTTGTCGTCATAGATAGGGGAATTGTTGTCGAATTAATCCCCTTGAAAAATAATAAAACTCACTTAGAAAAATTATCTAGTAAGGATGCATTTTGTAGGTGATCATTCAGCGCCAAACAATCTCAAAAGCAAACAATGGATTGTATATACTGCTGTAGAGATATTTTTTAATTTCAATTCCTCAACAAGAATAATTTCTTATAACATTAGCGTAGTGTCGGTTTCTCAAGCCTCACAAAAATACTAGAATTTCTAATAAGATATTTATAAAACCACCCTCTTTCTCAATCTTAGAACCTATTACCTCAATGGTAACATTGCTATCTCCCATAAAATCACAATTCATTACCAAAGCCAGCATCAAGTTACTATGGAGGGAAAAAAAAAGGATTTTATCATGAAAACGCAAAAGTTTTTATGAAAAATATTTTCCTAGAAAAATGACATGACAAATCACATGATTTATCAAAACTCTAAGTTTACTGTGAACAAAATTTAGTCGAAACCAAGTAAATTACTTTTAAACACTTCTCATCAATTGAAAATCCAAACAATCCTTCATGTCAATTCACTTGACATGTGGAAGGATTCAAGCCTGATTAACTATCGAGCTATCTTGTCTTCCTACTTATACTTGTTAGTAATCCTAACAAGTATAATTATGTGTTTTATGATGGTGAAATGTCTTCACTTGACATGGTGAAATGTCTTTTTTTGTTAAAATGATGAAGAACGCCATACTTGTCTGCAATCTTGTAATTATGTGTTTTAACTTTGAGAGTTAAAGATTTGATAATATTTCGATTTTTGAGTGATACCGAAAAATTTGGCTAACAATTAAAATGAATTGGGCCATTATAAAGGCTTGTTTCTACGATTCCTAAGATGGATTCTTCAAAGTTTAATAGTCTTGAATCTTAGGACTAGAAGAAAAAAAAATTAAATTTTTCTTAGTAAGGGGTTTAATACCCACTTGGACAAAGTATATTTTTGCATGTGTGTTTTTTTTTTAAGGGAATTTTGGTTTGGAAGTACAATCGTTTCAAAACATCTTGAAAGAGGTATATCTCTTTTTTCAATTGTGCTTACGTAATCCAATTTTTTCAAAAGCTTATAATTTGATTGTTGAAATATTTGATAAAGTTGGACTTTAGGAATCTTCCCATTTTCTATATTTATATCTATAGGACCTTGATTTGAAGACATTTGAAGACATTCTTGATATAAAACTAGGGAAAGACATTGATTTTTTTAATAAATTCATTTTAACAAGTTTGTTTTCACACTACTTAGATTTCCAACCAGAGCTTACCAACGGTCTAACTACACCTACGGAGGTTTACTGCCAGACCACTACTGATTAAACACACCTCACTTAAGACAAGTTTGAGCCAAACTTGACAAATCTATTAGAAAGAATGTATTAAGTTAATCAATATTTCCCCTTGGCTTTTGCACCATATAGCCCTCAAGGTATGAGGATCTATATAAACAAAAGAAGTTAGCATAGAAGATTTTCAATATATCTTTTAGAAAATTGAGTAGTAATTATTTGCTAATTTAATTGTTCTATGTTTATTATTTTTAAAATAAGAGTGAGAGTTCGGTGACTTCTATATCTAAAATATAATTAATGTAATCAATGAACTTGATTGTACTTTTATGGCTAAATTTACGTGTTTTGTATAAACAAATAATATGAAACATTCACATGGGTGGTAGTTTTCACTCAAATGGAGTATGATGAAAAGTAATTAAATTTACAAGGTGACCTCACGCAAGGGCAGTAATGTCCACTCAAATGGAGATCCTATTAATAAATAGACTAAGGGAAAAGTTAAATGTGACTTGCCTCTGTAGGGGTAGTAGTCTGCACTTAACCGGATATCTCACTTAGTGGGAGCAAGTTATTTTTCTAATTCTGTATGTTGATGATATTTTGCTTGCTGCTAATGATCTTGGTTTGTTACATGAAACTAAGAAATTTCTCTTTAAGAATTTTGAAATGAAGGATATGGGATAAACAACGTATGGGATATGAATAAAAATATTCCGTAATAGATCACAATGATTATTAGGATTGTCTCAGAAAGCCTACATTGAGAAAATTTTAGAGAGATTTAATATGGGTAAATATTCAGCATGAATAGTTTCAATTTAGAAATATGACAAATTTAGCCTTATGCAATGTCCGAAAAGTGAATTGGAATGAGAACACATAAAAAATATTCCTTATGTATCTGTTGCGGGGAGCTTAATATATGCACAAACTTGCATCAGACCAGACATTAGTTTTTCTATCAGAATACTGGGCATGTATCAAAGTAATCCTGGAATGGATCATTGGAAAGCTGCAAAGAAAGTTATTAGATACTTATAAGGAACGCAGAATCATATGCTCACTTATAAAAGATCCGATCATCTCGAGGTGATTGGATATTTGGATTCAGACTTAGCCAGATGTGCCGATACAAGAAAATCAATATTTGGTTACTTGTTTCTTTTGGCTAAAGGGGCAATTTCTTGGAAGAGTGCGAAGCAGTCAGTTATTGCTGCATCCACTATGGAAGCTGAATTTATGGCATGTTTTGAAGCCACTATTAATGGATTATGGCTGTGAAATTTTATTTCAGGGCTTGTGATTGTCGACAGTATTGCCAAGCCGTTGAAAATTTATTGTGATTAGTTTGCAGCAGTTTTCTTCTCTAAAAACAACAAGTATTCTAAGGATGCTAAGCATATGGAGATCAAATATTTGTCTGTTAAAGAAAAAGTTTAGAAATGAAGAGTGTCAATTGAGCACATTAGCAACAATCTTATGATAGCAGATCCCTTAACAAAAGAACTACCGCCCAAAATATTTAATGAGCATGTTGAAAAGATGGACATTATTTGATGTTATTAATGTTTGTATTATGATTGTATTAAGTTTATGTATTTGACATTTTGAGCTCATTTACGTGTTTATGATATTTCATGTTTTTTTTATTTAGTATACATTATGGAAATAGATGAATGTTAAATAGGATAGTTTTTAAAAAGATATTATAGTTGGACTATTACTGTACTTCTTATTTATGGATCATGTTAAGGTGCTATAGTTTACAACCGCTATGACTTGCATTAGTTTTCTTTACTTAATTGTGATTATTATGTGATTGCCAATTTATGAAAATTTTATAGCATAATGTTATTATGCACATTACAGTATTTATTAAATTATGAAAGGAAAAATCATATGGGCCAAGTGAGAGAATGTAAGAATTATTATAGCCCACATGATATGATGGTTTAATAATTGTTGAAATGCTATAAAATAAATAAATATTGATTATGAGAAGTTGCGACTCTAATAAAACGAAATGATATAATCCTTAAGGGAAATTACTGCTTTTCAAGTGCGACTTTTATGGAAGTTAAAAGATGCTTTGATGGAAGGCACTTATTGATAGAACATATAAATAGAGTCCGGTCCTCTCTCCACCTAGAAGAACAACAATAACTGAAAAGAACTTGGTATTCTCTCCATCGATAAAATACATTAAAGAATAGTGGGTTAAGGGAGAGAAATCGGATTTCTTCATTTGATTCGAGTTCTTCAGTTTTCCACAACGATTATCATCAAGGATAATGCTATGGAAAAAAAGGTATATCTTCATCTATTTGTAAAAATCATGAAGATCAAATATCACTGTTTTATTTTGAATTTCCGCATCAAAGAATTATATGTATGATCTAGCACCAGTAACAACAAAAACTTTCAATAATGGGTCATCATCGAGGAAAACAAGAAACATCAATGAGAGATCGAGTTTCCAGATACTCACAAAACGAACTTGCGCAAAGAACAAAAGATCCTTGCCTCACGTTCCATCTAGAAAACCCTTGAATCCATCACCTACACCCAATCGCTCCATCACCTAGACCCAATCGCTCGGCCTCATCTCCGCCGCCACATGCGACCTAGTCGCTCTCTCTCTCTCTCTCTCTCTCTCTCTCTCTACACGGTCAATGATCATCGGCCTCACTTGGAGCCACATATGGCTCTGCCCTCTTGGATCGAGCTAAATCTGGCACCATGTGATGGGGCTCCATCGAGAGAGAAAAAGGGGATGAGTAGAAAAAAGAACAAAGAAAGAAAACAAAGACTATGGAGGAGGAGGAGGAGGAGGTGGTGGTGGTGAGAGAGGATGAAACGGTTTGATTAGCATTTGAAATTTGAGAAGGAAGGTGAGCGTTGAAAAGAAGTAGCAACGCCCAACGTTCGGATTTACAAAGTACGGGCTTTTCGAATAAAAGGCGGCTCGACATTCGACTAAATCTCGTGCAATCAAATGTATTTGTTTTTTTTTAACAAAAAAGAAGAAGAAGAAGAAGTTTTTGCCAATGGTGAGGTTGTCGTTTGTTGTCGTTTGTTCTAAAGTTTTAGATATTATGTGTAAACAACATTAAAAGGCAAATTTTCCGATGTTTCTAGCAATAATTATCGGTATCTCGAGTCATGCTAAGTAACTTTTCTTTCTAACTTTTCTTTGCCAAAAACCAAAAATATTTATCCTCACTTACGTTTGAGGACATCTCTCTTACGTTTTTGTGGCTTTGTCCTCACTCGAAACCAATATAGTAGATCAAGAAAATCAAGTGAATCTTCGACTTCTCTTCTAGTCAAATCCCACAGAAATGGACTTATCTATCAAGTATGCAGTTTCTATTATATCAGACATCTACATATTAGTTTGTTTAAATATATATAATAGATAAAAGTAACAAAAATAAGAAAGTCAACTTCAAATCATTTTATTACTTGGAGATCGTCTACCTATGCGTCAGCATCACCCTAGCTTGGGTACAATGCTATTGTGAGGTTATTACTTGATAAATCCTATTTACCGTATCTCGGCTGTAACAGTGACAGAAAATGTGACAGTAAATACTAAATATCTTAACAAACGTAAGACACATAATAAGTTAATGTAAATATTGAAAAAAATGGAATTAACCGTTCAAACATTATAGCAAGTGTTTCCACAATTCCCCTCTGATTGAAAATCTTTCCATGTCTACTCGTCTCGTCCGATGATAAAATTTCGACTGTATAGGGTCACTCCATTCCTTGCATGTAATATACAATGCTTCTATGTGGTGCATGACTGTCACGAATGAAGGAGCTAATCTTTGAACTTAATAACCAAGCCCTCCAGGCTCAACCAATGCATCTAGTTTCGGTTGTTAAAATGATGAGTTTCCGGTTGATTAGTCAATTCATTATGGCAGTCATGCACCACATAGAAGCATTGCATATTATGTGCAAGGAATGGAGTGATCTCATACAGTCGAAATTTTACCACTGAACGAGACGAGTAGACATGGAAAGATTTTCAATTGGGAGGGAATTGTGGAAACACTTGCTGTAATGTTTGGATGGTTAGTCCCATTTTTTTTTCAATATTCACGTCAACTCATTCTGTGTCTTGCGTTTGTTAAAATGTTTAGTGTTTACTGCCACATTTTCTGTCACTATTACAACCGAGACGCGACAAACATGATTTATCAAGTAATAACCAGAGGAGCATTGTTCCTGAGCTGGAGTGATGTTGACGCAGGCAAGCTAATCGTATGCCTCGAGTGAGATTATCTTAGACGATCGTCAAGTAGTGAAAGGATTTGGCTGTAAGAAATTGACTTTATTCTTATTGTTACTTTTATCTATTATATTTCTATGAACAAATTAATGTTACTTTTATCTATTATATCTCTTTGAATAAATTAATATGTAGACTTGTGATATAATAGAAACTCCATACTTGATAAATAAGTCAATTTCTATTGGATTTGACTAGAAGAGAGAGATTGGAGATTCACTTGATTTTCTTGATCTACCATATTGATTTCGATTTAGGACAAAGCCACGAAAACATAAGAGAAACTAAAAAATTAAAACCACACTCCAATGCCATGAAACTGAAATTTCAAATCCTCCATTCTTTTATTCGGTTAAATTTTGTCCCAACCGATTTATGTTTGTTTACTAATTATTTGTTTTTGTATAACAAATGTTGAATTTTCATTAACTAGTTCAAATTAAATAATAATCACCCAAAATTAAATAATAAAGAAACTGTCAGAATTCAAGCTCAAACAATCACACAAAATCATAGAAAGCATTCGGCAATCAACTCCACTTCAAAATTCATAAAAATCAATACTCTAAAACCCATTCCTTTTGGGGTTTCTCTGTAACTTCGTATGTCACATCTACGCCTTAAATAAAGTTGTCCAATAATTTGCAGAAAATCCACCTCAAATTTCTCTCTAGAATCGCCCGAAATCATATAAATCATTTCACAATCAGCTAAACTTGAGAAGTCAATAAAAATCAATATCATGACTGTTCCCTTAAACGAAGTTTGTCCATTGCAAAACATCAACCTACATTTCTACATTTCTTTCTGCATCATATTTCTTTCTAAAATTAAGACCCGCTCGCATCTAGTCACCGAAAATGAATTCCGTCCTTGAAATTCTCAAACAACAATCTCGAATAATTACTCGAAGTCGTAAAAAACCATTCCTTGATCAGTCAACCTCAAATAATATACCAAAATCATCAAAAATGTTTCGCAATCAAACCCAACTTCAGAAGTCATAGAAACCATCACTTCAAAAATCATTCTACTTGGCGTTTCTCTCTAGACTCGTTTATTTTGCTTGTGCCCGTAAATGAAGTTGTCCATTAATTTGCGGAACAACAAACTGAAAATTTCTTAAGAACACCTACTAAACCATATGAAAAAACACTTGTGAAAACATCACACCAGTGTCAACCCCAAAAGTATTCTATTCTATATTTCTTTATAGTACTCACCTCAAATCAATTTCATCCTTAAAAACATCAACTTCAAAATTTCTTAAAGGAGAGATTTTGACCAAGGACAATAAGTTAAAGACGAGACTTCTGAGTTCTGACCACATAATATGAATGGGGCGAATTCTCGAAAATTACGCCCGGTTAAAAGAGTGAAAATGAAGCATATTTTCCTTTTAGACTTTGCCTTTATATAACCCAAAAAAGAGGGACTTTCTGATGTACATATTAAATTATCAATGCCGAGATATCATGTCCTTTTTGTAAATTGGAAAATATAACACAGAAGGAATAAGGAGAGAATCCGAAAGATAGCAAAACAGATACATCTTAGAAAAGCAGTACAACTCCTTCAATAAGAGGATTTAACTAACTTTAGTTCGAGTTGATAAACTTTATCCAAAAGAGAACCTCCTTTCTCTAATGATAACATTCTGAAAGCGACATTATGGTCAAGGCTTGTTAGAAACCCGATTTGAAAGGCTTATTCTAGAGCTGCATATGACAATCACTGAACCAGACTAAAAGAACATAGTTTGAAGAGGAACATTTTTCCAGACATACATCCAAGATGGCTGGAAAAAACAAAGAAAAGTCGAATAGCGGATGTTTTGAAACGATCATTTGCTGGAAGCATATTTCTGTTTTGACTGTACCAAGATATTTTTAGGCAAGAAAATTGGTCAAGAATAGCAGAGCAGAGTCCATAGATTTGTAGCAAGACGATGACAAGGTTTGACTAGAGAATATGTAACGTTGGAAACAACAAAGATAAGGTTCATCTTGAAAATCCACATATATCGAATCATATGGATGTCGAAAAGCATGTGAAACTTTAATCAGCGGAGGGTAATTTAGCGAGAATCTTGTTCTTCTAAGTTCTTGCGCTAGTTTTCTTTCGGATGATAATCTACCACAACCCCAAAGCATCATCCTCGCGCAACGCAACGGGACATTCTCACAAGCCCAAAAAGAACCAAGAAACGTAGGACAAGATTACAACTGCAGAACGTCCAGCAGAGCAAGAATAGAACAATCAACAACCAGTAACAACAAACACTTCCAGTAATCGGTCATCACCAAGGAAAACAAGAAAACATCAACAAGAGATCAAGTTTCCAGAGACTCGCAGAACAAACCTGGGCGAAGAACAGAAGATCCCACCTTGCGCTCCATCCAGCAAGCCCCCGAATCCGTCACCTACACGCTGGCACTCGGCCTCACCTCCGCCGCCACATGCGACTGAGTGGCCGAGCTGCGATCATTATCAACTTCTCTCTCTCTCTCTCTCTCTGTGATCGATCGAGATGGGGTTAGCATTTGAAATTTTAGGAGAAAGGGGAGCGTAAAAAAGAAGCCGCAACGCCCAACGTTCGGATTTACAAGGCCACGTGCTCGGCACGTGTCAAATAAAACCCCATGGGCCTGATGTACGGCCTTTTTGAATTAAAAGATGGCCCGACATTCGACTATAGATGTTTTTTCGAACAAAAATATGTGTGTGAGTGTGTCTTTACCCATAGTAAAGTTGTTATTTGTTTTAAATTTTTAGGTATTATGCGTAAACAACATTAAAAAGAGAGAGAGAGAGAGAGAGAGAGAGAAATAGGAATTTAGTTGATCACATGTGGTCAATCGAGTTGTGAAAATAATTTTTGCATTAGCACATAATGCAATGGTGGTACAGGTCCACAGCATGAATAAAAATATACATATGAAGGCATGACCTGTAATTAAAAAAACATGAATAGAAAATAACAATTTATTTTCATTTGTTCCGGCCAAAAATATATATATACACACATACGGACAACAAAAGAAATCTCTAATTCTTTTATTGTCTTGATAGTGAGAGTGAAAATATATTTGATGGCTAGATAGAACTCACGGCTCAATTTTTTTTTAAAATGAATTAAATGAAAGCACAATAAATTTGAGATTCGAATAAAAGAAAGAAAAGGATTAAAGTTGCAAAAATTCGACAGCAGGGGAGATAGAAGTGATACTAAATGTGTGTTTGTTTTATGGAAATCATTTTCTTATTGAATGAACGGAAAAAAGATTTCATCGTCCTTGAAAATAATTAAGTATAAATTATTGTTGATAAAAGATTTTTTTATTGATTAATTATTTCAAGAGATGTTTTTAGAAAATGCAGAGCGTAAATTTGAAGCGTTGGACCGGGTTGGTGGGTGGTGGGGGGGGTTTGTTGTTGGTTAAAATCCATTTGAAAGGGATGTTGGAGATGATGAACCTTGGTAGTTTTGTGGCAACATATGGGGATTCGGGGAATGCCGCCGTATTCAAAGGATTAACTTCATGGGGGCAGCATACGAATTTTTTTCCTCCCAAAAGCAACGTATCTTCAAGTTTGAAGCGGTTATTTTAATGAATTGACATAATCAAAGGACATCAAAACTTTGTATTAAAAAAAAAATAGACAGGACAAAGAAAGTTAAAATTTAAAGAGCGAATTGAACACTTCTGCTTTTTCTTTTAGAGGCCTTACTATAATTACTTGGTTATTTAGAGGGAAATTAGCACAACGACCTGCTTTTTTTTTTACTTAAATCTGAATTCATCGATATAGGAATGAACCCACCATCATCTTAACATAAGCTCTTGCTTATGGGTCAATTTCAGAGTGGGTAAATTCAATACTTTTTAATGGACATTGCTTTCGAATCCGTCATTAACGTGAAAGGCAATTCATTAAAAAATATTATTCTAACTAGCATAACAACCCACCTTTTTACTTGAATTTGAATTTGCCGGGATAGGAATGAATCCACAAATCATCTAAAAATAAGCTCTTTGCTTCCGGTTCAATCTCACAGTGGGTGATTAAATACATTTTAGTGGACTTCACTAATGAATCCTCCACAAACAGTGAAAGGCTATTCGTTTTATTAATACATTTTAAAAGATTATTCTATTTGTCTCTAGAGGGTCACGCATTTAAATAGTATCTTGCCTAGGTTTAAAATATTCTCGGAGATATTGACATTCTAACATCAAACAATTGTCCATATTTTCCTATGAATATCGATTCCTTTTCTTGTGGATTTATCGAGTGGGCATGTGTTTTTTCGCATTGGATAGACAGCATACCCGCTTTAGATTCAGAGTCGATTTTGTCAATTGAGTGTTGATATGTGAAATCGATATATTATAATAAACTGGAGAGTATTATAATCATATAGTCTTAATCTAGCAACTGGCATAACAATGTAAAAAAGAGAGGAGGGGCCCTCATGTGCTGACGAGCAGATCGACTAGACAAGCCTCATCTGCCATCGTGCCATTTTCCAATATCCAACGGCCAGAGGGAGCTGAGAACTATCTCCACGGAAGCAAAGCATGCATTATTACCCTTCGCATTCACATAAAAAAAGCCAGCCTCTCTTCTCTCCCTCTCTAGAATTCTCTCAACCCTTTCCAAACGTCATTACTTTTGTCGTGCAGCCCTTAAGTTGACGTGAGAGTTATCGGCTTACTATCGAACGGGAATAGGTGCAGCGCTTGGTCGTTCGATAGAGGCGCGCCGCAACGTTGTTCTGACATTCTCTCCCTGCTCTATGGACGATAAAACTCCTGTCTTGTTCGCCAGGATCGATGGATTCGAAAGTTAGAGGCGACCCAAAGGAGAAAAAGATAAGAAAGAGACACGACCGCATGCACGTCGAGTCGTCTCGTACTTGACGCAGGAGGAAATGCATCGGGAGTTCGGATGAAAAGCTAGTGGACACCCATGATCCACGCTCCCGTGCTTTACATGTGAAGGAACGAAAGTTCCATTTTTTTTTTATTTTTTTGCTGGTGGTGTTCGTGGTTGACAAGTGAGAAAGATGGTTGTACCCCCCCGACCCCCCCTCTCCCTCTCGGTTTGTTCATTAGGGTTTCGATGAATATATGCCGCCGATGCCTGTCAATAAAAATGAAATACGGACGAGTGTGAAGTGCGTTGTGAAACCTTTAATGCTAACTTAAACGGATGCAAACATTCTCAAAAAGAAAAATCATTTCATTTATTGCGCCTATGGACTAGTATGAAGTAGGTTGTGAAACCTTTAATGCAAACTTGAATGCGGATACAAAAATTCTCAAAAAGAAAAGTCATTTCATTCATTGCCGCGTGCCCACATGAAGATAGTATAAATTTTCGGGAGTCATTAATCTATTTTTTTTTATATCATTTTGGGTCTTGATGTTTCTACAAAAGTAAATTAACTGTTGATGCAAACACAGCGAAACTATTGGCGAACCGAGTCAGCGAACGCCTCTGCAAGCTGCAGGATCTGCGGTGTCCGAGCGAGATGCGGTTCTTATCTTCGCTTCCTTATCTAGACTCTTTGACATCTTGGGCCGCGTTTAGGTCGTCGATCAGTTGTTGATTGACTGGTAAGTAGCAGGGATATGCCTGCCTCTACTGAAATACAACTAACACGTTGACTCAGTGCAATATGACCGCCGATCTTTCGTCAGCAATCTCTCCACTTCTAAGACAATACAACTTTCGCCGGGTGAAAACTACATGGCCTGCTGATTTTGTGAAGTTCCTGGTTTTAGTGATGCATCGATGGGTCCGACCAACATATATTTTGGATGGGGATGAGAAAGACAGAGGGAGAGAGAGTAAAATTCAAAGAAGACACCCAAACATCTGCACTAACATTAATTGTAACGGTGTAAGTTGGTTCCCACCAAGAGGCCAAATCCTCACTTAAAAGACATCCAACTACCAACAATAATAAAATGAAAGATTGGTCCGGAAATATTAACTTATGGAATGTGCAGAGAATTTATTCCTAAGAATATTGTGCAAAACATGTTTCGGCTTCATCCTTGAATGGTTTAAGCATTTTTTTTTAAAAAAGCATGCGTAGGCCGTATAACATGGCATCGAATTAAACGTCTCGACTACAATTCCTTGCATACCCCGTCACCCGTTTGTGGTCTTCACCGCATCTAGGGCTTTCGTCGTCAAGGCGGTTTCCTTGCGAGAGCACCCGACCCGTGAAAACTGAGAATTGAGTATATTCCGCATTGTCCTCTAATAATACCTTTCCCACATTCGTATTTCACTAGATCAAATTGGATTAGGGTTTACTTTCGGCCGTATCCTCATGGTGACTAATCATCATATAAACAACTCGAACCCGGCTTGACTTTAATCTGCTAGAGAATCGAGAGCCACTAAAAAGAAAGCGATAATGACGCGAAAGGAAGAGACAACAAAGAAATTTGGAGATCGAAAGTGAGTTTCACCGGATAGGGTTATCGCTCTTAACGTTATCCGAAGATTGGCGATGCATGTGGGAGACTACAACTCTTGCATGTCTCCACACGTTTTTATCAGTGTGGCCCATTTCAAATAGAACAACTTACAACGATATTCAGAATGCATATGGTAACGTTGCTATTCCTGGGAACAGTTTTTTTTCAGAAATACTTTTTCTATTTCTGTTCTCGGGAACAGTTTCTGAGCATTTAAGGTGTTTGGTAACTATAAAAATTATTTCTATTCCAGAAACAGGAATACGTTTGGTACAACCCCAAATATTTTTGTGACTTAAAATTTCGTTTAATATATTGATAATTTTATTATTCTTTTCTTTTCTTTTTTCTTTTTCTTCTCCTTCCTCTTAGTCGGTCATTGGCTTTGGCCATGGCCGGCCAGACGAGGGCTGGCGAGGTCCCCCCCAAGCCTCATTCGGCCATCGCAAGGCTCAGGGGGACCTTGACAAGGCCACCGGGCCTCGTCTAGCTGGTTGCCAGCCATCGCGGAGGCCGGCGACCAACTAGAAAGAAGAGAAGAAAAGAAAAGGAAAGAAAAAACTTGTTTCTTGAATTGTTCCCGAAAATAAGAAGTAACTTTTTTTGTGTTTCTTATTTCTATTCCAGATTTGTTCCTGATAATAAAAAACTTATCAAACGCGTTTTTGTTATATTTCTACTTCCGGAAACAAAACAAAAAAATAGAAATACTTGTTCTCGACAGCGTTACCAAACATGCCCTCAATGACCTAGTCACTTGATTCCGTGTTTCGTTTCCCCTACAAGGAATCGTTAGACAATTGTTCTTGTTCTCCTCAAAACCTTCGGTTACCAGAAAAAAGGATGCACTGGTGTAATTAAGAAGTAACCTTTTTAAACGATTTTTTTTCTTCTCCGTATAAGATTTCTATGTAAGTCTGATTCGCGCGGTATATGATCGTGGTAGGTGCGTTTCGAAAGCTAGTTTTTCCTCACCTAACCCAGTGCTTCTTTCTGCATCATTATACAGTACGTCGCGATCTCATCTTTTGCCGGGAGGCATGGCTCATGAGTTTTTGACTGCTCTGCCCATGTTGTTTATTAATCATGTTTCGACGATCAATGTGAAACGGATCTTCATTGATGTCTTAAGCGAGCGTAAACATGTTATCATCATCAAGTAAGCGGGACATTACCGATCGAGGGGAGTCTGTATACGCAACTGCAGAAAGATAGGAACGCCCACTGTGAATATCTGCATCAACAACAAGACAAGGCACGATGAGCAAAACCTTCGCTTCTTTTCTTTTCTTTTCCTTTCCTTTTTGCGGTCTACCCATTTTCGGAAATGACATATACGAATTCTATATCAATGTGAAACGGATCTTCATTGATGTCTTAAGCGAGCGTAAACATGTTATCATCATCAAGTAAGCGGGACATTACCGATCGAGGGGAATCTGTATACGCAACTGCAACGCCCACTGCGAATATCTGCATCAACAACAAGACAAGGCACGATGAGCAAAACCTTCGCTTCTTTTCTTTTCTTTTCCTTTCCTTTTTGCGGTCTACCCATTTTCGGAAATGACGTATACGAATTCTATATCGAAGAATTGATGGTTTGTGATCATTGTAAAAGGAGAAAGAATTCACTTATTTCATTGGTGCTTGTGTGTGGGGACATATGCTGCATGATCACGAGGACTGCGTTACATCGTCCGCCCCACGCTATTGAAGAGACGAGGAATAACAGTTCCAATCTTTTGTTCTAATCCTAAACGAGCTTGACCCGTTTACGAATTATTAAATTCAACTTTGATTTGGATTCTCTTTCTTAAACCAAACCTTCAATCTCTTTCTGTCATTTCCCCTCCACCTAACAGTCTCTCCTAATCAACCCTCATGCAACCCCTGAAAACCTCGTCGCGTATCTCGGCCCGCATATATTCGCGGTCTCTCCCTTTGATCTCATTGCACCTCACACACACAAGCACACACAAACAATCCATTCCTCTTACAGCTCCGAAGAAAAAAAGAAAAAAAGAAAAAAGAAGAGGACAAGGGAGGAGGAGAAAGGAATGGGGTCTGATGCAGAATCACTGGTTCACGTGCTCTTGGTCTCCTTCCCCGGCCAAGGACACGTCAACCCGCTGCTCCGGCTCGGCAAGCGCCTCGCCTCCAAGGGCCTCCTCGTCACGTTCACCACCCCCGAGAGCATCGGCAAGCAGATGCGCAAGGCCAGCAACATCGGAGACGAGCCCGCCCCCGTCGGCGACGGCTTCATCCGGTTCGAGTTCTTTGAGGACGGGTGGGACGAGGACGAGCCGCGGCGCCAGGACCTTGACCAGTACCTGACGCAGCTCGAGAAGGTCGGCAAGGTGCTCATCCCCGAGATGATCCGCCGCAACGCCGAGCGCAACCGCCCCATCTCATGCCTCATCAACAACCCCTTCATCCCGTGGGTCTCCGACGTGGCTGAGAGCCTCGGCCTCCCCTCGGCGATGCTCTGGGTCCAGTCCTGCGCGTGCTTCGCCGCTTATTACCACTGCTACCACGGCCTTGTCCCGTTCCCGAGCGAGTCGGCGATGGAGATCGACGTGCAGCTCCCGTGCATGCCGCTCCTCAAGCACGACGAGATCCCGAGCTTCCTCTACCCAACATCCCCGTACCCTTTCCTCCGTCGGGCAATCCTCGGACAGTACAAGAACCTTGACAAGCCCTTCTGTATATTGATGGACACGTTCCAGGAGCTCGAGCTCGAGATAATAGAGTACATGTCCAAGATATGCCCGATTAAGACAGTCGGGCCGCTGTTCAAGAACCCGAAGGTCCCAAATGCGAATGTGCGTGGGGACTTCATGAAGGCTGATGACTGCGTCGGGTGGCTCGACTCGAAGCCTGCGGGGTCGGTGGTGTATGTCTCGTTCGGCAGCGTGGTGTACCTGAAGCAGGACCAGTGGGACGAGATCGCGTACGGGCTGTTGAACTCCGGCGTGAACTTCTTGTGGGTGATGAAGCCGCCGCACAAGGACTCCGGCTACACCGTACTGACGCTGCCCGAGGGATTCCTAGAGAAGGCTGGCGATAAAGGGAAGGTGGTGCAATGGAGCCCGCAGGAGCAGGTGCTGGCCCACCCGGCGGTGGCGGCCTTCGTGACGCACTGTGGATGGAACTCGTCGATGGAGGCGCTCGCGTCGGGGATGCCGGTCGTGGCCTTCCCGCAGTGGGGGGACCAGGTGACCGACGCCAAGTACCTGGTGGACGTGTTCAAGGTCGGGGTCCGGATGTGCCGCGGCGAGGCGGAGGACAAGCTCATCACGCGGGACGTGGTGGAGAAGTGCCTGCTCGAGGTGACGGTCGGGGAGAAGGCGGCGGAGATGAAAAGGAACGCGCTGAAGTGGAAGGCGGCGGCGGAGAGAGCCGTGGCGGAGGGAGGGTCCTCGGACAGGAACATACAAGCGTTCGTTGACGAGGTCACGAGGAGGAGCATGGAGGTGGCGCTCGCCAAGGGCAGCAAGTCGACGGTGGTCGAACCTCCAGCGGTGAGGACGACATGACGTGGCAAGCATCGACACGTGGATGAGTTGATTGGAAGGTCCGACCCCAATCGGACATAATTACTTTGTGGGGAAAGTAAGTGGAATTAATTTGAATATAAATCGGACCTGATGCTTTAGTTTTGGGAATAAATCAGGCTATCGATAGAATAAGGGGGACGGTCTTATATTTTGGTTCAATGTTCTTGAAATCTTGTAGCAATTTGTAATCTAATTAATTTTATATGTTCCTCCTTTTCCAAATCCTCCGCTCTTGCTTTTGTTATCCTTGTTTTAGTTCGATCTCACATTTTCCACTTTCTTTTTTACTCGCCTAAGTAAGGTATTCCACGGACCAACAAGAAGATTGAGTTGATTTCTACACGTGTGAGCTCTCGGTGCTAATTCAGATGAGATTCCATGGTGGCGACGTAATAATGCTTATAGAGACAAGTTTCTCATTTCCAACTTCGTTGCCAGTCTAATTAAGTAGACCAAGTCTATCTTACAATAACAAAGACGTGAGATTGCGATAATGTAAAGGGATCATTGGAGAGATGTCTGAGTTTTTCTCCCCCCAATCACCCGATTATTTCAAGTCCTAGCCTTAGTGAACAAAATTTACCGGCCATTGTTTTGTTTCCTGATTTAAATAGTTATAGCCTAAACTTTTTAACTTAAGAAACATGGTCACGGTCGATTGATAAAATAAAGCCTTCTTAAGTTCCACCGCCATCAGCTACCGCCTTACACGAGAAACGGTTGACCCGCGAAGCTTTACGGAAAGTAAAATTTTAATGGTTTTAATCGAGTTTACCGATAAATCCCCGGTCCACATCGGGATCATTAATTACTTGTCAATTGACCGGATTAACTTTTTAACTGCGGGTTTTGATTACCCGGGTAATTGCAGAACATCGCAGGTTAACAGGCCAAATATCCGTCCCTAGAATATCGGGAAGTCACAGCGAATGAAGGGTTGGATGATTGGGATTCGTTATGTTTCGTAATTGGTGTTAAAGTTCAGCTAACGCTTGCTGGATTTCGACCGAACCCTTTCGTGAAAAAACGTAAATTTTAGGGAGGATGCGTGTGCGAGGTCTAGCGTCCGGTCTTCGGAAACGTGACCATCGGAAAAGGAATCGGCAACTGTCCCCCGGGTCGTTACCTAACCATTTGCTTGGCTAGGAACACGAACTTGGAAGTTCAAGGCGAGCAAGGAGTTTCTGTCATTTACCCGTTCCTAAAGCAGCCGCGATTGCTTTCGGGCATTTATTTCAGGTTCACAGCGATTGCAATCGTGTTATCCTTCCTATTTTCATGCAAAATCCTACTTTTAGCTTCGGCTACCAGTTTGGGGGGCGAAAGTCGGCGTTGTGCTTGTGAATTGATATGAGTCTAATCATAGGACGGCTATTTTGGATGTGATGTGAGAGTTTGTTACCTGACTGAGATCCACTATGGAATATCTAGAAGTGAAAAAAGACAGGACAGAGCTCACGGTCTGGGAGAATTTTCAGTTCCCACTGCGCATTCATTTGAGAGCTGGCAAATCTGAATTAATTTCTACTAGCATGCATTTCGCTTGAACTTAATTTCAACTGGCCTCGTCAGCTTTACAAAGATGAGGAAGGATATACAACTTATACTTCTTTCGCATATTTCTGATATGTTGTGTACTTACATCTCGTAGGAGTCATTCAGTTCAAGAACTCGACGATTTTCTAAACGACATAAAGAATTCAATCATATGGTCGTAAACATCTTCCTTTGCCTTCAAACCCACAACGAAGTCTACATGACCATAGTTCTCTATATACAGTAACTCCGGCTTGAACTGCAATTCTTCAAGAGTGAGCTGGAGATCCGCCACGTCTGCTAACGCGTCATTGCCTCCATAAGCCATCCACAATGGCAACGTTTGTGGGATGCTTTTAAGATCGAATGCTGGAGGTTTCAACTGACCATACATCTTCATGTTCTTGAAAAATCCATAGTCATACATGGCAAAAGTACCCTTGCGGATCACTGCCAAGCAAATAAGAAAACCTGTCAGAAACCAACCATAAGGAGAACAAAAGCCAATGTAGCATTGATGGAAGCATAGAAAAGTAACTACAAAAGATGTAGAAGAGCCGTGAACAATCCCTTTTTTTGAACAAAGTACTTAAGGAAAGAACTCGTGATATTTTTTCCACTCTGTGTTCCAACTTATATCCCTTTTGCCGTTTTACGATTTATAATGCGTCCCCTTCTGGGAGTACTTTCTCACATATGGCATGGTGCCATTGGTGCCTAAACAATGAAAACTTTCAGAGTTTCACGAACTGAAAGAAGGAAAATTCTATTGACACGTGGGCGAATACCAAATTTAGAGAATGAAAGAAAAACTACACGCACCTACATAGTGTGTTAATTAGAAAAGTCAATCCAAAAGATCATGTTGGAATTAAAGAGAAACAAGTATTGGCTCTTAATCACCATGCCTCACTTAGTCAAGAAACAAGGAGGCCTTACATGAAAGTGCCAACACCGAGTGGTGGATCTTAAATCGAGAGGTCGCTTTAATATGATCTACAATTTTCAAGATTTTATATTATGGCTGAAGCTAAATTAAGATTATCCAATCACTGATTGCAATTAAATGAATATATGTACTTGAACAAATGCACGTGAAAAAACTCAAGAAAAAAATTTCTGTTGCTAGCACACTGTCAATTGGTAATTAGGGGCTAGTAATACAGCAGAGCTTTTAATAATCATACTTTGAAAAAGATGGCGCAAGTTCTTCGAGGATGATGGGTGAGGTTCATACTCCAAATAGAAGTCTACTCGTGAGTTATTGAAACAACAATTCTTCCCTGCAGTGTCATCATAACCATTTGTCAAAATTCAGAAAAGGAATATCCATACACACGATGCTTCCCTGCACTTTGATGTTCAGCGTAAACATTTTTGTTCCACAGTATTATTCAGCCACTACCGATATCTTCATGCTCTATAGTTTCAGAAAAGTTGGAACCAGCCATAAAAGACAGCACAGTTCTTTTTTTTTTTGGTGGGGGGAGAGAGAGAGAGACCTGTTATGGAAGTCAGCAAGTCATTGCACTCTATGTGTCCGTCGCACACAGAATCCAAAAGGTTGATTCCGATTTCACTAGAGGATTACATGACAAAAAAGCATGAAAGTTAGAAACATGTAATGCTCAATTTAATTAAATATAAGAGAAGAAGTGTGACTAAACCTTCTGAAGTTGAGTTGATGAATTCCCATTGCAACAACCATCTGTCCAAGAAAAGCATGTGGGATCATCAATTCATTGTCGGGAAGCCATATAAAGCAACATTAGAGATTAAAAACTACTCACCTGATCAAGATGCATGCTGACCATTCGAAGAACAAGAGGAGCACTGACATGTCCCAAGTATGATATTGGACATAGAAGGGCAGCTGCTTCTACCATTTCTGCTATGGCCGGCTGAGTTAAAGCAGCCAAAGACATGATTGTTCCCTACGAAGAAAACAGAAGAACAAAGTTCACAATTAAGAAAACAAAACCAAGTTCAGGTAATTCTTTCCTTTCCATCTTTGTTTTTTGATCAGCCAATTAACTGCAAGAGAAGAAATGCACAAACCTGCGAATGTCCAACAAGAAAAACTTTGGAGCTGGTTATCGAACTTATATAGCGTATCATCTCTGCAAGGTCATACAGTGCCAATTCTTCCCAACTCCAATCCCAAAAATCCTGCAGGAAGAAAGTACTAATCAGTGCGGTATGCATAAAAGTATACAGTGACATGCTTTAAACAGAACAAAACTCCTCATTCAGCTGCCATGAATAAACTTATATGGTTTTTAAGAGCCAAATCCCCAAGCATGCCCATCTTGAGATGTGTGGGTACACTCATAGTCTCATTCCACGAGACACATCAAGCAGATAGAAAGATGCGAGAAACCACGCAATACCTTATCTTTCTCTGACAAAGACACATGCCCATGACTCCAACGTGTTCCACGCACATTTCCAACCCAGACGTCAAAACCATGGTCTGCTAGGATGAAGCCTAATGATTGGACTGGAGAATCTAGGAACCACACATCACCTGCCTGTTTGCAATTGATTGTTGAGGAAATAATAATGTGATTGAATCAGTCATACTTAGTGTTGACACATTTGCATCTCAAAGGTAATAACAGCATGGACCACAATGCTTATAGTGTCATTAGTACTTCTGCACCGAGATAGTCAAGCGAATGCATGCAACTTTGAAATGCGCTCGTGAGAAATTTGATGCACAACAGCTTGAGAAGACTGGAAAAGGGATAAAGCAACTACATGATGTATATCATGCACAGAAAATATAACTACTGTACAAGACAATTTAATGAAGTAATCTTCCGATGACAGAACCAACACCAGAGAATATAGTGCATTGGAGTCTCAGGCATAGTAGAGTGATGCAATGAAGAGTTTTAAGAAAACGTGCATAATCTATTGGAAAATTCTTTTTCAACATTTTAATTAAAGTCCACTGCCATAAGTTTTTTCTATACATTGTAGAAGATGGCAGTGAAAAAAAACTCCAAAATGACAATAATCCAGAGGAGGTGCATAAGCTAAAGTGTACAAGCAGCTCGATCAAGTGTCAACAGAAAATTATTACCTGCTCACTGAAGTATCAATAGAGAAGTACTGAGAACACGACTAAAAAATGTGGAGAAAATTATAAATCCAATCTAAAGACCGCAGGAAACACAGAAAAGTAGCATGTGGAAAAAGGGGCTAATCCAATCTAAAGACCCCAGAGATTGCATCCCAGAAGATCAATTAAACCTTGGGTTGTCAATTTATAAAGTTCTTTAGCATCATAGGTTGCATCAATGGAGTGGAATGCCATTCTCACTTTGAAGTCGATATAACCAATGACAAAAATGGAGAAATGGAAATCACCATGAAAAGCCCGTGCTGAAGCAGAACGGGAGGACCCCCTTCTGCCCGGAATTCTCTGTTGCTGGACGAGATGCGCTGAAGGGCCAATAAGTAACCATCCTTCGTTTCGATCTGCCAAACACAAAATGCAAAGAAGAATTAGGCTCGCCCGACATTAAAATTGAAGAAAAAAGGAACCGAAATCTTCCAGAAAATTGCCTTTCTCCGCAGCTATGCTCGAGAGTCGAAGCTCATGATGTTTTCAACAACCATAAAAACTAAATTCTTCACAACTTAGAATTTCCGGAAAGAAATCCCTGTGCCTTCAGTTCGAGCTATTAAAAACACAGAAACTCGCAAACTATCGAAGCAGACCTCGAGAAATCTGAAGAGAAAAAGAAGAAGCATTCGGCTAAAACCTCATTGAGAGAGAGGGAGAGAGGGAGACAATACGGTGTGTTCGGCGCAATGATAGCCGGCGGGCTCGATGAGCTGGGAACACAGGGTCCGGTCCGGCGATCGGGCTAGGGGGGCTGGGTCGACGGCGATGCCCCCGCCGGCGCCGGCGCTGCACAGGGCGACGAAGCCGGTCGCCGCCAGCAACACCACCGTCGCCGCCGCCGCCGCCGCCGCCGCCGACGCCGAACGCGACGGGCGCAGCACCGTGTCTACTACTCCAAGCATCTGACGAGGCGGGAGAGCGAAGAACCTGCCTCGATCGCGGCGGATTCGGAGTTCATCTCATCATTTTCGATTTCTTCATTTTTCTTCGCTTCTAATTTGAGTAGTTTTTTTTGCCTTGACGGAACTTCCTGCGCGAAGATTCCACGTGGGATTTAATGTGTGGTTAAAAATGATGCTTTTGGACTGGCGGTTATTAGTGGGATGAGGTGGCGCGAGCCCAAGAGTGACGGCGACGTGATGATGGGCCGGGGTCCTGACCGTGTGTGGTATGGAGCCCACCGCATCAACACCCACGCAATCGCACGTGCGAGTGAAAATTGATGGAAAAATGGCACAAATAGTGCCTCGCTCCCGAAACTTTAATCCATTCAATATGGTCTCTAAACATTAATTTAATATGTACTGTTGCCCATGAATCTTTGATAATTTTCGATTTAATTCATGAGTTATATAAAAATGTCCAATATATTTTTTTTCTATTGATTCAAGTTAATAAAATTTGTTGATTTAATTTCCAATCCAGTACGTTGAATAAGGGAAAAAAGAAAAATGTGACGCGTGGACAATCCACATGAGATGTTCGACTCAAATTATAATATAATAATCTGTCGACTTTGCTTAATTTGGAATATTAGTTATCCCTCTCATTTGGCAAATTTTGAGTTGAATATCCTACAAGGATAATCCAAGTATGATGTTATTATTTTGCCCACCTTCCAAACTTACCGGATCGAAAGCCAATTGGCAAATTTCATCAACTTGTATTGATGAAAGGATTCCGACCAAAAAAAAAATTAACAAAAGGATAATACTGATTATTTAATATAGTTTAGGAATTCGATTGAACATTAACAAAAGTTTAGAAACCACATTGCGCAGATACAAAAATTGAGGGATGTCATGGTATATTGAGATAAAGTTCATGGATTATATTGATAAAGTTCAAAGTTTATTAATCACATTATACATTCGGTTAAAATTTATGGACTATGTGTGTAATTATTTCAAAATCTATTAACTAACTAGATCAAGTTGAGTTAAGTGGAGCTTACAGAATACTTATTGGAATCATAAGTCTCGAGCTTTGAGAAGTCAAGTTGGGCGAGCTTGAATAAAGCATCAAGTCTAAATGAGCTCAATTACTAAACTGCGTTCACTCAACTCGAGCATACCCTTAGGGTGCGCATGGTAAAATTTCTTGGCTGGGGAAGAGTTTTTTTCCAGAAATAGTTCTTTTCTATTTCTATTCCGGGGAACAGTTTCTGAGCAAAAGAACCCGTTTGATAACTGCACAAAATTTCTACTCTTGGAATAGAAAAAGAATAGAAATGCATTTGATAACGCAACGATTCTTTTATTCATTTATTTGTTTTTATTTGTCCTTTTTATTTATTTATTCTTTTTGTATTTATTTGTTTTTTGTATTTGTTTTTTATTCTTTTATTTGTTCTTTATTATTTTTTGTATTTATTTGTATTTTATTCTTTTTTTGTATTTATTTGTTTTATTTGTATTTTTTTTTGTTTTTTAAAATTTTCTTGCGTTTGTTTTTTATTTGTATTTATTTATTTTATTTGTTTTTGCATTTATTTGTTTTTTTGTATTTATTTTTTTTAATTTGTTTTTTTGTATTTATTTGCTTTATTTGCTTTATTTTTGTTTTTTTTTTATTTTCTTGCGTTTGTTTTTTATTTGTATTTATTTGTTTTTTTATTTATTTTTGTATTTTTGTATTTTTATTTGTTTTTTATTCTTTTTTTGTATTTATTTGTTTATTTGTTTTTTTATTTTTGTTGTATTTATTTTTTTGTATTTTTTTGTATTTTATTTGTTTTATTTGTATTTTTTTAAAATTTTCTTGCGTTTTTTTTATTTGTATTTATTTTTTTATTATTTTTTTTTGTATTTATTTGTTTATTATTTTTGTTTTTTATTTGTTTTTTTGTATTTATTTGCTTTATTTTTATTATTTTTGTTTTTTTTTTAAATTTTCTTTCGTGAGAAATAAAACAAAAATAAATAAAAAAATTGCTTATTTCTAGAAATTGTTCCTGAGACAAGAAGCAACTTTTTTTTGTTTCTCATTTCTATTCCCGGGCTAACTTTTCTATTCCGGGGAATAGAAATCAATTTGCCGTTATCAAACGGGTTTCTATTCTTTTTTTGTTCCGGGGAACAAAAGAATAGAAATTTTTGGGCTGGGGAAGGTTATCATGCAGGCCCTTAGTGGCCGTGCATTCATTAACAGAATCCAGCACTGGAGAAAGACAGTTTGCCATAGCGTAACTATTGGGCCGTCAACGGACCCGAAAAAAGTTGACGACTGCACTGGAGCAATTGACTCGGCTCGTCAAAGCCCGAAGGTAGATCAAATTGCGGGGCTCGTTTGGAAAAGCCCAGTCCAACTCGTAATTAGACAAAACAATAATGGTTCTGTGTTGACAATCCAAACACTAGGGCTGTGTTTTGTCATCCAGTCAGATCAAGATAGAATACGATGGATTAGAAATCTTCTCGACATTTTTTTAGGATTGTAGAAAACCTCAAACGGTAGGATTAAAAATCTTTGATGATATTTACAAATCTTGTTTGCCAAGCGCAGTCTCTTGCGAGATTTTCAGGTCTTGCCCTTTGAGTTGCCTCACCAGGGTCATCAAACCCACTCTCTTCAGGCCCTTAAGGTTCATCTCTTTTTGCCGCCAGCTTTGCCAAATCCATTGCCATCTCCACCTCTAGGTTGTAGTCCTTGCTATGCTTTATCGCGCTGGAGGTGATCCATACGCCAGCAAAGATGTCTTGGGTCACGAAGGGCTTCGCGAACCAATTCGAGGGAGGCAATAGGTGCAGCCGATTATATAGATGAGGCAGCAGCTGGCAATGCAGATGTGAAGGGCAGTAATCATGTGGCGGACCTATGCGGGGTGTCACTTAACGTTGAAACCGACAATTTGGCAAAAGTGAGGGGTGTAGAGGAGGTGGACGGCACTGATGAAACGAGTGATAACGGCGAACATACTGTTGGGATGATGACCTCAAAAGATCTGGGGACTCGTATGGGAATTCAAGTTTTTCAATTGTGACAGTTATGTAACGTACAATTTCTCCTTTTCTCTTTTAGTCATCAGTAAATCGATGGTCGGCGATGATGATCGGTGCTGGTTAGAGGCGACGACGATCGCACGATGCTCAAAGTTGACAAGGATCCATCGTTGCACAGTGTTTAGCAAAGTAATATCCAGATGCATCAGTCTATCACTCCATTGTTGAAAGATAAAAGAGTTGTTAAGTTATATCTAAAAAAAAAATTATTCAATCAAACTTTATTCAATCCCTGTACTACTTTTTTTATTTGGCATTTTGTATCGATATTTATTCAGTTTGGAGGACGTCACCAAACACCTGATATGATTGTTATCGGACTACCAAATGCAACATAAGACTTCCATTTTTTGATAAGATGGCAATGGAATATTCAACCCGAGGCTCGGTGATAGCTATAACCCATTAGCGTAAAATCAATGTACCAATGTAATCAAGCATTTTTGGACCGCGCTAGGAGAACCATACCGTTACTTTCTACAAGTAACGGTGCAATTTGGACCGGTCATTTTGTTTTGGGTACAATGGGCAAACATACCAAAATTTGCTGCTGAATTTAAAGAAACAAATCTATTGATATTGAAGAAAAAGAAAGTCATGGGGTATTGACTGCCAAGCATCTCGCCGATGAGGGAGGCTGAGAGAGGCCTCTTGGCGAGTACGAGGGAGGGCAGTGAGGGAGGCCGGGAAGCCACTGGAGAAGGCATTTCTGTTTAGGCCAGAGAGGTCAGGGATGGTACTGGATGAAGATGGAGTTGTCCTTCAAGCTGAGGATGCGAAGTTGGTCGAGCCGGTTCAAGGTCTTCCCATCCAATGTGCCGAACAAGTTCAGGAACTCAAGGATGAGCTAGGGGACACGGCCATTCATGAAGAGAGCCTTCATTTTGATGTGGGGAGAGATCAAACAATTCAATCTGGGGTCATTTCAGAGAAGCTAACTTTGTGCTTTCTTCTCTTCTCTTTGGATTGAACTGCTAAACAACAAGGTGAAAAATGGGAAGGAATTGATGGAAGGAGGGGTAGTGAAGAAAGGGCATCTACTAACATTGAAGCAGCACCAAGGCTTCTACTACTCTTTGCCCACCACTCACTCACGGTCACAAATGGGGAAATTGGAAAAAAAAAAAGTAATAAAACCTAGAAGGAGCAGTTGCAAAGATGGCATTTAAGGCCACGCTTGACGGTCAAAATAAAATTCAGGATATGATATATCATATTCTGCATTTGGTACTTACTTAAAACAGGATAAAATCGAATATAAATGGGATATATGCCAAATAAAATCATCCCGTGAAAGATGTATGATAAAGATGGATATGATTTGTAATATTCATAATAGGAAAGTTTTTTAAATAAAAAAATAAAATTAACAAATTTTAAATTATTGTTCAATATAAATAATATTTGAATTATAATATAAGAAATTCAAAAAAAAACAAAAAAAAATATTTTTTTAATTTAATCTGAATTATATTTATATATTCGAATTTAATTATATCTTATAATATAAAATTCAATATATGGATATATATATATATATATATATATATATTACATATTTTAGGTATTTTAGTATTTTAGGTATGTTAATAAATTTTTATATTAATGAAATTTTATTAGAGACCGATGGAAGGGGAAGAAAAAAATAAAAAGAATTTATCAAAAAATTGAGGAAAATAAAATAAAAATAAAGTTAACAAGAGTGTTACAAGAAATATTTATCATCTCCGTTTATAAAATTTGTAATTAATTTATATTGATATAGCGTTTTAACCAAATATATATATATATAACTTTATTACTACAATCACTAAATAATGGATAAGATATAGCAAAATACTCTGAATTTCATATACTATTTTATCAAATCATATCATGATTAGAAATTCAAATGATCAAACGTAACCCAAAGGGTTAGAGAGAGGAGGATAGTGACGAGAGAGAGAGAGCTCCAATGGTGAGAATCTATCTAGATAACTCCTCAATAATATCTCGCAAAAAGAAAAAAATGTGGTCCGATTCCCATGGGAAACCAGACGAGCAAGTTGTCCAGTATCAAATGCGATGTGCAGCCTGCACCGTCACTCTTCCGAGAATGACCGTATCGTCAGCTTATCATGTCCCAGCTTTTTTAGCCAGAGTTGATGCCCTGATTGGCAGCCGGGCTTGATAGAACACGAAAGAAAACAGAGAAACTATGTATAGTCAAAGAAACGGGTCAACACGAAAGTCATCCATTCCCACTCTCTTCCGAGAAGAAGGCTAGGTTCATATAACCAGCCCATCCTATTCGACGCTTTCACCTTTTTCCCATCTTCTTTCATCGTATGTACCTCGTGAACTGAGCCCGAGCCCGCTGCCCGTGTCCCCGCCGGTGACGCACCGCTTCCATCATGGCTTTCGTGGAGTTCCGGGCGCTGGACAAGAAGTCCCTGGTAGAGTACATCCAGCACACGCCCGCCCTCGCCTCGAAGCTGGGGGATAAGTTCGATGACCTGGACATCAGAGAAGTCGGAGACGGCAATCTCAACTTCGTCTACATCGTCGAAGGCTCTGCTGGCTCTTTCGTCATCAAGCAGGTGATGCTCTTTGTTTCTTCTCTTGACAAAAATGGGATTTTTTTTTAACTTAACTGCGCGGTCGAGGTCCCTCTCTTCATGATCAACGGGAGCAGGGCAAGACACAGGGTACTGCTGATCGAAATTCGGATCAGAAAGCATGTTGTTGATTATGGGATTTCAGTTCTTATGCCTTACTCAAGCTTCCGTTCGCTTCACATCGCTTCACAGAACATAATTTTGAGGAAAACATTTTTCAGTATTCATTTAACGGAAAATCAAAGAAAACGTTTTCGGAAAAAACATCTTCAAAGTTGAGGAAAGTATTTTCCAACTTTTCAAAAAGTTGAAAATGTTTTTCATAACTTTTTTCATTTCACTTTCTTGTATGTTTTCTTTATCTTTTTCTTTTTTTAAATTTTAAATTTTAAATGGAGTTTTTAATTCTTTTTCTTTTTCTTTTTCTTCTTGGACCTTGTCCGGTTGCCGGCCACGACTATGGCCACCGACTAGCCATAGATGAGCTCGAGCCTCGCCACAAGCCGGCGAGGCTCGAGCTTGCCACATTCTAGTGAGGTAGAGCCTTGCTTGATTTGGCAAAGCCAAGCTTGCTCGAGGTCACCAAAGCCTCGCCAAGACCTTGGGCGAGGCTCGAGCCCTGCTCACCTCGCTAGCCCGGAGCAAGGCTGGAGCTTACCAATGGCTGGTCGCAGGCTGTTGTTGTAGTTGGCTCCAACCAAGACCAAGGAAGAAGAAGAAAAAAAAAATAAAGGAAATAAAGAAAAAATAAAAACTAAAATATCGATTTTAAAGAAATAAAATAAATTAAATTATTGAAAATGAGTAAATGTTTCCTTACTAAATAGCGAAAAATATGCTAGTTCATTTTCAAATTTTAGTCGAACAATGAATAAACTGATTATTTTCTTAAAAAATGACTTTCTGAAAAATAATTTATAGAAATGTTATATTTTTCACGAAAGGAGCGGAGCCTAAGTTTGATATAATCAAATCTTTCGTGGCTTCATTTCTAGCTGAATGTGAAGAAATTTTGAAATGGGATGATAATGAAAAGGGTAAAAATCTGCTTGCTTTTCCTTCAGGTTTGGTATGGGCGGCGGATTAGCTATATGTTTAGCTGGAATCACGGTAAAGTAATCGATATTGGGATGATCCTACTCTTAGCAGATGAGAAAATGTTCCGTTGCTTCATTCTTTGTTTTGTGGAGTCTGCAAATCCCATGGTGCTTATAAAGTTCAACATCTAGTTATTTGGTTATGTGGGGAAAAGTATTAAAAAGATCATAAACCTATCACATTGGTACCAATTCATTTCTAAACTTTTCGATTGAATCAATTCAGTTCTAAACATTTTCACATTGATATCAATTTAATCCATCCAGCTAATTTTAATTGGATGATGGCCGATGGATGGACGCTGAGGTGATAATTTTTTTTTGTCTTTTTTTGTTCTTTTTTTCCTTTTTTTTTTCTTTTTTCATTTATTTTCTCCTTTCTTCCTCCTTGGACGGTCTCCCAGTGGCCGATGAGCCTCGCCGTTGCAATCGCAGCCCTCGCCCAAGGTCATAGGGGAGGGGGCTTCGCCCATATCTGGGCAAGGCTAGCCTCACCTTGGCTTGCCACAGGCAAAGGCGGCCTCACCCGTGGCTGGGAAGGCTATGGCGACCTTCGCCCAGGCCCACCTCGCCTGCATTATGTGGGTTCGAGTTGAAGTTGCCACATCAGCATCCGGATTTGCATGCCACGTCAACATTTGGTCACCGGCCGACGTCCATGTCAGTGCCGATTGGTCAAAATTAGCTAAATTGACTAATTTGGTACTAGTGTAAAAAGATTTATGACTAAATTAGTCTAATTGAAAAGTTTATAACTGAATTTATATCGATACAATAGATTTATGACTTTTTTTTATACTTTTCCCGAGTTATATGGGTTCGAGTTGAAGTTTCTCTAGTCTTACTGAAAAGATGTTCCTCTCTTTTGGTTCTAATCTACAGGTCCGTTGTTCTATCTTGTGTGGTAATTGTGTTCTCATATTTGCAGGCTCTCCCTTACGTTCGGTTGATTGGGGAATCATGGCCAATGACGAAAGAGCGAGCATACTTCGAGGCAGCGGCATTGAAAGAGCACGGGCGTTGGTGCCCGGATCATGTCCCGGAGGTTTATCACTTCGACCGTACTATGTCTCTGATAGGCATGCGTTACTTAGAGCCTCCACATATAATCCTGAGGAAAGGATTGATCGCTGGAGTTGAGTACCCATTACTCGCGGAGCACATGTCAGGATATATGGCGAGAACCCTCTTCTGCACGTCTCTTCTGTATCATTCCACCACGGAGCACAAACGTGGAGGTAAATACATAGCGGAATGCATTTGGCTTCTTTAGTTTTTATACTAATGTGTGGTCACGCTCTTGTCTTGGCATTGTCATTGCAGTAGCAGAGTTCTGCGGGAACATCGAGATGTGCAGGCTGACCGAGCAGGTTGTTTTCTCTGACCCTTACAAAGTATCCCAACACAACCGTTGGACTTCCCCTTATCTGGATGCTGATGCTGAGGCTGCAAGGGAAATCCAAGTAATGTTACTGTATAAGAAGCTACTGTATCCTTCTTCGAAAAAGTTAAATGGAGCGAACCATCATCTGTTTGCTGATGATTTTGTGGGACGTGCATTTCAGGTTCTGTGAAAGAGCGCAAGCACTGGTACATGGAGATCTCCACACTAGTTCGGTCATGGTTACCCAAGATTCGACCCAAGTAATAGATTCAGAATTCGCATTTTATGGGCCAATGGGGTTTGATGTTGGGGCCTTCCTAGGAAATTTGTTTTTGTCATTCTTCTCTCAGGATGGGCACGCAAATCAAGGGAACGACAGAAAGGTATGCTTTACATAACTGCCTGTCTTTATGCATGTCTCATAGACTTCCAGTGCTTGACCTTGCAAAGTTCTGTAAATTGGTTTCTCTTCTTACTCCTAATGACCACTATTGCTTATTATGTCATGAACCTGAATATCTCTTGCTCGTGCAGCTGGAATTTAATTCGGGATTTGCATACATCTATGTATACAAAAGAAAAATTAATACTCTCCCGTGATAATTACTTGGTAGTTTACTGTTTTTTAGGCCCCACCCCCAGGAAAAACAAAAACAAAAAGCTGTTTCAGTAATTGCAGAGATGAATGGACAGTTGTAATTGGCAGATATTGAGGCAATAATAAATGAGATCATATTGTCCTCTCCCCCATTAGTCATTTCATCTCTTTCATGCTCATCGACTTCTATAAAAGAAGAAGAAAGGTCAACAAAAACTATTTTTACCATCAATGATATGTTAATGAATTGTTCTGTAAATGCGCATATTATACAGGGATACAAGGAATGGATTTTGCAGACGATTGAAGAGACGTGGAATCTATTCCGACAGAAGTTTGTAAGCCTCTGGAATGAACACAAGAATGGGTCTGGTGAGGCATATCTACCAGCAATCTATAATAATGATGTGCTGCTCGAGCTGGTCCAGAGAAAATTTATGAAGGATTTATTCCATGATACTCTTGGATTTGGTGCTGCCAAAATGATAAGGTGTGATTGAATATGTGGCATTTCCTGCTCCTTAAATGCTTATGTGTAGATTATGAATTTGCTTGATTTCTTAGTAGCTTTTGGGACTAATGTCTCGGTTGGAGCATACAGTTGTCTAAATACTGACCGTTTGCCTTCATACATACTTGATTTCAGGAGAATTGTTGGGGTTGCACATGTGGAGGATTTTGAGTCCATAACTGATGCTAGTGAGCGTGCAGACTGCGAGCGCCAAGCTCTCAATTTTGCCCGGATGCTTCTGAAGGAAAGGCGGAAATTCGAAGGAATCAGTGAAGTAGTCTCATTAGTTCGGAAATCGAACTGAGCCTTGGGCTTAATGTATTGAGATTTCTTGGGGGTCCCCCCTCCTTTACTGTCGTGTCCTTATGCATTTCCAAGCTACGAAGGCTCTTAAGTTCCAGTATAGCGTCCAATGAACTGCTTGATTGTCTTTGATGGTTAGTTCCACTGACAAGTCCTTGCTCCGATGAATCTACTTGAACCGTCAGATCCATGGATGATGACTATGCTGAGGCCTTTCTCGACTTTGCTTGATGCAAAGCTGGTTATGGAGCTACCATATGCAGATGGCAATTCTTGTTTTTTTTTTGGCTTTCTTTTTGGTTGTTGATCAGGCGTCCTCACTGTATGAACTGTTGGGTGTGGTCACTGTGGTCATTCTGCTAATAATCTGCCAGAATCGAGAGGTAAATAGGTTGGGTGTACGATGACTTTCCGGATGTCCTAAGGAACAGTAAGTTCCTCAGCATTCGCTTGTTATAAGAACAATTCTATCCTAATGAAGCGCTTGAATACCCAATACCCAGTCAAGGATGTGCTTCCTCTGCAAACTTGGTCCTTGTTATTAGAGGAAGGTACTTATTTGTTTAATACCCAATTTTCTTGCATTGTTTTTGTCTTCACCTTTTATTTCTCCTATATCAGAAAGCAAATTGAATACTCGAGCAGTTAATAGGGAGCGTATTAGCTTAATCACACCACCTACTTTTGAACTTCTTTTTGGAAGAAACGAAAAACTTAAATGGCTGAACTTTAAATCAGCGTATTACAGACAATCACTGCAATTAACCTTTTTTTTCCCTGGAAAACAATTACTTGGACTTTATTCATTACAGAAAAAGTAACCTAATTTCCATATTTGGCCTTGTAGTCACTCCAGAGCTGATCAACTGTCTTCCCCAGCAACTCAACGAAATACTGAGGGCTATAGCCAGTCTTCATCTTCTTGTTCATGCCTGCTACAAACCCACTCAGAAGACCATCACAATAGTCCAAAAAATGCGCTGTGACATCATAGCCCTGGTCCCACCGGTTTCCCTGGCCTGGTTTCACCCAGTGGCTCGGTGCATATCCCGCCTTCAGCCTCACAAAATCCGCTATTCCCTCTGTCAAACCAGTCGGCGCTTCTCGATTGGCAAACCACTGCCATATATGCGTCATCTCGTGATACAAAACCCCGGTTATCTCGTTCTTCACATCACCGGAGTAGTTTCCTATGTACTCCGAGCTGACGTGAATTTCGTTCGTGTCGATAAGTGCATATGCTACCCCCTCCATGGATTCAATAAAAACACTTACATTTTGCACATCTCTTCTGTCCTCTGAGGTCAATTCTTGGAAAATTTGCCAAATGAATACAGTGGAGGAGTTCATTACTTGCTTGGTGTACTCTGTGCCGATTTCACCATCGAACCTTGCTCCACCGCCTGTTGAAGACGCGTTGTTCAGTGCTGTGTACTCCACAGCAGAAGCTTGTCGAAATGCTGCCAAGGTACCTAGATACCACAGCAACAACACCAAGCGAGCCATGTGCTTGTTTCACTGCTTCTTGTTCTGTAGGAGGATGGGTGAAGCGTTATCCAAAGAGCGAGGGGCCTTTATAGAGGGGTGGAAGTTGAGTGATGCATCCTTCTCACCCACATATATCTTTTGACTTCACCTGGGAGTTCACTTTCTTCTTGTCTCAAAGTTATTGTACTGTAACCGAATGGAATTGGATTCACTAAGAACTAAAACTTATGCTAGTAAATTAAAAAAAAATTATATACAGTCCGACAACAAAAACATCCAGCCATTGGTGTAGCAAAAGGAATGGATTTACATCTGTTCCAACGACAGAATGTTAAGCTGATGTAGCAAACAATTGGATTCGTATCTGTTCTAAGACAAAAACCATTTCTTATATTTGGGAGGGGTCAAGTGGTCCAGATTGAATAGCCTCCCTATTGACCAATCAGCCTGCAAATTGGACCATGCCTTGTCCTCACATTTCACGTTGCTTCTCGTCGTAGAATAATTCCAAACGACTTCACCAAACCTAATTGACTTTTAAAAGGCGGAGGAAACATGAAGACCAGAAAGTAAAATTTATCCGCTCTTATCGTTAAGGATCTATAAAGTCGACGAATATACTGCAAAGCCGGTGCTTCTGGAACTTCAAAGTATAAGGTTGACGGATGCCACCACAAATAATAGTTCAACCAATGATTCTTTGCTTACCCATGTAGAACTTAATTTCATAACAGTATCCAACACAAACCATGTGGAACTTAATTTGTTACAAGCAGCTCTTAGAGCTACAAACACTTCACATGCTGTGGCCCGTCAAGAGTGTATGTAGCTTATGCACTTTGGTCTGACCAGACGATGGAACTGGGCGGCAATGGCATATGACAGGTGGGCTAAATTGCCCGCAGATAATTCCACGATACATTAGTTGCGTGCGTGATGCGCAAGATGATGGATTTGGTTCTAGCTGCAACATAGAGAGCTGCTGCCACCTTCATTGATCAAGATTTATGGCTGACCAAAAGAAAGAATCTGTGAAAATCAAATATACCACCTTTAAGCAGGATAACCAAACATCCAAACAAGAGCACACCCACCTAGACTTTTCCACTCCATAGTAGGAGGATGAGGCAGGATCATGATTAGAAGTGCATGCATAGAGTAGACCAATAAGGCTCAAAGTAGACCAACAAGGCTAAAGTCCCCTGAAATAGGAGGAATCAACAGCGAGAAGATTGCTTACTGCTATCACTAAGCATGTATGGCAATGCCAGTCTCACACTAACCATCAATTAATAACATTATAGGGTTTATAAGATGCAATTACATAAGATACAAAGATTAAAATCATCTTCACAAAAATGGAACCAGACTGTCTTGACAATCAAAACAAGGTAATACTGTCACCATGATACATGAAGTCAGTGTCAAGTTTCTTGTCCCATGACCCATCCTTGTTCTTCTACATGTTCCCTAGTAAAATTGCTCACAGTAGTGCCCCCCGTTCTATGCCAATGACCATCTAAATGAAAAAATTTCAACTCGAATTTTGTTTCCACATATCAGGTTTACACTATGAGGCATTGTCTTCTAAACAAGCAAAGGAAGTTCAGTAAGTCTGCCAAAACACCAAAAGGACTTAGTCAAGAAAAAGAATGAACTATTTCCTAGTTCCACCAATCTTATATACTTTCACCATGAGGTAAGCAAGTATCTTAGATTCTTACACACCGTTGTGAAGGACAAAATCCAGACTGGTCTGTCAAATATTCCAGAGTTCAAAAGCTGGCTAGAATCAACATTGAGAGCCATGTGACATAATTGACTACTCCAGAGAAATATTCAGGTTTCCCCCATAGTTTTCACCAACAGTTGCCTGTATAATTGGATACCAGAGAAAAAGGAAATAGACTAGTTATGCATAGGCCAAGAGATGACCTAAAGCTGTACTACAGGAATTCATAAAGCAAAATGAAGAACCACCAACTTGAAGGTAAGGAAAGATGGGGCTAAGAATACTAAAAGTGCCAAAACTTTCATACGGTACTTACTCGAATGCCATAAAACAATTTTCGTTCACTTGAGAGTCGCAAATTTGAAAAATCGATCACTTGAGTGCCAATTATGATTTGAAAACTCGCCGGAAAATCTGATGTGGACATCGGTCATCTGATGTGGCTTCGCCGTTGTTGACGTGGATAATTTTTTCAATTTTTTTTAATATTTCGATAAAGCAAAATGAAGAACCACCGACTTGGAGGTAAGGAAAGATGGTATTCTGAACTTGAAGGAATAATTTCGACTTCACTGCTGACCTGCACAAAAGCAATGGAACAAGCAATACATAGAAAGAGAAACTTATTCAAGAACAAACTAATTTTTTTGAAGTTGGGAACATGCACATACAGAATGCTACTGGCATATTTTCCCACAGACTAATCGAGACGGCAAACTACATAGTCCTGCATTACTCACCCACCAAAAAGAAAAAAAAAAAAAAAAAATTCAACCATCAAAGAAAAAGAGAGAAAGTGAAGTCTCCTGTCCTCCTTCTAACACCACATCCCACAATTTAGATTAGTCCTTTTCTACAGGCAGCAACTCACTTTGCTTCTACGCCAAAAATAAGCTGTAAAATTAAAATCCCAGTATGATATTGATCTAGTAAACAAAAAAGATGACTGCTTAATTGCGAGCTTATCGAAGAAAACTAATTTATATTGAGAGGCTATAAAAAGCATTCATGTTCTACACATTATAGAAATCGGAATCTTAAGTACTGAGGGACAAACGAAGCCAAATATTACTCAATTTATCTTGATCTGAGTTCACATCAAGGAAAGATGTCCAGTACTTGCACCTTATCTTAAGGAGGTTTCTAATGTACGAATTTTCATAGAAGAGGTAGGTTAGATTCCATAGAGCCATGCCGATAGCGTTAAACACCCCCAACTCCAATAATATTGAGAATAAAAAGTACATTGAGAAAATAGAACAAATAAAAATAATCCCTCGCTCCCAAAACTTGATCCGTCGATGAACTTTAACCTAATATGTAATATTGTCCATAAACCTTTGGTAATGTCTATTTAATCCACGAACTATATAAAATTGTCCAATTTTGTCATTTTTTTATTCAAGTTAACAAAATTTTGTTGATATAACTTCCAATTCGGTACGTTTGAACAGTGGGAAAAAAAACAATGTTATGCGTGGACGATACACGTGAGATATTCGATTCAAATTGTAATCTAATAATTTGTTTACTTTGTTTAATTTAGAAAATTGGTTATCCATGTCATTTGATTATTATATTTTGATTTTAAGTTGAATACCTTACGATAATCCATATATAATGTTATAATTTTGTCCACCTTCCAAACTTATCGGGCCAGAAGCCAATTAGCAAATTTTGTGAACTTGAATTGACGAAAGGATTCTGAGAAAAAAAAAATAACAAAAGGATAACATTGAATATTTTATGTAGTCTAGGAATTAGATTGAACATCTACCAAAAGTTCAAGAATTACATTGCATAAATAAAAAAAGTTCAGGAACATCATGGCATATTGAGATAAAGTTTATGAACTATATTGACCAAGTCAAAAGTTTATGGACCACATTATACATCCAATCAAAGGTCATGAATTGTATGTGTAATTATTTCAAAAGTTATTAATTGACTAATTCAAGTTGAGTCAAGTGGAGCTTACGGAATACTAATTGGAATCATAAATCTCGAGCTTTGGAAAGTCAAGTTGGGCGAGCTTGAATCAAGCATCGATTCTAAATAAGCTCGATTAATAAATTGCGTTCACTTGATTCGAGCGTATCCGTAACCATCGTGCATTCATTAGCAGAATCCAGCACTGGCGAAAGACGGTTTGCCATGGCACAACCATTAGGCCGTCAACGGACCCAAAAAAGTTGACGACTGCACTGGAGCAACGAACTCGGCCCGTCAAAGCCTGAAGGTAGATCAGATTGCCGGGCTTATTTAGGAAAGCCCGGCCCAGCTCGTAATGAGGCAGAACATCGATGGTTCTGTGTTGACAATCCAAAACGGTACGATCGTGATTTGTCATCCGTGTTCGGATCGAGATAGGATACGATGGATTAGAAAAAGTTATGAATATTTTTCGGATTGTAGAGAACCTCAAATGATAGGATTAAAAATCTCTAAAAATATAGAAAAACCTCGTTTGCCTAACACAATCTCCAGCAAGATTTTCAGGCTTTGTCTCTTGAGCTCCCTCACCGGTGTCATTAAACCCGTTCTCTTCGGCTCCCTAAAGTTCGTCTCTTTTGATCACCAATTCACCATCTCCATCTTCGGGTTGTAGTCCTTACTTTGCTTTATTGCATTGGAGGCGATTCAGACACTAACAAAGAAATTTTGGTCGCGAAGGGCTGAATGAAGTAACTTGGGGAGGTAGTAGGCGCAATTGATCTAATAGACAGGGCAATGGGAGTGGGTGATGCGATGTGAAGGGTGGCAATGAGGTGGCGGATCCACGCGGGGCATTGCTTGATGTTGAAACCAACGATTTGGGGTTAGAAGGGGCAAAGAGGAGATGGAGTGATAAGAGTAAACTTATTGTCGTGGATGATGAACTCAAAGGATCTAGGGACTCGTCTAGGGATTTGAATTTTTCATTTATGATGGTCATGTGACATACAACTTCTCTTTTTCACTTTAAGTCTTCAAAAAATTAACTAGTCATCAATGATGCTTAACAGTAGTTAGTCAAAGTTGACAAGGATCCATTGTTGCACGATGACAAAGTAATATCTAGATGCATCAGTCCGTCACTCCATCTTTAAATGTTAAAAAGTTTGTTAAGTTATATTTTAAAAAATATATATTCAATCTAACTTTATCCAACCCCTATATCTGTTTTTTCATTTGGTATTTTGTTCAAATACAAAGAAATTTATTTAGTTTGAAGGACATTACTAAACACCGTATAGAATAATTCGTTATCATATCCAAGACTACCAAATGCAATCTACGACTTCCATTTTTAGATAAGATGATGATGGAATATTCAATCATAGGTTCGATGACAGCTGTAATCCATTAGCATCCAATCAAAGTAACAAATTAATCAAAATATTTTTAGTATGATTGATATCCTAATTAGCAAGCCGGGCTTGACAAATCAAGACCACGTGAACCAATCCGCTCCCAATAAAATCGGAAAAAATATATATACACATAAAAGGAGGAAAAAGAAAAACGGAGAAACCATAAATAGCTAAGGAACCCTATATAGTCAACGAAGTGGGGTCAACGCAACAGCCATTCGATTCCCAATCTCTCCCGAGAAGAAGGCCAGGTTCAGAAAACCAGAGCATACGATTCGACACTTCCGCCTTTTTTTTCCCCACATCTTCTTTCATCGTACCACTCGAACTGCGTCGCTGAGCCCGAGCCCCAGTTCGAGTTCGGACCCCTTTCGACACCGCCGCCCGCCGTCCCCGCCGGCGACGCACCGCCGCTTCCGTCATGGCTTTCGCGGAGTTCCGGCCGCTGGACGAGAAGTCGCTGGTGGAGTACATCCAGCACACCCCCGCGCTCGCCTCGAAGCTGGGGAACAAGTTCGACGACCTGAAGATCAGAGAAGTCGGAGACGGCAATCTCAACTTCGTCTACATCGTCGTGGGCTCTGCTGGCTCTTTCGTCATCAAGCAGGTGCTCCTTCTTTTCTTCTCTTGACAAAAAGGGGATTTTTTTTATTTTTTTTTATCTTGACGGCCCAGGTCTCTCTCTTTATGATCAATGGGAGTTGGGCTGGTGTTTTACGCGGGCGCAGGGCGCTGCTGATCGAAATTCGGATCGGAAAGCACGTTGTTGATTATGGGATTTGAGTTTCTCATGTCTTACTTATGTTTTGATATGATCAGGTTGTTTGTGGCTTCATTTCTGGCTGAATGTGAAGAAATTTTGAAATGGGATGATGATGAAAATGGTGAAAGTATCTTTTCTTTTCCCTGGGGTTTGGTATGGGTGGCGGATTAGCTACCTGTTTAGCTGGAAGCACAGTGAAGTGATCGATTTTGGGGAATGATCCTACTCTTGGCAGATGAGAAATTGTTCCCTGCCTTCATACTTTTTTTTTTTTTGTAGAATCTGGAAATCCCACCGGTGCTTATAAATTTCAACATGTGCTATTGGGTTATGTGGGTTCAAGTCGAAGTTCTCGAGTCTTACCGAAAATATGTTCCTTTCTTTTGGTTCAAATCTACAGGTCCGGTATTCTTTCCTGTGTGGTAATTGTATTCCCGTATTTGCAGGCTATCCCTTATGTTCGGTGCATTGGGGAATCATGGCCAATGACGAAAGAGCGAGCATACTTCGAGGCAGTGGCATTGAAAGAGCAAGGGCATTGGTGCCCGGACCATGTTCCGGAGGTTTATCACTTTGACCGTACTATGTCTTTAATAGGCATGCGTTACTTAGAGCCTCCACATATAATCCTGAGGAAAGGATTGATCGCTGGAATTGAGTACCCATTACTTGCGGAGCACATGTCAGAATTTATGGCAAGAACACTCTTCTCCACGTCCCTTCTGTATCATTCCACCACAGAGCACAAACGTGCAGGTAAATAAGCTCTAATATCAATCAAGCATCTGTAGTGTTACATTATTCTCTTCTCTCCGCATTACTTCACTCTGATCTTTTGCTAAGGCCTTATAATCTATTGGCTGTTCCCCAAAGAAATACATAGCGGAATGCATTTGGCTTCTTTAGTTCTTTTTTTATACTAATGTGTGGTCACGCTCTTGTCTTGTTATTGTCATTGCAGTGGCGGAGTTCTGCGGAAATGTCGAGATGTGCAGGCTGACTGAGCAGGTTGTTTTTTCTGACCCTTACAAAGTATCCCAATACAACCGTTGGACTTCCCCTTATCTGGATGCTGATGCTGAGGCTGTAAGGGAGGATAATGATTTAAAGCTTGCAATAGCTGAGTTGAAATCCATGTAATGTTACTGTCTAAGAAGCTACTGTATCCTTCTTCAAAAAAGTTAAGTGAAGTGAAACATCATCTGTTTGCTGATGATTTTGTGGGATATGCATTTCAGGTTCTGTGAAAGAGCACAAGCACTGGTACATGGAGATCTCCATACTGGTTCGGTCATGGTTACCCAAGATTCGACCCAAGTAATAGATCCAGAATTCGCATTTTATGGGCCAATGGGGTTTGATGTTGGAGCCTTCCTAGGAAATTTGTTTTTGTCATTCTTCTCTCAGGATGGGCATGCAAATCAAGGGAACGACAGAAAAGTATGCTATACATAACTGCCTGTCTTTATGCTTGTCTCATAGCTCTTCTAGTCCTCGACCTTGCAAAGTTCTGTAAATTGGTTTCTCTTCTTACTCCTAATGACTACTATTGCTTATCATGTCTTGAACCTTAATATCTGTTGCTCATGCAGCTAAATTCAACTCGACATTTGCAGACATTTAGGTATACAAAAGAAAAATTCATACTCATGCAATAATTACTTGTAGTTTATTGTTCTTTTATGCCCCACCCCCAGGATAAACAAAACAAAAAGTTGGTGCTGCTGTTTCAGTAATTGCAGAGATGACTGCACAATTGTAATTGGTAGATATTGAGGCAATGATGAAAGAGATCATATTATGCACTCCCCCATTAGTCATTTCATTCTTTCATGCTTGTAGACTACTATAAAAAAAAAAAAAAGGACAATAGAAACTATTTTTTCCATTGATGATATGTTAATGAATTGTTCCATAAATGCGCATATTATACAGGGATACAAGGAATGGATTTTGCAAACCACTGAAGAGACGTGGAATCTATTCCAACAGAAGTTTGTAAGCCTCTGGAATGAACACAAGAATGGATCTGGTGAGGCATATCTACCAGCAATCTATAACAATGATGTGCTGCTCGAGCTGGTCCAGAGGAAATTCATGAAGGATTTATTCCATGATTCTCTTGGATTTGGGGCTGCCAAAATGATAAGGTGCGACTGGATGAAGTGGCATTTCCTGCTCCTTCTTGTGTAGATTATGAACTTGCTAGATATCTAGTGGCTTTTGGGACTAATGTCACTTTTGGAGCATACAGCTGTCTAAGTACTCACCGTTTGCCTTCATGCATCTTTGATTTTGATTTCAGGAGAATTGTTGGGGTCGCACATGTGGAGGATCTTGAGTCCATAACTGATGCTAGTAAGCGTGCAGACTGCGAGCGCCGAGCTCTCAATTTTGCCCGGATGCTTCTGAAGGAAAGGCGGAAATTCGAAGAAATCAGTGAAGTAGTCTCATTAGTTCGGAAATCGAACTAAGCCTTGGGCTTAATGTATTGAGGTTTCTTGCGGGTCCCCCGTCCTTCACTGTTGTGTCCTTATGCATTTCGAAGCTACGGAGGCTCTGTATTTCCAATGTAGCGTCCCATGCACTGCCTATTCAAATCATTAGCAGCTCTATGCTTGTCTTTGATGGTTAGTTCCGCTGACGAGTCCTTGCTCCGATGAATCTACTTGAACTTTGTCTACGTCGGATCAATGGATGATGACTATGCTGAGGCCTTTCTCGACTTTGCTTGATGCAGAGCTGCTTATGGAACTACCATATGCAGATGGCGATTCTTTTTTCTTTTTTTTTTTTTGGCTCTCTTTTTGGTTGTTGATCAGGCGTCCTCACTGTTTGAACTGTTGGGTATGATCACTGTGGTCATTGTGCTAATAATATCCCGGAATCGAGAGGTAAATAAGTTGGGTGTACGATGACTTTTCGGATGTGATAAGTAACATTAAGTTCCTCAGCATTCGCTTGTTATAGAACAATTATATCCTAATGAAGCGCTTGAATGCCCAGTCTAGGATGTGTTTCCTCTGCAAACTTGCTCCTTGTTTTCAGATGATACCCAATTTTCTTACATTGTTTTTATCTTCACCTTTTATTAGTCCTATATCAGAAAGCAGATTGAATACTTGAGCAGTTAATAGGGAGCGTATTAGCTTAATCACACCACCTACTTTTGAACTTCTTTTTGGAAGAAACGAAAAACTTAAATGGCTGAGCTTTAAATCAGCATATTACAGACAATCACTGCAATTAACCTTTTTTTTCCCTGGAAAACAATTACTTGGACTTTATTCATTACAGAAAAAGTAACCTAATTTCCATATTTGGCCTTGTAGTCACTCCATAGCTGATCAACTGTCTTACCCAGCAACTCAACGAAATACTCAGGGCTATAGCCAGTCTTCATCTTCTTGTTCATGCCTGCTACAAACCCACTCAGAAGACCATCACAATAGTCCAGAAAATGCGCTGTGACATCATAGCCCTGGTCCCACCGGTTTCCCTGGCCTGGTTTCACCCAGTGGCTCGGTGCATACCCCGCCTTCAGCCTCACAAAATCCGCTATTCCCTCTGTCAAACCAGTCGGCGCTTCTTGATTGGCGAACCACCGCCATATATGCGTCATCTCGTGATACAAAACCCCGGTTATCTCGTTCTTCACATCACCGGAGTAGTTTCCTATGTACTCTGAGCTCACGTGAATTTCGTTTGTGTCGATAAGGGCATACGCCACCCCCTCCATGGATTCAATAAAAACACTTACATTTTGCACATTCCTTCTGTCCTCTGGGGTCAATTCTTTGAAAATTGGCACATGAATACAGTGGAAAAGTTCAATACTTGCTTGGTGTACTCGATGCTGATTTCACCATCGAACCTTGCTCCACCGCCTGTTGAAGACGCGTTGTTCAGTGCTGTGTACTCCACAGCAGAAGCTTGTCGAAATGCTGCTAAGGTACCTAGATACCACAGCAACAACACCAAGCGAGCCATGTGCTTGTTTCACTGCTTGTTGTTCAGTGGGAGAATGGGTGAAGAGCCGGCCAAAAAGCGAGGGGCCTTTATAGAGTGGTGGCAGTTGAGCGATGCATCCTTCTCACGCACAAATATCTTTTGACCTCACTTGGGAGTTCACTTTCTTCTTGTCTCAAAGTTATTGTACTGTACCCGAATGTAATTGGATTCACTAAGAACCAAAACTTATGCTAGTAAATTAAAAAAATTAATATGCGTTCCTGACAACAAAAACATCCAACCAATGGTGTAGCAAAAGGAATGGATTTACATCTGTTCCAACAACAGAATGTTAAGCTGATGTAGCAAACGAATGGATTTGTATCTGTTCTAAGACAAAAACCAGTTGTTATTTTTGGGAGGGGTCAAGTGGTCCAGATTGAATAGCCTCCTTATTGACCAATCAGCCTGCAAATTGGACCATGCCTCGTCCTCACATTTCACGTTGCTTCTTGTCGTCAAAGAATTCCATATGACTTCACCAAACCTAATTGACTTTTAAAAGGCGGGGGAAACGTGAAGACCTGATAGTAAAATTTATCCGCCCTTATCGTCAAGGATCTGCAAAGTCACGTCCACACTGCAAAACCGGTGCTTCGGGAACTTTAAATATGAGGTTGACGGATGCCACCACAAAAAATAGCTCGATCAATGATTCTTTGCTTATTGATGTAGAACTTAATTTCATAACAGTACCAAACGCAAACCAATGTGGAACTTAATTTGTTACAAGCAGCTCTTAGAGCTAGCTACGAACACTTTTCATGCTGTGGCCCCTCAAGAGTGTATGCAGCCTGTGCACTTTGGTCAGACCAGAATATGGAACTGGGCAGCAATGGCATGCCAGCTGGGCTAAATAGCCCCCAGATAATTCCAGGATACATGAGTCGCATGTGTGATGCGCAAGATGATGGATCGGGCTGTAGCCACAATATAGAGAGATGCTGCCACCTGTTTTGATCAAGATTTATGCCTAACGAAAAGAAAGAGAATCTGTGAAAGTCAAATCTACCACCACAGCATCACCAAACATCCAAAGAAGAACACACGCACCTTGACTTTTCCACTCAATTGTAGGAGATGAGGCAGGATCATTATAAGAAGTGCATGCACAGAGTAGACCAATAATGCTTAAGCCCCCTGCAGTATAAGGAATTAAGAGTAAGAAGATTGCTTAGTACTATCACTCAGCATGTATGTCAATACCATTCTCACAACTAACCATCAATTAATAACATTGTAGGGTTTATAAGATGCAATTACATACAGATACATGACCTAGAATCATCTTCACAAAAATGGAACCAGACCACTGCCTTGACAATCAAAACAAGGTAATACTGTCACCATGATACATGAAGTCAGTGTCAAGTTCCTTGTCCCATGACCAATCCTTGTTCTTCTACATGTTCCCTAGTAAAATCACTCAAAGTAGCCCCCCTGTCCATGCCAATGACCATCTAAATGACAATGTTTCAACTCGAATTTTGTTTCCACATACCAGGTTTACACTATGAGACTTTGTCTTCTCTTTTTTCCAGAAAACAAGCAAAGGAGTTCAGCAAGTCTGCCAAAACACCAAAAAAACTCAGTCAAGAGAAAGAATGAACTATTTCCTAGCTCCACCAATCTTATATACTTTAACCATGAAGTAAGCAAGTATCTTACACACTGTTGTGAAGGACAAAATCCAGACTAGTCTGTCAAATATTCCAGATTTCAATAGCTGGCCAGAATCAACACTGAAACCCATGTGACATAAATTGACTACTCCAAAGAAATATTTAGGTTTCCTCCATAGTTTTCACCAACAGATGCCTGAAAAATTGGATTCCAGAGAAACAGCAAATAGACTAATTATGTATAGGCCAAGAGATGACCAGGGTTAAAGCTGTACTACAGGAATTCATAAAGCAAAATGAAGAACCACCAACTTGGAGGTAAGGAAAGATGGTATTCTGAACTTCAAGGAATAATTTCGACTTCACTGCTAACCTGTACAAAAAGCAATGGAGCAATCAACACATAGAAAGAGAAACCTGATCAAGAACAAAATATTTTTTTTGAAGTTGGGAACATGCACAGATGCAGTATGCTACTGGCATATTTTCCCACAGACTAATCGAGACAGCAAACTACAAAGTCCTGCATTAATCACCTACCAAAAAGAATTATTCAACCATCAAAGAAAAAGAGAGAGTGAAGTCTCCTGTTCGCCTTCTAACACCACATCCCACAATATAGATAAGTCCTTTTCTACAGGCAGCTACTCACTTTGCCTCTACGCCAAAAATAGGCTTTAAAATTAAAATCTCAGTATGATATTGATCTAGTAAACAAAAAAGATAACTGCTCTGGTTGCAAGCTTATCGAAGAAAACTAGTTTATATTGAGAGGCTATAAAAAGCATTCACATTCTACACATTATATAAATCAGAATCTTAAGCACTAAGGGACAAACGAAGCCAAAAATTACTCAATTTATCTCGATCTGATTTCACATCGAGGAAAGATGTCCAGTGCTTACACCTTAATTAACTTCACTTAATAAGACCGTCTTAAGGAGGTTTCTTATATACGAATTTTCATACAAGATTTAGATTAGATTCCATACAGCCATGCTGATAGCGTTAAACATCCTCAACTCCAACAATATTGAGAATAAAAAGTACATTGAGAAAACAGAACAAATAACTACTTGCTTCAAACCTGAGAACAAGGTTTGTTGCTATGCTGTTTTATCATATATTTTTCTATTATAGGAACAGACAATTTATGGAAAACAAATTTCGAAAGGCAAAAAGAATCCTAAATTGGGCGTATGGATACCTTCTAATATGGCGAAAGCAAATATAGACCTCTTCAATGTCCCATTCTATCTTCAACTTAATGTACTGCTTCAGAAGATCAGACAAGCTGCTAGTAGCTTCATTCCAATCATTAGCGGTCATATCCATATGGGATGGAATTTGAGAAATAAACCTCTGCAGAACTGATGACAATTTTCCAGGTGCTCCTAATCTTTGATATGTCTCAGCCAAGCTATTCAATATCAAGCAATTGCTGATTTGGAATCTATCAACCCAGCATGGAGGATATCCTATCCAAAGTTCAGTCTTCCTCAGAACTGACTCTGAACTTTTGTCTGGACTCTTGGTATTTGAGTTATCCTGGCATATATCTGCACTTCCACTGAAGTGAGCAATCAAAGAGACATCTTGGCCTCTGTGGGCAGGAAGTTGCTGGAGAATGTTATCTCGTAACTCTTCAGGCAACTCTTGCAGCACAGAGCAGTCTACTTGACTCAGAGATAATGGCATCAAGTCTGTCTTTGTAAGACGGGGCACCGAAGCCCCCGTATTAGAGTAGCTTGGTTTAGACACACGGAAAAGGTCTATTTCCTGAAGAAGAGGCTTCTCGGTCTAGGAATAGTAAGCCAAAAAAACAATGAAGACAATGAGAAAGGAGAAGACAGAATATTATTTCAGCTTACCTCAAAAATCCAGTAGCAAGTAGTTACCGCAATAAACTACCAATATCAGGGTATATTATGGTCATGACATAGAAATAGGGATGGGTGTACCACATGTTATTGTTGAATTATCCTGATTCTTAGGAGCTGATTATTAGGAATATTCAATCCTGATTTTCTGGATTCTAATTATTAGGAAATAGCTGTAAATAATTAGTTAGGATATGATTTATTAGTATCCCTTGATTTGTGGGATTATAGCTATATTATTCAGATCTGTTTTTTCCTAGTTAGTACTTGTAGAAGTCCTATAAAGAGCTTTGTAATCCTGGTACATTTTATGAAAGAATTATCACAATTCTTTTCTCTAAATTCTTCATGGTATCAGAGCTGAAGGCTCATTCTTCTGGGATAGTGTTGCAGTGCATCCTTCATTGATGCAATAATCTTCTAATCACAGCCTTCATTGCTGGGTTTGTCTTTGTCCCTAACAATCTGGTCGCAACTCTCATTATTGTGATCCCTTTAGCCATATTTTTCTCTCTTCGCTTCTAAACTTGTCCCAATTTTTGCCCTAAAACCTCATACACTTGCAACCTCTACTACATCTGTTTTTTGCTCTTCCTTTCCAAGTACTTTCTTTGTGCTTGGAATTATCCATGTCTGAGACAAAACTGATTGGAAATTCTTCGGGTCAAAATGAGGAGGCCAACACCAACCATATGACCGGAGATCTACAAAATGTGAGAGCAACTTATAGGCTGAATGAAAAGAATTATCTCAAATGGTCACAATTCGTCAAGACCTATTTGAAGGGTAAAGGAAGACTCAGCCATCTTCTCGGAACAGGTCCAACACCAGAAGATCCCACGTTCAACGCATGGGATGAGGAAGATTCAATGATCATGTCATGGCTTTGGGATTCAATGAATCCAGCCATAAGTGATACATGTATGTTTCTCAAAACAGCAAAGGAGATTTGGGATTCTATTCGCAGGACTTATTCAAAGGCTCGAGATGCAGCACAAGTATATGAAATCAAGGTAAAGACAAGTGCAACAAAACAAGGGAGCAAAACGGTGACGGAATATGCCAATTCCCTTCAAAATCTATGGCAAGAACTCGATCATTATCGAGTATTTGAGATGAAGTGTGCAGATGATGCTGCAACTCTAAAAACCTTCATTGAAAAGGATCGAGTGTATGATTTCCTGGCAGGTCTTAATTCTGAATTTGACCAAGTCAGAATTCAGATACTTGGAAAGGAAGAAATTCCTTCTTTGGAAGAGACGATCTCTCTAATCCGGGCAGAAGAAAGTCGAAGAGGAATAATGCTAGAGCCTCAAGCTGTGGAAGGCTCAGCATTAGTAACTCGCAATGCGTCAACACAAGAAAGAGGAAAGTCGGATGCTTTGAGGCCTACATGGAGGGATAATCGAGACAATTTATGGTGTACCTACTGTAAGAAGCCAAGACATACAAAGGAACGATGCTGGAAGCTGAATGGGAAACCAGCAACCTCAAGCCGAGAGTGGGGAAACAAAGGAGGACAGCCAAGGCCTCAAGCTCATCTAATTGAACAGACCAGCCAGCAAATCAGTGAAGGACAGGTGAAAGAATCCTTCAGCAGTGAGGAAATAGAAAGAATTAAAGGGCTTCTAGGGTCTCTTGATAAACCTTCTGGTGCATGTTCCTTAGCACTCTCAGGTAAGTCTCCATTCTTCTGTCTAAATGCCTCAGAAAAAATTTCAAGTGAAGCTTGGATAATAGACTCAGGTGCCACTGATCACATGACTCACACTTCACATTTTTTTAGTACCTACACCCCATGTCCAAGCAATAGGAAAATAGTGGTGGCAGATGGTTCTTTGGCCACTGTTGCAGGAGTTGGTGACATCTATATTACAGCTATTCTTACTCTAAAAGATGTCCTCCATGTGCCAAAACTATCAGCCAACCTAGTCTCCATACAAAGGCTCACCAATGACCTCAAATGCTATGCAATTTTTTACCCTACCTACTGTGTTTTTCAGGAACAGGATTCGGAGAGGAAGATTGGACTTGCTAAGGAAAAGAATGGGTTGTACTATCTTGAGACACCGAGGATTTCGAAGAAAGTCATAAACAATTCTCCATTGTCATTTCTTAGTGCTTCAAATAAGGATGTCATTTGGCTTTACCATTTTCGTTTTGGTCATCCATCTTTTCGTGTCTTAAATATCATGTTTCCTTCTTTGTTTAAAGGACTAGATATGAGTCAATTCCAATGTGATACTTGTGAATTTGCTAAGCACACCCGTGTATCTTTTCCTATAAACAACAAAAGAAGTTCTCATCCTTTTGATTTGATTCACAGTGACATTTGGGGACCTTCCACAATTCCAAATATCTCAGGGGCTTGATGGTTTGTTTCTCTAATCGATGATTGCACTAGGGTCACATGGATATTCTTACTCAAACACAAATCTGATGTAAGTAGTATTGTTCCTAATTTTAATTCTATGGTTCAAAATCAATTTGGAGTTAAAATTAAGAGCTTTAGATCAGATAATGCTAGAGACTACTTTAATCAGATTTTGTCAAATTATTTCCAAAAGGAAGGGATCATCCATGAATCATCTTGTGTAAACACACCACAACAAAATGGGGTGGCTGAAAGAAAAAATGGTCATTTGCTCAACACTACTCGAGCATTGTTGTTTCATGGAAATGTCCCTAAGTCTTATTGGGGGGAAGCTGTCCTTACATCTACATACATGATTAATAGATTGCCATCAAGAGTATTAGATTTCAAAACTCCTATGGCAATTCTTTCTAGCTTTTATCCCCATTTTAGGACAACAAATAATCTCACACCTAGAGTCTTCGGTTGCACCTCATTTGTACATGTTCATAATCATCAAAGGGGAAAACTAGATCCTAGAGCAATCAAGTGTGTCTTTCTTGGTTACTCCTCTACACAAAAGGGGTATAAATGTTATCATCCTCCTTCTCGAAGAACTTATATATCAATTGATGTTACATTTGTGGAAAACAAATCTTATTTTTCACAGTCTTATCTTCAGGGGGAGAAGTCATTAGTTGAAGATAAAGACTTTGACAATCTTAATCTTGACTTATCTCCTAATAATCTTCCAATCCGAGCTCCTACTTCTGATCAACTAATCATTGATCAATTAACTCTTGACCAATCAGCCTCCAATTCTGATCAACAGGCTCCTCACAAATCAGTTTCTGATGAATCAGTTCGTGCTATTTCAATTCCAGACTCACTCTCTACGATTGAACCTATTCCGGAACAAGAGTCCACTCCCGTATCTCCCCATATTTATGACTCTATGAGATTTCCTCAGGTATACTCAAGAAAGACAGCTGTTCCAGACCAAACACAAGTTCAAGATTCCCATCCGAGTTTTGCAAATGAATTTCCGGTAAGTTCCGACTCTCCTTTGCATAAACAGTCACTTGATATGCCAGAAAATGACTCGGATCTTCCTATTGCTGTTAGAAAAGGTACTAGGGAGTGCACAAAGCGACCCTTATATCCACTATCTCATTATGTGTCACTTGACCGCCTATCACCATCTCATAAAAATTTCATTGTGAGTCTGAACACCATTTCTATTCCAAATACTTTATCTGAGGCATTGTCTAAAGAAGAATGGAGGAGTGCAATGAGAGAAGAAATGGATGCACTAAAAAAAAACCAGACTTGGGAGATTGTTGAAAAACCTAAGGGAAAGAATCTTGTGGGCTGCAAATGGGTTTTTACCTTGAAATACAAAGCTGATGGTTCTCTTGAGAGATATAAAGCACGATTGGTGGCAAAGGGTTATACTCAGACCTATGGAGTAGATTATCAGGAGACATTCGCTCCGGTGGCAAAGATGAACACCGTGAGAATTCTACTCTCTTTGGCGGCTCACTTTAATTGGCAACTTCAACAGTATGATGTGAAGAATGCATTCTTACATGGAGACCTAGAAGAAGAGATCTACATGAGTATTCCACCGAGATTTGAAGGAGAAAAGACAGCAAACAAAGCATGTAGATTACGGAAAGCATTATATGGGCTCAAGCAATCACCTAGAGCCTGGTTTGGGAGATTTTCCAGAGTTATGAAAGCTTTGGGCTACAAACAAAGCCAAGGTGATCATACTCTCTTCATTAAGCATTCGGCAAGAGGGAGAGTGACGGCACTTCTAGTGTACGTCGATGATATTATTGTCACAGGTGATGATGATGAGGAGAAACAGCAGCTGAAGCGGTGTTTGATTAAAGAGTTTGAAATAAAAGAGCTAGGAAGACTCAAATACTTTCTTGGTATTGAAGTTTCTTACTCTAGACAAGGAATTTTTGTCTCACAACAGAAGTATGTGACTGATCTCTTGAAGGAAACTGGAAAACTTGGTTGTAAACCAGTAGCTACACCTATTGAGCCTAATAAAAAGCTTGGGGATGCAAAGGAAGAACCTGCTGTAGACCGAGAAATGTATCAAAAATTGGTCGGGAAACTCATCTATTTGGCTCATACTAGACCTGATATTGCCTATTCAGTAAGTGTGATTAGTCAATTTATGCATGACCCAAGAGAATCACACTTACAAGCCGTCCATCGAGTGCTACATTATTTAAAAGGAAGTCCCGGAAAAGGAGTCCTATTCAGGAGAAATCAAAAAATGGTGCTGGAAGCTTATACCGATGCTGACTATGCGGGATCTATGGTGGATAGAAGGTCAACATCTGGTTATTGCACATTTCTTGGCGGAAATTTAGTGACTTGGCGGAGTAAAAAACAGAATGTAGTTGCAAGATCAAGTGCTGAATCAGAATTTCGAGCAATGGCCCAAGGAATATGTGAGCTATTATGGCTTAAAATCATCCTAGAAGACTTGAAAATCAAGTGGGAGGGTCCTATGAAGCTGTATTGTGACAATAAATCAGCAATTAATATTGCTCATAATCCTGTACAGCATGATAGGACGAAGCATATTGAAATTGACAGGCATTTCATCAAAGAAAAGATAGAAGAGGGGTTGATTTGCATGTCCTACATACCTTCCGGAGATCAACTAGCTGATGTGCTAACCAAAGGACTTAATGGTGGGATCTTTCATGATATTATCTCCAAGCTGGGAATGGAAGACATCTATTCCTCAGCTTGAGGGGGAGTGTTGAATTATCCTGATTCTTAGGAGCTGATTATTAGGAATATTCAATCCTGATTTTCTGGATTCTAATTATTAGGAAATAGCTGTAAATAATTAGTTAGGATATGATTTATTAGTATCCCTTGATTTGTGGGATTATAGCTATATTATTCAGATCTGTTTTTTCCTAGTTAGTACTTGTAGAAGTCCTATAAAGAGCTTTGTAATCCTGGTACATTTTATGAAAGAATTATCACAATTCTTTTCTCTAAATTCTTCAGTTATATATAAGGTATGTAAGGCATAGGGTTAGTTGGTTCAGTAAAGTCAGCAAGTGTGCATTTAACCATTTGCCTGGGGTCATTCATTTAGACTCCTTTATAACAGGTACCTTCTCCTCAACTTTAAAGAGAATGTAAGAATGATTAGATTCCTTCAGCAGCTTTATTTTTCCAGTCGAAGTAAACTGTCATTCTTTTTGGAACTTTTATCCACATGTATTCCATCCACCAGAAATAAGACTAGAAGGGATTACTTTCACTATCACAGAAATTGGCTTCACAATTGCAAGTTGAATAAAAGTGCATCGCACATATAGATGTGTACTCATTGTCTAACTGTCGGACACTACATTTTTAATTTTTATGCTCTGGAAAGGAGCTCACCACCTGAAAGTAGGATAGTTAACCTGTAATATTCTCATATTTTAAGATTATTATTTGATTAAGCAATGAATATTCAAGATGCAAAAAGTGGCAGTTTAACTTCAGACTACACATAGATTAAACTAAATATATAGAGAAGCAACCCTGAACGCCAAAGAAATGATCTCTGCCCTTCACAAAAAGTCTGCAATTTCTGTTTTCTTGTAGTCAACGAGTAAAGGAACTCCAAGGAAAATCATAAAATTAGGCCAAAAGCTTGTTCCAACTAAAAAATAGTTATCTTATATGATGCACTTTTGATAAGTCTGGGAAAACTATCTTCCCTCACAGAATTAAAAATCACTTTGATGAGTAGTAATGCAGCTTCAGAATTATCCAAAGTCTTTTAACCCAAAGCATGGGGCAATTATTCATTAGAAAGCCAGTCCAGAAACTGTTGAATACCCAGAAAAACAAAGCTACGCATCCCACATCATACAAATCCAGAATCTATTTACCTGTTTATCTTGTTGAAATCTGTCCGCATGATTGGTACCAGAAAAGTACACCTCTGTTCTATCCCTCGCACCTTCTTGCAAAAGCTAGTTAGTAGCCAGACTAAAAGTAGCAAGCGATAAATTTATGCATGAAAAGCACCAACCTTTTACTACTTGTTGTGAATGCATAAATGGAGAACTCCCGCAGACTTCCCCATCGCCTTCGCTGTTAGACTTGCCCTTGCCCTTAGAAACAAATGCAACTAATTTCCCTCCATAAGCATCATTTAATTCAGAAAAGACTTCTGGTGGGAGTGACTTTATGACTCCAATATCCAGATGACATAAATCTGGTCGTGTGATAGACTGATCCAAAGAAGCTTTGCAATCTGATGGACTGTCATCTACTTGATTGGAATTCCGAGCTAAGTGAGGAAATATATTACTTGAAGCCCCATCCACCTTCTGGCCCTCTAAACCTGCCACAATGACAATCAGAAATCACCATATATGAAACCAAGAAACATGTCACAGGTAACTTCCCCAATAATAAGAATGGTAGTGTAATTAAACTTAATTATGAGAAGAGACGCAAAGGAATGTGAAAACACTTCTTCTGGTAAGCATAAACTGAAATATGCAATTCGAGAGAAACTACAGTAACTTCTATCATAAGAAAAGTGACTACACAAGGAATTCAACTTCTGATATCTTACTATAAAAAAAGAACGTGAATAATATATGGCAGAAGAAAAGAGAAAATGGATTACATCCAGTATTTTCTAATTTAGGAACGACATGCAGAAATTTCAAAGAAACAAATTCACATAGACACTTTCATTTTCACCATGTGTAACCAATGATCCATCTCTAATTAGCCACCATTCATCTTATCTTTTCTGGGGACAAAAATGTGATACAGGGAAACTAGACAAAACAAATGTTCCATCGTAGAAGTCAGAAATGCTGCTCATTCTGTCCAGCACGACAAAGAAATGCTACTTCTAGAAGTTTCAAAGGAAAAAGAAAAGGAAAGGATGGTCACCTATGCCAATCGTGTCTTTCACCACACTATTGGTGTCGCATTGTTCAACTCGATTTGCAGAGGTAGAGGCAAGCCATGACTTCAAGAGATTTCTTTCAAGTCCTTCAGGAAATACACAAAGGCACTGAAAACTTGAAGGCCGAAATAATGAAAGAACTAACATTGCAACGATATGCATCCATGTGGTTGGATGTATGTACTGCGTATACAAGTTTGAGGCACAAAAAGATCACAAAATAAAATTTAAAAAGGTCATCAACGAAAAGCTTTCTTCAAATTATAATTTTTATGACAATAGGGGTAACAGAAGCTTGTGCAGGCATTTTTAAGTTAACCTTGTTTAGAAGCTTCCACACTTTCAAGGCGGGAAACTTGCAGGCCAACCCCACGAATCTCCTTCACATCTATATGAAATTAGAAAAATCAAAGCAGATCAATCCTAATACTCAAAGAAATTCGAGAAGGATGTTATGTCAACCCAAGGAGGCATGATCCACCTATATGAAATGATCCAAAGAGCTGCATCGTTATCCTCTGAATAACATCTACATCATCTGTAGCAACTGGAACCTGTAGCCGATATCAATAAAATCATAACCTTTCTTTGAAGCGAAACATCTGAAACTAAAACTAGAAAACCAGAGAACTTTGCGTGCGGACAAATATCTTCTTATAGCAAGAAGGTGCATAAAATGGTGTTGGCCCCATGATACCGTTATTGTGTGGCTGAGGTTTTCACAATCTCCACAACCCATGTATTTTGCAGGCTCCTCAGCATCCTTCCTTCTCTTTTTGATCTATATCAAAGTAACACACAGTATGTCCATTTTATGAGATATGACAAAGCAAATGAAGGCTGGATCATCTTTTTTCTTGGCCAAAAAACTGATACCTGTTAATTTGCATTCAAGGTAGGCTAGAGTTAGCTAGAATACCTTAAGAGTAAACTTTCGCCCATGAACTCCACATCCCTGCAACCTCAAATGGACTTCTTTACAGAGGTTTACAAGAAACAATTTGCTCTGGAACAGCATAAACCAATTTGTCAGTCAGCATTGCTTTCCAATAAAAGGAACACAAGAAAATAATGATGAAGCTTCTGTAATATAATCGAGAAACCAACATCTTTTGCATCCTTGAACCTCACACCCCAATTAACTTCAGCACCAATTGACTTGCTCTCCTGCAAATTAGAAATAAGAATATCAAAGATAACACAACTTCGCTAATCAAAAGCAAAGACAGAGAGACTGGTCTAAACAAGACTGACAATGCTGGACACTTGAATATGAAATGGAACTGATACTCTTGCCAGAAGAGAAAGATCACAAAGCCTGTTCAGCATAATATAGGCTTTATTTTAAGGAAATTTTAGTTCGAGACTCCATAACCCAGCACAGACCGCAAGAATACCAAACTATCATAATACAACAGATAATATGAAAGCATCCAGTAAATTCCCACCAATGATTCAGGGCCAAAATGAGAAAAGAACTCTGGTAAGGAATGGGTGGCAGGCCAACTAATTGAGGTACAGATTGGTTAATTGGTCACTTTTGGTTTAAAATTAGCATAGAATGGCCTCTATTTAGACATCACAGGTGCTTTAGCTGCAAGGTACAAGCAATTATTAATGCATGGACAAATCAATTTATATAAAGCAGAAACTACAAGCAAAGCAAGATACAATGAATATTTTGGTGAATAAATTACACTGGATGAACCTGAATTGTGCCAACCATCCTGTTGTCCACCCCTCTACTGTAATTCCACAACATCTCCCCTGTTTTTGCACCGAAATCCTTCTGAAGAGATTCCTGTAGTGCAAAGAGATTTTGTAAAAAGCAAGACTATCCATATAATTTGAAGGCTATGGTGTCAGCGAAATTGTACTTCAAACATTTAGCATCAATAGTTTGGAAAGCGGTTTAGATTACCAGAAGGATACTATGATAAAATGTTCCTGTCAAATATATGAAATCACGTATATTCTGTATTCTTAGTATTTCATCTAGCCAAGTAAATGTATCAGGAATCATGATGGATGTGGAAAATACATCTGCAGGTTTAACAGGTCTTTACATCTGGGATCAGTCAAGTAGGTGTCTGGTGTAGTAACAAGTGGGTGCTAGTCCTCTTATTTTCCTAATATACAAAAGGAAAGGTTGCCAGAGTAAGGAAAGAGGTATCACTGCGGTTAACTAACCCTATGTATTCGCTTTGTTGCATCAGTTGTCAGCAATTTTGTTTTAACTTGTACTTTAATAATATTAAAAAGAGCTTGAAGCAGTTCAAAAGATAAGACCTTCGACACCATACGCAGCTGTCCACAAGTCCAAATGTTTTGCTTCTTCAATTTATCCTCTAGAACATACCCTATCCCAGGAAGTGCATTTATAGGAAGCTTGCACAAATATTCATCCACCTGAAATATTCAGCCACTTTTTATATAAAAATCTTCCAGAATATCAACATAAATGGACAAACAGCAACAGAAATAATGACAAGAAACCGATATAGAAGATAGAGGCTTACCTAGGAAGCACTTATTTGTTCAACACCAAAAAAAGCAAACTCATCCATTATATGAAACAGACAGCACCTCCAATGTGTGATATCAACAGGATCACAAACAATTCTATCAATGTCTTGAAGTTACTGTTTAGACCACAAATTCACTTTTTTCTGAAAGATGTGATCACGAGTTGCAAGATTTACAGAAACAATAACATGATTGCGAAAACATAAAGCAAGATTTACACTTAGGCAGAAAGATTGCCCCAGAAAACAACAGTTATGTATACCAAGTAAAAAAATCCTGATGACAAAGTTCTCATGGGAATATAAATGAACTAGAACTAATTCAAGCATTGAACATCTTGTGCTGCCAAAATGTAGCATTTCAACATCTTATGCCACCAAAGTACAACTCTAAAGAGACTCCAAGTTGTTAAAAAGAATCATACATAATAAATTGAGATCTTTCAAAGAAAAAACTCACATTTCTACATAATGCACTACATATGAAGCGTGAGTTATACTTGCCACAAATGCCCCGTGCCCTTTAAATTGTCAACCAAAGTCTAAATAGTTAAAAGTAATTTCCATTATGTAAGGCTTTCAAATTAAATGAGGTTTCTGAAAAGATGGACTTCGTAGAGAACATAATATAGAAGAATGAAGAATGACAACATGCACTTGACAGATAATTAAAATAGGCAAGCATATCCGCAAACCAAAAACCCTCCTTATTAATCAAACTGTACCTTTTCTAAGGGGATGTAGCACTGACCATTTGGCTTAGCAGTTTTGGTAGCTAGGCGAGCCATTAGCATGTTCCCAGCTATACCAGCGCTCGCAGTGCATCCAGTGGTCTCAAAAACCTCATTTCTTATTATAGAAGCCAGAAGCTGAGGATCTTGCACTTCTGAATCTGTGACATCTAAAAATGCTTCGTCACAGCTCACTGCCTGCAAAACCAGTTGCAGTAAATACTGGAATTACTTTTACGGAATTCATAAATAGAAGCTGCCATGAGTCAAACCTGTACTGTTGTGCAGTGCTTATGCAATATGCTATAGAAGTGATCAGCCACCTGAAAATTGCCAAAAATGAGGTCCAAATAAAAATTACACAAACTAAAGGGATTGCATCTCTAAGCCTTCACAAAAGCATAATTAATGAAACGAGGGTGACTTACCTCTGTGTAAGCTTCAAAGTTATATGGAAAAATGACGAGATGAGGACAACATGCTTTGGCATCTCGGACAAACATACCGGCCCTAATTCCTTTTGAAAACGAGGCTCAGCACTCAAATAAAATGTAACAGAAATTCCGCGAATAGTCAAGAGAAATAAGGAAATACAGACCATAGTCTCGAGCAGGATAGTTTGCAGATGAAATTTCAGCAGTGCCTTTTGGATTGTCTGAGTGGCATATAGCCACTGGTTTATCATGTAATTCGGGAAGGTTCCGGATGACAACTGAAACGAAGAAGCAATCCTGAAGCAGCACAAGACGATCATTGGCATGCTCAATTGCTATATGTGCTAAAGAGAAACAATTATGTAAAAGGAATCTGCATAAACTATCCAGAGAACCACCATCTCAACTAAGTGAAATCATTGCATTCCAATAGGATGAAAAATGGTTCTAGAGCCACAGAAAAGAAAATTACCATGTCAACATGGATGACGCATGCCTTTTTAGAATCATCCGATGCTTTAAGATTAATTGCACACTTAACCTGGTTAAGAGAACTAGGAAACCGCTTGCGATACCTATGTCTCCATGTTCCTATGAAATGCAATCTCGAATTCTGAAACACCAAATAGCAATTATGTGATAATCAAAAGAGTTCACTGGCCAAATTAGGCAGTAGACATAACCAATCAAAAAATTGCTCAAACAGAAATAAAAAGCAAACAATAATTGATGGTTCTGCAAACAGCAGGATCAGAAAATTGAGTTTTTTATTATACTTGAAGACAGTTCACTAAAATCAAGATCTTTATTGAGCAGAATTTTATGAGACCTTAATTTAACATATATATAACAGCAGTGATCTGGAAATAACTGTGTTTGTGACAATGGACATAGCAATGAATTCAGCTGAAATTGCTTTCTAAACAACTCGAATAACTGAGAAATAGTCACAGAGAAGGCAAAGCACCACGATGTAATGGTGTGAACACAAGCATTGAAAAAAATACTTTCTATATATTTCAGACAAAAATTACTGAATGCAACCAGATTTGGGCATCTTCTATGACTTTGCAAGTATCACTCTTTGCCAAATAAAGGGCCAAAAGATTAAAAGAGAAATGCAAGCTAAAAGTCAAGCCAATCCACAAAAACAATGAACTGGGTATGATTTTGCACAAAAGGTGCGGCATGAAAATAGTAAGACAACAGAGCACCTAAAACAACACCTTGAAATAATTCTCTACAAAACTAGGATCCTCTGCAGTTGAATGGCCCTTATTAGGATGTTTCGTGACTGCAGAAGAAGTTGGTAAACTCGTTGTTCTTGTTCTGTCTGAGGGGTGATTGCCAGCCGAAGTAGTAGGTTCACTAAGACTGTCTTTAAGTTCTTCCCTAAGTATTCCCATTTCTCCTTTATCCATGTCAATTTGTTCGGTCCTACAACTTCCTGGACATTCTGCGGCGCAATTAATTGATTCGGTAATCACCGAAACATCTGCATTCTCCTGGCCTAACTCTTCACTGAGTGGACTTCCGTATTCTGTTGATTGACCCATTTCAGATGAATTAATGTCCTTCAAAGTCCGACCTTTTGAAGACGAATCCCCAATATCATGCAACTGACAAACTGTATCGGTCAAAACATCGTTAGACAGCGAGCCATCTTTAGTAGCAAAGAATGATGACAACTTTGGCTGATTATCTGCTAGCTGGTCGAGCTGGTAAGGAAGCCCTGCAGCATAAGCAGATAAACTCAAGTCTAGAAAATGAAAAATATGACGCAATAAGATTTTTTTAATAAGATTTTTGTGAGAAAGCTGCTAACTGGGCAACAAATAAAACAGTGAAAAGAGTGATCTGAGCTGAACCCACAACCAGATCCACGCAATTAATGCAACGACATACATGCCATGCACTGCAACTAAGAGAATTGCAAATAAAGACAACTCAACGCCGCTGGTCAAACACTTACAACTTAAAAGTTTATTAGCCGCAAGAGAATCCACAATCCACTTTGGTTTCACAACTGGAAGTCCACCACTGAAGGACCTGATTTGCAATGGAATATAGCAGTTATATGGGTAAAAAATCCTCTCCACCATATGGCATAAGAAGAGACTACGATATGGAGGAGCTACCTCAAATTCTTTATTTTACTGTCAGGAAGGTTACTGCAAATGATATGTGTAACACGATGCCTGGAGAAGTAGTTCTCAAATCGTCCACCGTACTTCAACATATAGCCTCGCAATTCCTAATAAAGCTCCAAATAAATGACAGTACCAACATCTTAATAGTTGACACATTTAATATTTACTTCAAATGTTAACTGAGAAGAGAGAAGATTCCCCCGTATGGAGACCAACTGCTGAGATATATCCACCTCTTAATCAACTTATAATTCTAGATTTCCAAGGGCCTGAGTAAAGGAAAACCATGAAATAGAAAAATTGATAATGAAGTTCAGAAATCAGACCTGACTGGAAGGAACAGTGAAACCATCCACGAAAATAGAAACTCCATGAAATATAGCTTTCAAAGAACTAGAATCACTGTGAGAAGAAGTCGAAGCTTCTGTACGGAACTGCTCCTGAAGTTTCCTATTCTTCTCGACCATGTAACTACACACAAATTTTCAGAAACCTCAATACAAAGGGTCCTTAATTTTAATGTTCACAAACTTATTCTGGTCAAGTGAAAATAATTATATGCAAGGCAGCAAACATTTATAAAAAAACTGTCAAAGTCTACGGATAAAAAGGTAATTATAGCATACATTGACTGTAGAAAAAGTTTTCCACAAGTGGCCTAATTCATCGATGATTTGATGGTTAGTAAAAGAGTGGAAAGTTAAAACCCTTAAATTAATGGTGGATCGGACCACTCATGTAAGGTCTTCATTACACTAGTTGTATACACTCCAATTTTTTTGGGGAAAAAAAAAGATAGATGGTAACTTAAAAAGCCTTGTTCAGTTCTTCTCTTCAAGGTGCATAACCAGGTGTCATGCCCTGATTTAGCAAAGACCACTACTTACTGTGGAACCAGATAAATTTGGACATTCATTCACAAAAGTTACTGATATAACATTTGTGCTTCGACAATCTTTTCTTTCTTGTTTTACTTTATGATTGAAAGATTATAGCCTGTTCGAAAGGTCTTATGACTTCCATATAGCTATTCAATGAAATCGGCCTCAGCATTCTCCGAGATTTTAAGGGTCCAAAATGTGGTGACAAAAGACCAAGAACGTTAAATTTAACAGAGCAATGCACCTCAAATGTTCAGAAGCCCTAAATTCTACAACTTGTAGATACTCCTCTGTTTATTCGACAGACTGCAACGCCACCACGTCTAACCTAATCTAATCAACATACTCCGGTCCCTCCGAAAATTCGACAAGTATACAGATAAAATGGCACATGAGGGACGTGCGCACAACATCACCGAAGCACACGCCGGTGTCAACGAAATCTTGTCCATTTTTCGCAGCTTGTTCACGAGACTGACCTGCCGAAATCGGAGAAAGGAGAATTGCGGAAGGAGGATCGCGAGGAGGAGAGGGAATTGGCGCCCCAGGCCATGCCCAAGGTTTTCTGCTTGCTGTCCTTCTTCTCCTTCTTCGCCGTCCCCGTCGCCTTCTTGTCGCTCCCTCGGCCGCCGCTGTCGCTGCGGCTCCAAGGGTTCGTCGAGGCGGCGGAACCGTCGCGGCTTCGCTTCGACCTGTCGCCGGAATTCGGCGGCCGAGACGGCGGAGTCGTGTTGGAGCTCATCGTCTCCCTCGAGGTATTCGGAAGATTGCGGAGAAAGCTTCGAGAGGAGGAGGAGAGAATTTCAGCCCTGTGACGTGATTTCAAATGAAGCAGCAAAATGGCGGGTGGCGTTATTTATAGGGCAAAGTATTTTGTACGGGGATGGTCAACCGACAATGATCGGTTCTTTTTTTCATTTTTTTGGAAAAATCAAGCAAATTAAAAACTCATGAACTAGCTGATGGCACTAACCCAATCTACAATGGATTAAATGAAAACAAAAAAAGCATAAAAAACTTCCTTTTCGAAAGAGGGAAAGATCACTCCTAAATGCAACAATAATATTACACACAGTTCCACTTGCCTAAAACCCACACAATTACTTGAACTTTCATTTCATTTCCAACTTCGCTTGGGCCTAGCATTTTATGTGATTAAAAACTTCACATAAAACTAAATTGAGGCCTTCAAGCTAAACCGAGGCCTTTCATTGTAGCTGATTTAGAAACTGTTCTACACTTTAGGTTTCCTAGTGGTCAACCCGAGTGAAGATGTCACTCCTAAGCCTGATTATACTATAGAAACTTATTTCAGTGAAGACTATATTGGATACATAAATGAATTTGAGGATAGGAGCAATGGAATATTATTTCTCTTTATAGAGTGTTTAAAAACTGATTTTTTTTCTTTTATTTTTTTTGAAAAATCATGCAAATAGTTTTGAATTTTGGTTTAATGTGTAATATAATCTATAAATTTTTAATTTGTTCAATAAGATACTTGAATTTTAGCTTAATGCGTAATATGGTCCGTGAGTTTTTCATTTGTTTAATATAATTCATGAATTTTTAGTAAATATTCAATTTAATACCTTATTTTAAAAAAAAATTAATATCTGAATTATATAAAAATGTTCAATATTATTTATGATTTTGAATTAATAGAATTTACACACATAAAGATGATATTGAACATTTTCATATTACAACTACATCAATCACATTTAACAAATTAAGGTTCCGTTTGTTTCGTAAAAAATGAAGGATTTTGGGAACATTTTCCTAAAAATGATCACTTCTACTATTAAAAATTATCAGTCAATAAAAAATATTTTAATTATCAATAATAATTTATGTTGGAATATTTTTGTGAACAATTAAAATATATTTTGTATGTTTATTTCTTAAGTGATGGAAGTAATCGTTTTATAGGAAAATATTTTCCAAAACGGAGCTTAAAAATTCATGAACCACATTAAATATATTTAAAATTCAGGAACTATATTATGGCTGCATTTGGGAGTGACATTTCCAAAGATCTTTGGGCATTCAAAGCCCCTTGAGGTAAATTTGTAGTGTTTGGCAAAAAATTTTGAAGGCCCATCGTACAAAATGACAACCTTTTGAAGGCTGAAAGCCCTCTCAGCAAGCCGCAGTGTGCCTTCAAAAATAAATTGTTATTCCTTTGTTACTCTCAAAATTTTATTAAAATTCAAAGTTCAACCCTTTTTAAATAAAAACCATAATCTTCTACTCTATTTTTTCCAAGCAAATACGCCATGCCACACCACTTCGCTTCCCTTCCCATTTGCTCTTCTCAACTCTTCTTGAGATCTCACTCTTGTTACTTCAAAGCTTACCTCTCCGGTCACCAAAGCTTGCCTCTCCAATCGCCCGTCGAAGCTCACCTCTCCAATCGCCGAAGTTTGCCTCTTCGATCGGTTGCTAAAGCCCGCTCGTTTAGTCGCCGAAGCTTGCCTCTTCGGTGAATACTATCCCCACCTAGGCCCTCACCATCGCCATTGCATTGCTTGCCGTCGCCTAGGCCTAGTCCCATGCCCCGACTCTCGCAGCTGCTAGCGACAGTGAGTGCCCCCCCTCTCTCTCTATGTCTCTTGCATTTGATGAGACTGAGAGCTAAAGTTGAGATGTGCAGCATTGTTGATTCTTTCTTTTTCATGCCGTGGCTTTTTGAGATGAATGGATTGTGTTTAGTTTATTTGGCAAGACGGCCCTTCTCTGACGGAGGAATCTAGAAAATGTTTCCCAATTCGTCCCTGCATCCAAAAGTTATCATAGATTTTCACTATAAATGGCTTCTTCCTTTCCAAAATCTAATTTTGGGAAAATGGTTTTATTCTAAACTAAATCATTTTTCAGCTTAGAAATTTCACCTGAAATGATACACTGATTAATTCGTGCGCTATGACATGATGAAGAGAAGATCTCAACACTTTAGATTAAAAGCCTTTGCATTTCTTTATAGGCTTTTCCCAAAAGCTTTCCAATGCATTTTATATATTGGGCCAAAGTTTAAAAATCACACGTGTCATCATTCCCTTTGTTTCTTCTTAATCAACGGGCGGGTCCGAGAGCTTCTCGGGCCTTTTCAGGCCCAGCCTCCGCTGGAACCCGTCGAGTCAAACGGGGGAAGGGCAGGAAGAAGGCGCCTGCAACTCGGAGTCGGCGTGACCGCTCTTTGGAGGAAGAGGGAAAGACAAGACGGCGATGGAGAAAGCGCTGAGGGTGTACGGCGAGGTGCTGAGGCTGGTGCGGCGGTTGCCCAAGGACTCGAGGCCTTACTACGCCAAGTACGCCCGCGAGAACTTCGTCAACTACCGGGAGGTCGACGCCGCCGACCGCAGCGCCCTGGACGAGCTCTTCCACCGCGCTTACAACCACTCGATCTGGGTCCTCAACAAGGCACGCTCTCTCTCTCTCTCTGTCTCTTGATTAGGGTTCTGCTCGTCCTGTTATCCTTAATTATTTGTTCTTCTGAGTGCAGTACTCGGTGGAGGAATCTGCTGCGCATAAGCTCAAGGAGATCTGCCTCGGTTGATGGATCGAGTATGTTCATTTCCTGACCTAACCAGTCCGTGTTCTTCTGCGGGTTGGCCGATGCTCTGTGCACGCGGGATTGGAGCGTTCGTGTAACGTCTCGTGGTCAGTAGAGCCGAGTGATGTCCGGATTTGAAAATCCGTGGTTATCTTGCCTCGGCGGATGCGAATTTTGACGCTCGTGATGAAGTTTTGTCAGGTTTTTCGAGGGCTTGCTAGGTAATGTAATGCTGGCAATGTCAATAATTCATTTACAATGTCAAGGATAAGAAATAATGCTGACACTGACAAGAATTCATTTGCTAGAATCACCATCCCAGCTTCCATAACCGACTTACATGACAACTTATTCTCTGGCTGCATTTGTTTTGGAATTGTTCCTTGCTACTGCAATGTCTCTTTGTCTATATGGTTGTTCTCTGTTTCGTGATCTATTGCTCGATTGAGCACACGCCACTTACAGGCTAAGCAGCATAGTAAGCATCCCTGTGTTCTGCGAGCTTTCTGTTCAGTAGGTTTTAGATTAATGTATGCACAATTATTGGGTCTCTCGTGTTGCCTTGCCTTTTTCTTTCTTTGCCATTATGAGCTCTGGATATTTGCTAGAGTGGAGGGTGGAGTGGCCAAGATAATTATGGTACTCCTAAAGCTTTTGTAGCTGTCTATTGTCTGTGGTTATACTGTTTTTTACGAGGATCTTTTGGAATGCTAAGTGAAAAGAGGGAACTTTGTAATGGAGTAGTTTCGATTTAGACACATTAGAAATCAGTAATCAGCGGTACCTGTGTTGCCTTGTTCTTTAGAGACTAGGAACTACGGGACTTATTTTCATGGTGGCTTAGTTGGATAAAGCATATCATGCTTTTTATTAGCTAGAAGGCATTTGCCAATTATAGATGAAGAGCAAGAGGTGTAGAAATGTGATATATGAGAATCTGTTCTCTCTCGATCTTTGAGGTGGATCGATCCTCTTAACTAATTTCTGGACTTAAGGCAATAGTACCATCGGCTACTTATCTCCTACGTCACATGTGCGACTTGCTTTGTACTGTGAAATTCATAGGACCATGCTTCTCTTTGGGGCAGATATAGGACCACGGTTCTAGAGTTGTTACTTTGCCACAAGGTTCTTTGGAATCTAAAAGGCAATTGAAAATGTGGCTGCCATGTTGTGTGAACTGCTCAGTGCGATTATACTAGTACCGACTCTCTTACCAAACTGGGCGTTGTAGTATCCCCCTCTGTCAAGCAAATATTACATGCTTCCAGATCATCGCTCCTGATTCCTGATTCCTGATTCCTAGGTCGTTTCAGCCATTTGAAATGGAAAATAAGGCATTTTAATGCCTGATGTTTTATGCATCGGATGGCTGAGATGAATTAGGAGCAATACTACTGGTGAGAAACTAAGTATGGAGATTCATGTATTAATTTCAACCTTTTGGATGCTAAGAATTAAGAGGCTCCTTAGGTCAGTTCTTTGGAAGTTCGAGGTGAGGTATCGAGATTAGTTAGATTTCTAACGGATAAAATACTTGCAGAACGCCTTTTGTAGATGCCCGAGTACGTCTTTAAGAGAGCTCACTCTAGTGTTTTTGCCTGGGAAAAATGAAATCAGTTTTTCGATGTTCATCATCTGCTCCAAGGATACTTCCCTGGAGCCTCCAAAAAAAGCCAGCTGCAAGTAGATGTTTGGGGTGGGTTACCAGCAAGGCAACCTCTTGGTTGTGGTGAATGATAGCATCCGAATCATCGTAAACTAATGTTAGCAACTTGGTTTATGTTCAGCTGATGCAATAAACTAATCGGATGGAGGGCTTTGGGTCGTTAAACGGGGTCGAACATAGGAAGGACGGACGGGCAGACGGACACGCCGAACCAGGAGCGGAACCAACATCTCGATGAGGAGTCGGCAGGCGCAACGTGCGATGAAACAAATGTCGGGAACCCATCTCGCCCCCCTCTCTCTCTCTCTCTCTCTCTCTGCGTCACCCCGGGGTAGAGATCCTCTGAGAATCAAGCTTTGATTTTTCTTGTCAGAAGAGGAGAAGCAGGGGCCCGAAATGATATCCTGGGCAGAAGGTTGCGGACCCCCGGCCCATGAAAGGGTCAACTTCATCGGGCGAAGAAGAAGACAGTACAATACTCACTACTCGAGAACCCGTCCTGTACTCGTGAGCGAGAAAACTTCTGTCCCGAGAGTTTTTCTTTGTCCGGTCGAAATTGCCCCCACAGTTTGGAAATTATAAATGAAAGCCAAAAAGGGTCTTCACAAACGCTAGTCTCATCATCTCCTTCCATTATCAAAGTCTAGTCCGAGCAAAGCAATAATGCATCTCGTGTCAGCTCGGACAGGTTTGAGCAGAGAAGTACAGCGGACTAGTCAGCGATCGCATTTCAATTTTTCTCGTCCTGGCCCGCCCGGGCGGACTGAGCTGCGAGAGAGAGAGAGATTGCGTTGGAGGGTGTAAACGAGGTGCAAAACACAGTGCACTCCGGTTTTCTCGGGCCGGGCGTGGTAGTTTGACTGAAACTAAACTTCGCTCGCTAAATCCAATCTCCAAGCCAGATTACCGAAGCAAAAACCCTTCCCCCCCCCTCCTCGTCCTCGGAAATCCCATCGGTGCCCTTTCGTTTTCCGATTTTCACCACGTACCGTCTTTAACCATTGACACCTATGTTTTCACTCTCGCTCGGAAAGAATTTAAGAATTTAAAGGGGTCCAAGGAAGAAGAAGAAGCTTCCGTTGTTTTCTCCCAAGTCCCTCCTCCCCCCCCCCTCCCTTCTCTCTCTCTCTCCCCACCGTGAGTGAGCCCAAAAAAAAAAATCTATTTTGAGCAGCGAGAGGGTTTCAATGATGGCGGACGAGGTAGATTTTGCGGAGGAAGACAACGTTAATGAGAGCAGAAGTTTCTGTCAGTTGCTTCTGGCGAATGGGGTGGAGGGTGTTGAGCCCGCGATGGAGAAGCAGAGCTTCATCTTCCCGAAGGACAAGAAGTCTCCTCAGATGCTCTGTTTCGGAAGAGACGTAGCTGAAGAGCGAGGCCGGTCTCTGCTTTTCCATCAGAGCCAACAAGCCACGGTCGCATGCACTCCTCCTGCTTCTGCTTCACTTCCTCCTCCCTCCTGCGCTAAAAGCACAAGCTGCAACGCCCTTCGCAAGCCCAGTGTAAGCAGTACTTGCATTCCCTAGCAAGACGTCATCGTGCATATTGAGTACATCTTGTCGTCTACTGAAATATTCTGCCTTTTCGTTTGTGGGGATTCTTTGAACAAGCAGAGGAAGAGAGGAGGGTCTAGTCAAGAATCGTTGGTAACTTCCAAGGATGATGTCCCAATCCGAAAAACTAGTAAAAAGAGCAAAATTCAGAGCCCTCCTTCAAATGCTCTTCCGAAGGTCAGATTAACATGAGCAACATCTGCATGTACCAAATTAATGAACTTCTCTTTCTTTTCTGTCTGGGAAATCAATAACGAGCTCTGTTTCGAACGACAGGTGAGGAGAGAGAAGCTTGGGGAGCGAATCCTGACGCTGCAGCAGCTGGTTTCACCCTTCGGAAAGGTGAAACTTTTTTTTTAAATTTCTTGAATATCTGATGACGAAATAAATGCTTAAACGAGAAGACAAAAAACCAAACAAGTCAAAATATGGGAAATTGAAGAGTGGTTCACTACTATCGTTTTGTTTTGTTTTGTGGGGAACTGGAAAATGTGCAGACAGATACGGCGTCAGTGCTGCACGAAGCGATGGGATACATCAAGTTCCTGCATGAGCAGGTTCAGGTCCTGTGCTCTCCTTATCTCCACCAGCCATCCACACCAACCCACCTCCCCTCTGTGAGTTTCTGATTTCTCTCTCTGTTTCTGTTTGCGTGTCGATCCTCAGTTCAGATATAAATACAACATCGACGTCACTCGCGAGCAATCTTTTACAAGGAAAAAGAGCATCATTGGATCGGATAGAAATCCGGATAGGACAAATTTATGCGCGGATTCCGCGTGTAACCCGGATATCTATTACAATTTTATGGGACTAGACTTTGTTTAAGACGCCAATTTTTGTAAGGGCATTAGACTGCACGCTTGACAGTTTGACTCCATAATTGTCCCACCCGTGCTAGGCATACGCAGAACCTGTGGACCAGCGACGTGGTCACGGGCTGGCTGGGTCAATGATGGGCTGTGGCCTTTAACAGCCTGCCCTTGAACAACAATATAGGTCACACAAATCACCTTTCTTATGAGAAAATTATAACTTCGGTCGACAAAATGAAGGCTGGTTGAACTGAGAATGGTGAGGGTTTGGGGGACATGAAACATTTTAGCGTATCCTGCTTTAACAATATGATGAGTGATTGTATATGCAAACGGTTTGATAGTATTGATTTTCCATCCCTAATGGAGGAAAATGATTCCAATGTCTCAAAGGTTGTGCTTCAACTAAATTTTCTTTTCCTCTCCATGAACTTTATTAGGAGTTTGGAGAAAACGGTGGACAAGAAGGATCAAGAAAGGACCTGAGGAGCAGAGGACTGTGCCTAGTCCCCATGGAATGCACTTATCACTTGCAAAGTAGCAATAATGGAGCTGATCTTTGGTCACCTTCAATGGCCACCAGCTTTTCTTCTTCTTCCACCAAAGAGTAAAAGAGAAGGAAGAAATCACCCGCCTCAATTTCCTAGTTTTAGGGCAAAGCTAGGGTACTTTTGGAGAGGAGTGATGGGACTCTGCTTGCCTCGACTTTTTCAAGGAAAAAGGCCAAGGAAAGGTGTGGCAAAACTTAGCATAAAAAGGGTCGGTGAAGAGAAAAACCAGAAGTGCAAAAGATGGTACATCTTCCTTTTCTTGAGGGCGAAGAAAGGGACGGTACTGATGAAATGATTGGGCGGGGAAATGCGAAAGAACAAAAAAGAAGTGGAAGGGGAAATTTGGGTGTTTTGGTTGTTTTGTGATTGCGAAGAACAGAGTCACGAGCAGCTGTCTTTTTGCCCAGCTGCTTTGGCTCGGGCATAGGCTTGTGTCTAGGCTGATATTGACGGTGTAAGTACATGTGTAACTTTTCATTTTCCATAGGAACTGATTACTTTCTAAAAACGGTGGTGATCGGTTTTAAGGTCTCTAATGTTAGAATTGGTTCTCAATTTTTAAGAACGGGGAACGTGCCTTAGAACTGATTTTGGAACTTATCCTATTCTTAGAATTGAACTTATTTCCAAATTTTTAGAATTGGAAATCGGATCATTTTTCATTGGAACCAGGAATTAGACCTAACTTGAATTAAGCGAGAACCATAGCTTAATTAAGCACCTTATCTAGGGGCCGTCATGAGCCCAAGAGCGAATGATGCATACTCGCAAATTTGACATTGAAACTAACAATTAGACCCCATTATGGGCATCGTGCCTACTTGAGCTTACCAAGGCTCGAAGCGCAAATCGGCGAACGGTCTGCCCATATACCAGCTTTGGCTTCATCACTTTTCGAACGGACATCCCTTTTATAAAGTGAAGGTGTTCGGCATCGATCGACATCTGATTAAGTCCTCATCGGATTTGGTAAACTAGACTCCCGGTCCGTCATATATAAGAGAATGCGCAACCACGGTGAAATCCCTACCTATCGCCCTTCCGAATTTTCTGAAATGGGGTTAGATTGGCAGCCCACTGTTCATTTGAATCGTTTCTGATGATCCACCTGGAAAAGCCCATGCTAGCCATGACGGGCCTGGAGCACGGGCTCCTGGTTCTCTCCCGTGGCGGCGACTCGCCATAAAAAAATGAGCATACTCTCCGACACTCGAATCACAAAGATTTGGGCCGACATAAGTCTCCGTACTATTAATTAAAAATGAAAACGTTGTCGTTGTCTGTTCTCCTCCCATGCAACTTTAGGACACCTCATCGAAGTTCACGGATCCAGAGGGGAGAGAAAAGGTTTGGACGAATCGCCGCCGCGCTTCGTGGACGAGGAAGGCGGAACTGTTGATTAGCAAAAGAAATCTGTCTTCCGCTCGAGGTCCCCGTGATCCCCTGCCTCCCAGTAACGTTAACGACGTCAGACGCAGAATTTAAGGAGCCCGAAGGGAGGAAGAGAACATGGCTCCCGCTTGCTTCGTGGGTCCATTCTCCGTACAACTGGACAACATCGCCGCGTGAACCATAATTCCTGCTCTGCTCTGCTCTCTCTCTCTCTCTCTGAGCCCCACTCTCTCACTAGCCCACCGCCCTTTTCACTCACTCACCTAACAGCCTTTTCCTGTCCCTTTCTGCTTGCCCATTTACGGGTTCCGGGCTTGGAAAGGTGTCGTTTTTGTCATCTCTTTCGCTGGCTCGGCTCTTGGGCAGTTTCTCTTTTTTTCTTGCTTGGTTCTCTCCGTCGGTGATGGCAATGGAAGATGAGGGGTGGGTTCTGGTTTCGAAGCCGAGGGAGAAAGATCAATGGAGCCCGAGTGGGTTGCCGGTGGGTTCGGATGCAGAGGATCCCGGGCCGTTGAAGATAACCTCGGGCGAGCCCGCGAAGCACTGGACCGATGCTTTTCCCATCGGGAATGGGCGGCTCGGAGCCATGGTCTGGGGCGGCGTCCTCTCGGAGACTCTCCAGCTCAATGGTACTCTTTCGCAGTTCTTGCGCTTAAAATGCAGAGACTTGACGTTCTTGCTTGCTCGGTCGCCTGACGGTGAAAGATGGGAAAGACGATAGTTGGATGCTGAAAATGTAGGAGTGGAGAATCTTGGATCTTTGGAATTTTTAAGATTGTGGATTGTTAGTTTGTTGCTGGACTAAAAGAATTATTCTTGGACGGTTTAGAGTTGCGAAATTGAAATTTTGATCAGTGGATATTTGATTCTCAATATCCGTAGTTCACACTAAACAACATTAAATTTTGCTAGTGTAGTTATCCTGCACTAACGATCACAATTTGGGGGACAATATTGCTTGTGGAGGCGCATTGGCGGATTATTGTGTAGTCACAATGCAGAATTCACTGGCCACAGCTGATGTGGACCGCGCTTGTTGCCATAGTGCGTGGGTCCACAACTTCCTTGGTTCTATTTACGCGGACTCGGGTGGGCGTGTATTATGATCAAATTGATGATGAAGTTGCCTTCATTTGTTTCTGAAACCTCTGCTGCAATGCTTGCTGCACTTTAAGTGCTTTGTCATTGATGTTTAATTTTAATGTGCTTGACTCTGTTTTTCTATCGTTGATCTTCAATGGGCAGGACGTCCTGTAGTTTTAAAAGTAACAGGCTTTTTTGGTTGGGATGTGTCAAGGAAGATAAATAAACAGTGCTAATAGGAACTTAAGTTTTGAGAATAACATCCAGACATCGATGTTGCTTTGCTCAACTTTGCTTTAAATTGATGACCATTAAGATCTCTAGGCCTTACTCTAGTTTTTTTAAGTAACATGATGTTGCTGAGATGCATCGAGGAAGATGGAAAAAAAGGATGATTGGATCTTAAGTTTTGAGCATAGTATTCTTCACCATCTCCACAACATAGTAAACTAAATTCTCTCTATGGGTGTGCTCATCATTTCTTTATGCAGAGGACACGCTCTGGACTGGAGTTCCCGGCAACTATGCTGATCCCAATGCTCCCAAGGCACTATCTGAAGTCAGAAAGCTTGTTGATGAGGGCCAATATGCTGAGGCAACTGCAGCGGCAGTGAAGTTGTCAGATCATCCTTCTGATGTAAAGATCTCTCTCGATTTAACTTTCATTTTATGCTTTTGTTTTCTACTGGGTTTGCCGTGATTTGTGCAATAAACATTTCATTTTTACGTCACATTTAAGGTTTGCCCAACCTGGTACAAGGATGAATCCACAAAATGTATCGTTGGTTGTGTTGTCTAGTCTGGTCCTATTTCATTTGTTAAAGGGTTGGATCTGGCTAATGCCTGAGGCATGCATATACTCACTATATTCTTTTCGCGATGCTGTTGAAGGTCTACCAACTTCTCGGTGACATTAAGCTCGACTTTGACGATTCCCATCGTTCATATGCAGAAGAGACATACCACAGAGAGCTAGATTTGGACACTGCTACAGTTACTGTAAAGTATTCGGTCAATGATGTGGAATTCACTAGGGAATATTTTGCTTCTTGTCCTGATCAAGTTGTGGTGATGAAGGTTTCTGCAGACAAGCCAGGATCTATCTCGTTTACAGTTTCTCTTGATAGCAAGTTACATCATCATACTTATGTAGATGGCAAAGTTGAAATAGTAATGGAAGGGAGTTGTCCTGGTCGAAGGATTCCTCCAAAAGTGAATGCAAATGATGACCCTAAGGGAATTCAATTTGCTGCAGTTCTTCATCTGCTGATTAGTGATGGCCAGGGGACGATAAATGTTCTGGACAACAAAAGGTTGGTGGTTGAGGGTTCAGATTGGGCTGTCCTGCTTCTGGTTGCTTCATCTTCATTTAAGGATCCATTCACCAAGCCCTCAGATTCTCCCAGAGATCCTACTTCAGAGTCCATCAGATTTATGGAATCAATAAGGAACTTATCGTATTCTGATCTTCTTTCACGCCATCTGAATGACTACCAGAGTCTTTTCCATCGAGCTTCTTTGCAGCTTTCAAAGAGTGCTAAACCTGCCTCGAAGGACAAGTCTCTTGAAATAAACAGAGTCCTGTCTTCTGCATCTGTTTCCTTGATCAAGGACAGTGGTACTATTTCTACTGCAGAGAGAGTGAAATCCTTTCAGACAGACGAAGATCCTTCTTTGGTGGAACTTCTGTTTCAATATGGTCGATACTTGCTTATTTCTAGCTCACGGCCAGGAACCCAAGTGTCAAACTTGCAGGGTATTTGGAATAAAGATATCGAGCCAGCATGGGAGTATGTCACTTTATCCTGTGTTCTGCATCACCTTCATCAGTGACTTGTTGTCGCTGTCATCATTATCATCTTTCTCTATTTTGCCAATTTTTTTTGCTTCATGTATATAAAAGTTTTTTTATGCTGATATATAAATTAGTAACTATACTTCTACCCTTTCACTCAGTGGTGCTCCTCACTTGAATATTAATCTCCAAATGAACTATTGGCCTTCACTTTCTTGCAATCTCAAGGAATGTCAGGAGCCCTTATTTGATTTCATCTCTTCACTATCGGTCAATGGAAGTAAAACAGCTAAGGTAAAGAGGATCTGTCTTTGTTAGTATATTTCTTTTTTCACTTCTGGCATGTGTATTCTGCAATTACTTGAAGAGTGCCACAGAACCTGTCATGTTAAGAGGTAACAAAAGCCTCATTGTCTTTTTCTGTGATACCTTGCTGATGTAATTAAAAGATCTGTTTGAGCTTGTATGTCACCAAGGTGGACTAATATTCTATTCTATTGCTGCATGGAAGCACAGTATATGTGACTTTTGACCATTTTGTTGGCAATCTAGCGTCCCTTCCTAAATGAGGTAGTGGGAAAAGGACACTAATTGAACTTCAAAATCATTGCACCTATTAATATCGTGATACCACGATTTTCTAGTTGATGGTTTCCTCGTAGTTGAAATCTTGATGAATAATTATGTTATTAGAGCCTGCTTAAGCCTTTATAGCCTCCAATTGTTCAATCATCCTAATCAATGTTATGGATATTTTCTTTAGGGTAATCTGGTATATGCTTTTTGGATGATTTAGGTTAATTATGAGGCAAGTGGTTGGGTTGCGCATCAAGTGTCTGACATATGGGCAAAAACATCACCTGATCGAGGTGAAGCAGTCTGGACTCTATGGCCTATGGGTGGAGCATGGCTTTGTACGCATTTGTGGGAGCATTACGCCTATACCTTGGACAAAGTAAGGCTCATCTTCAAATATCAGGTTTAAGGAAGTTGTTGGCATGGGCTTTTCATCTGGGGGATTTGAATGTTTGAGAGGCTTATGATTATGATGGTTTTTTCACACTCCTTAATATCGCTTGTCTTTCCGTATTCAATGTTTGAGAGTTGCGAAGGTCACAGCACACATGCATCCTCATCTCCTTCTCTAGTATTTAAGGAATTGCTAATACTTTCTGCAAAATTAGGATTTTCTAAAAAGTAAGGCGTACCCATTGTTGGAAGGATGTGCAGCATTTCTGTTGGACTGGTTGATTGAAGGTCGGGGGGGCTACTTGGAAACCAACCCCTCGACTTCTCCAGAGCACACTTTTACTGCTCCAGATGGCAAACCTGCAAGCGTGAGCTACTCAACAACTATGGACATGGCCATCATCAAAGAAGTGTTTCTGGAAATTGTTGCTGCTGCCGAGGTGACTCTGTCATGCTATAGCCAGGCACTGGTGATTTGCTATCTTTATGTGTTCTCTAGTCATATCCATGTTAATCTTTATGCACAGATATTGGGAAAGAATGACGATGCCCTTATTCTGAAAGTCCAGGAGGCTCAGAAAAGGCTTCCACCAACAAAAATTGCAAGAGATGGTTCCATCATGGAATGGGTATGTAAAGTTCTATGGTGTCAGTTCTTTAGTACGTACCATATCTTTTTCACATACCGTAGTGTAGACATGCTGGAGCCCTCATCTCTGTGGTCTGAGGATTTCTCTGTAATTTGGTAGGCGGAGGATTTTGAAGATCCTGATGTCCATCACAGACATGTGTCACATCTTTTCGGTCTATTTCCAGGACACACCATAAGTGTTGACAAAACTCCAGACCTCTGCAGAGCTGCAGATTATACCCTCTATAAAAGAGGTTTGATAGTATGACCTATCTGCTTAAGGTTTTTCCGTCTATTTATGAAAAAAAATGGTATGACATTAGAGAAGGGGTCGTTCAGACATAAATTGAAGTAGTAGTTCCAATCAATATGCAAAATTGTGTTCAAATTTTCATGCGGCCTGAATAATTGTACTCGAGTGTGAAGCAGCAGCATCACTTCATATTTTGAAACATAATACAGGGGAGGAGGGCCCAGGATGGTCAACTACGTGGAAAATTGCGCTCTGGGCACGTCTCCATAATAGTGAGCATGCATATAGGATGGTGAAGCACTTGTTCAACTTGGTTGATCCAGATCATGAAGGCAGCTTTGAAGGAGGATTATACAGTAATTTGTTCACAGCACACCCCCCATTTCAAATTGATGCAAATTTTGGGTAAGCATGTACGCTTGTATATGTCCAACTGCACACGATCAATTCATTTTGACGTGTTAAGAGCTTTGAGTTCTCTGGATGTGCAACTCATCTGAATTTGCAATGCTAGATTCGAGAAAAAAGTAGAATGGTGACAAAGATATTGACATTCCGGACGATTAGTATATCTAGTAGTGCTCCTTGAGCCAATTTCACTGTACTAACTCTTTTCGACTTCCATCAGCTTTTCCGCTGCAGTTGCAGAGATGCTCGTCCAGAGCACCATGAAGGACCTGCTCTTGCTTCCCGCTCTTCCCCGGGATAAATGGCCCAATGGTTGTGTGAAAGGATTGAAGGCAAGAGGGGGAGTTACGGTCAACATATGCTGGAAAGGAGCAGAGATGCACGAAGTGGGCCTTTGGTCAGAAAATCACAATGCTATTAGGCAATTACATTACAGAGGAGCTACCGTCACGGCAAAATTATCCCCGGGCAAAGTCTACACATTCAACAAGCGACTGAGGTGCACGAGGATGAACTCTCTTTGAGAACCGACCCTTCACAGCAGAAGAGAGCATCGTGTTCATCCCCGGAACGTGTGAAAGCAGCTCTAGAGCTGTAGTAATTCTTCGTTGATTGGCGGTCCTTCTCTTTTCCTTTGAGGGAGTTTTGAGTTTTCACTACAGTAGACTGCCTCAGCATGTCAGTTCTATACTTTTGGCATGTTTGCGTACCAAATGAGCAATAAAAATCCCAGATAAAACGGGCATTGTCGGATCATCATCGTGCGGAGATTAGCTCTAGACCTTGATGCCGGTATGGCACAGCTGAGAATGGATAACTGCAATCCAGGTGAAACCGTGCCAGAGCGTTGGCTTCTTTGTCTCTGCTTCAACCATAGCGTGAAAATATTCCATGTCAATTACCAAAAAAAAAAAAAGCATTTAACGAAAGAAAAATAATGCAAATGATCTCTTAACTTTAACCCACGTTTAATTTATACCTAAATTATTGCTCCCGATGGAATTAAAATTTAAATTCTTTTTTATGGTTTAGGAACAAAAACTTCAGGGTAAGTTCACTGGTGGACTACTTATGTAATCATTCTGTGACAAATACAGTATACTTAAAAAATTGATATTTTTTTAGAACGGGGATGTGGAAAGGTAAGGATCCACTGTCCATCGGATCCGTGCCGCGACAAACGGTCATTATGGTCCACCTCTCAAGAGACTTTTGTCCGATAGCGTCATGTCCGGTTCGAAGCAATCATTGTACGAAGTTTTCTTCATGACGACGACGTGCTCTTTCTCGTCCGAAGGCGCGAAAGAAGCTTGACGTGCTTCGTATCTTCCGGTCGCCTCGTCGGCGCTTCTCAACTAGCAGTCAGTGTGCTGCGACCGCGCGGACCCGATCTTGATGGACCGTACCGACGAGCCCGAGCCTTTGAAGGTCAGTTTCGGTGGGCCCGCCAAGTACTTCACCGACGCCGCTCCGATCGGCAACGGCAGGCTCGGAGCCATGGTGTGGGGCGGCGTGGCCTCGGAACTTCTGCAGCTCAACGGTGAGCCGCTTCTCTCTCCTTTTTCCTCTGCAAGAAGCTCTAAGGAAGTTTCTTTTTTTGGTACTGGTGGAGCTATCGGCCTTCTCGTTTCCGTGGAAATGAAATTTATATGCCGGTTACGAATTCTTTAAGGGGTGCGTAATGCCGGGGGAACAAGAAAGTTTCTATTTTTAATTCACTGAAAATCGCAACTTTTCGGTGTTTGATTGTTTTGACAAGTACTTCGGACACCCTTTGGGAAATCCTAGACAGTTCTTTCTCCGCTAGACCGATTTACCGGGAAAGTTCTTCTCTTTCTGGTAATGCCTGATGTTCGGCAGGTACTCAGTACAGTTATCGTTCAAGGTTGGAGGAGTGGTTCATTAGTGCTTTCTCGTCAAACTTATAGGAATTTTCGACTTCTGAGATCAGCATTCTTTGCTTGGTTTATCAATTCTTGCGTCGATTGAGTCTGGTGTTGTCCTCGTAGTCTATATATACCAATTGCGAAGCTAATTGTCCTGAGGTACAGATTGTAGGTGTGTCGTGCTGTATAAACAAAGACTGCAATTTGACTAATTGATCAGGTCATGCGCCTGCTAAGGTCTGATTCATGCGCACATCAAGCTGATTGAATGTTGACTTTTGTGTAGAGGATACTCTCTGGACTGGGACTCCAGGGAATTACACTGATCCTCATGTACCAGCAGTGTTAGCAGATGTCAGGAAGCTCGTGGATGATGGTGAATATGCTGATGCTTCTGCAGCAGCTGTCAATTTGCTAGGAAATCTTTCTGAAGTACTCTCTATCTACTTTAATGATGATTTTTATTTTCATGTTACTACAATGTTGTGCTTGTACCAATGTTTAATTTCCTGATTCATAGTGTCTGTAAGCTTAATTAGGTATTTGTGATGTCACGTGCTAGTATACACTTCTACTAGAATTTAGACTTAGCAAGTTCACGGAATGATGAATTAATCTTACCTAAGCAACTCTCATAGTTGCTTTTCCATGAATTAAGAGTGCAATCAACATTAATGGTTGATTGTGGCCCCTTGACATGATTTCTCAAGAAAAACACATGATAATGAGTCTCCTTCGTTCTATTATCGACCAAAGTTGAATTTCATCCCTTTATACTCATCCAAACTATGCGTGCCGGAATCAGCATTGAGTTAAGAGAATGTGGCCCTTCCTATGGCCCGTGGATAACTGTAGCTGGAGCTACGTATCAGGTTCTGGAATATGTTACCAATTGCATAGCAAGTTCTTCATACTAATCTTCTGGCATTTGTCTCTGACTGCAGGCTAATTGCTATAGATTTACTTTTTGTTCTTTATACATGATCATATAAATGTTTTCTACTCATTACATATTTTCAACGATCCCCCTCTAACCTTTTCAATGTTGATGTAGGCTTACCAACTCCTCGGGGACCTCAAGCTGGACTTTGATTATCTCCATCTTACATATGCTGAAGAAACATATAGCAGGGAACTAGACTTGAACACTGCTACTGTGAGAGTTGGATATTCTGTAGGCAATGTACAATTCTCAAGGGAGTACTTTTCATCTTATCCTGACCAAGTTATTGTGATGAAAATATCTGCAAGCAAATCCGGATATGTTTCATTTACAGTGTCTCTAGATAGCCAGTTACAACATCATTCATACGTCGAAGGAAGTAACCAAATTATTATGGAGGGTTCTTGTCCTGGTAAAAGAATTCCACCAGAAGTAAATGATAATGATCCCAAGGGAATTCAGTTTTGCAGCATTCTTGATCTAAAGATAAGTGATGAGAGTGGCACGATAAGTATCTTGGAAGACAAAAAATTGAAAGTTGAGAGTTCAGATTGGGCTATTCTCCGTTTAGTGGCTGCTTCTTCTTTTGATGGACCTCTAACAAACCCTTTAGAGTCTAAAAAGGATCCCACTGCAGATGCAGTTTGTGCACTAAAATCAATACGAAATCTTTCATATGCTGAGCTCTATGCACGCCATTTGAGTGACTACCAGAACCTTTTCCAACGTGTTTCACTTAAGTTAAGGAAAAGGTCCAGCTCTCCTAGTGCCATGGGAAATGCGTCTCTTGCGACCAGTGAACCTTCTTCAATTACTGATCCATGCAACAAGGGAAATGAGAGTGGTAAAATAACCACTGCTGATAGGATTAAGTCTTTTCCAATTGATGAAGATCCTTTTCTGGTGGAGTTGTTATTCCAATTTGGTCGCTATTTACTTATTTCTTGCTCAAGGCCTGGAACCCAGGTGGCAAATCTTCAAGGAATTTGGAACAAGGATGTTGCACCAAAATGGGAGTAGGTTTTGTGATCTCGATTTCTTCCAAATGCTTTTCTTTCTAAGCCAGATCTCTACTTTTCATATGTTGGTCTAACTAGTTATCTAATGCGATTTGTTACTTTCACTTTCTTTCGTTTTGTTTTTCCCCACCCTTAATTCATTCTGCTTTGTTCTTGTCATCACCATGCTTTTCTTTCTGATCTTGTCACTCTAGATTATCATGCAAAGAGAGAGGATGATGAAAAAAGAAATGGCTTGCATGTAGTAGATATTACTTAAAATGCTTGTCAACAAACAGCATTTATAGTATCGCGGATGGATTCCGATTGATAGTACTTCTCTAACGCAGGGTGCTGTTAATGTTATGTGCTTGCAGCTACTTTTAGGGAAACTATGTGTGGACAGTCACTGACCGAATCCCCTCCTTTTGCTCAGTTCGGCTCCTCATATGAACATCAATCTTGAAATGAACTATTGGCCTTGCCTTCCCTGCAATCTTGCCGAGTGCCAGGAGGCTTTGTTTGATTTTCTTTCCTCTTTATCAGTGAATGGGAGTAAAACTGCAAAAGTGAGTATTCAACTTTAATGGTTCTGCAAGAATCTGCCTTCTGTGACTGCATAGTTTATTTCTGTCAGATAGTTGGAAAATGAAAGCAAGTAGTTTCACTCTTCAGGAGCCAATATCATCTGTGTCACAAGGCATTCTGTTTGAAAGGTTTTAAGCCTGTGGACTCAGAGAATTATGAGATAAGATGATGGTCCATAAGTTTTCCAGATGTTTGCGAGGTTCCATTCTCTTTGGTGAGGTAGATTCCAGCAGAAAAAGAAAATTTGAGTTTGAAAATAATGCTGTGAGGACCATTGCATTGCGGAAGTTCTGCTAGCATATTAGGTGATAAGAAGCGATCACGTATATAATGGAACACGTGATGTCTGTCTTGATCCTTCAATCTCTGTGATTTTTCTAATTTTAAACCCTTCCTCAATTTTGAGAAAATTGTTGAGCATACTCAAATTCTCACTGTCAAAGAATCAGTTTGACCATGTACTAGCTCATTGTTGTTGACTGCAAATCAAAAAATAATCCTCTCTTACCTTGTCGGAGAATGTTACAGGTTAACTATGGGGCAAGAGGTTGGGTCGTACACCATAAAACTGATATATGGGCAAAGTCATCGCCAGTTTCAGGTGATGTTGTGTGGGCAATGTGGGCAATGGGTGGCGCATGGCTTTGCACACATCTCTGGGAGCACTATAAATATACAATGGACAAGGTAATTCCAATGCCACCACGTTCAGTGGAATTTTTTTTCTGATTTATCGTCTTCCTTTCCTGCAAGGCAGAAATGGATCAATGCTTATATCACGTACTTGCATTAATTAGCAGAGAGATTCTTTGACCTGATGGCATTACAGAGTTTCTCAGAGGTCACTATGCTATCTCAAGCTTTGTGATCTGAAGCTTTCACTGTTTCTTTCTTTCTTTTCCTTTAGATTCCCAAAACTTGTTTCCCCTTGCAGCATGAGAGATTGCAATGATATAGCATTAGCCTTGAGTGTGAGTCGAGCCTAAGCATAAGTTCTAACCTTCTTATTTTTCAGCTCCTTAATGACTTTTAGGCTTTTTCTAGTTTTCTCTAGCTATTACTTTTGCAGAAAATTTTTATATCCAGAACTGACATAATAGCTATTCTGCATCAATAGGAAAAACAATTATCATCTTCGAAAATCTAAAGATAGTCTCTTGCTTTATCTTGAAAAGCCACGTATTTATTATGTAGCTGCAATGTGCATCTCTCTCTGGTTATATCGGATGGCACTATTTGCTAGGTATGCACTGAAAATTTCAGATGCTTGATATTAAACAGGAGTTCCTCAGGAACAAGGCTTATCCTTTGTTGGAAGGATGTGCACTGTTCCTGTTGGACTGGTTGATTGAAGGCCCTGATGGATACCTTGAAACCAACCCTTCGACATCTCCAGAACATAGCTTTATTGCTCCCGATGGTAGGCCTGCTAGTGTGAGTTACTCAACGACAATGGACATGGCTATCATAAAGGAAGTGTTCTCTGGAGTTGTTGCTGCTGCTGAGGTGAAGCCTCATCCAAATAGGCAGAAAAATTAGCTCTCTCCTGCTTCATAGCTTTTACAACTTTGAAATGAAGTTCTGAATGACAGGTTCTAGGGTATACCAATAGTGATCTTGTCACTAAAGTGCAGAAGGCTCAGACAAGGCTTCGTCCAATTAAAATAGCCATGGATGGTTCTATCATGGAATGGGTATGTGGTGGCTTAAATGCTTTCTGCTCTTCCTCAACATCAGCCCAAGAACCATCATTGTAATTTTTCTTTTTCAGTACAAAGGCCGCCTATCTTTGTGGTCTAACCAGTACTTCCTGTGAAGGCAGGCACTAGATTTCAAGGATCCAGACATGCAACATCGTCATCTTTCTCACCTTTTTGGCCTGTTTCCGGGACACACAATAACTTGGGAACTCACTCCTGATCTTTGTACTGCTGCAGAGAAATCCCTTTATAAAAGAGGTCTGCTTCTTGTGGCCGGATCAGTATTTAAGTTTTGTGTGCTTGATCGTCTGGGGGCTGCGGGAGTGGTTTTTTTTTTTGGCCTTTTTTTGGGGGCCGGGGGGCGGGGTGTTGAGGTTGGCGAATGCTTTACACACCATTTTAAATGCAAATATTGGTCTGAGGAATGTGCCCATTCATTGGACATCTTTCTTTTTCTATACGACAGTTGTTTATTTGATTACCATGTGACTGTAACAAAGACCAGACTAGCACAATTTCTCTGCTGCATCTTTCATAAGCTCAGATTAAATGAGAGTCTGAAGTGGTCTTCATCTTGGAACTCTTATGCTGCGACGCTGCTAGCGAGATAGTTGGATGGTTTTCTAACTTTTTTGTGATTGGTTCAGGAGAGGATGGTCCAGGATGGTCTACAACATGGAAAATCGCTCTCTGGGCACGACTCCATAGCAGTGAGCATGCGTATCGGATGGTCAAGCATTTGATTACCTTCGTGGATCCAGATCATGAGTTGTCCTTCCATGGAGGACTATATAGTAACTTATTTGCTGCGCATCCTCCTTTCCAGATTGATGCCAACTTCGGGTAAGAAGATATTATATGTTTTCTATAGGGAATGATCACGGTGTGAACACAATCTCTCAGGACCAGTATATGAAGTGATTTATTGAAAAAACCCTTTGCTTTTCGATCATCTCTTCTTCAACTACAGTGTTTCTCAAATTGGAACTCTGGAATATGATTGTGACTGCCTCAATTTAGAAACTTCACATATGTCATTAGTCCCATTGGACATTGTAAATGAAGATTTCGATTTGTACCTTGTGAATTTAGAAACTTCCACGTATGTCTCTCAGTGCGAGCACTGTGACTGCCTTAGACATCAAATTTGATATGCAAAAACCATAGTTTTTCCTTTTCTTTTATGAATTAACTACGTGATATTTAACAATCCAATATCTACTTCACGTGACTTGAAAGAGTGTTACCTTTTGCCCATCTCCCATAGAGTTCGTATGACAAATTTCTTACTTTGAGTTGACTCTAGAAGAGATTCTTTGAAGTTCCTTTTCTACTTAATATCCTACCATTCCAGTGAATGAACTATTTTTTGATACGTAAGTAATAGCAATGGAGGAGTCCTGGGAATTGGTAACATCACTTAATCCGGTTTTTGCCTTTCATCTTGGATCAGTTTTATAGCAGCAGTTGCAGAAATGCTTGTGCAGAGCACTGTTATGGATTTATACTTGCTTCCTGCTCTTCCTCGGGACAAATGGGGGAATGGTTGGGTGAAGGGATTGAAAGCGCGTGGAGGGGTCACGGTCAACATCCGCTGGAGTGATGGAGACCTTAATGAAGTTGATGTTTGGTCGAAGGACCGGATCTCTCTTCACAAGTTGCACTACAAGGGAACTTCAGTGACAGTAGATATTGCATCTCATAGAGTCTACACATTCAATGGACAGTTGAGACTCATTAAGACATGCTCCCTTTAGGATGCTTTACGTCACGTGTTCCCAGCAGAAGAGAAAATAAAAAAGAAAGATGTTTGAAACCTATAAAAGTTTGGGACCGTCCTTTTTTTCTGCTCAACTTTTATTTAGCTGTTTTTGCTTTTGAGTTCTCTCAACCTTATATGATAATGTGACCTGACTACCAAGTAATATGCAGATTTACTATACGCATGCCATGCTAGTTTGCTCTGAAGCATTTTGTTGATTGGCGTTGTGCGAGAGAACCTTCAAGAGGCATGGGAAGCAAAAATGAGATCCTTTGTTAGAAGTTTGATTGAGAAGTCTGTCGGTTGTGATTATAATTCACGCTTACCATTCTTCAATTCTTCGAAGTCATCTTTGACACTATTTCCAGCATTCACGCTCTGAAAAAGCTTTTGGTTCTGTGTCATATGCGGTTCTGTTTTTATAACATCACGAAAATTGGCCTGGATTCTGGATACAACGGTTCTAGGGCCGAAGCATTTTCATCATTGTAAAACAACAGCATCTGTAATTCATGTATTGGGAATCCAGTTTGGTACCTTCCATGGTTGGGAAGCCGATCAGCAGAGGTGTTGGCTTCGCGGTGCCTGTGATGAAAGGTCATCGCTGCTCTATCCATGAATATGTCGCACGTATTCCTTGAAACACTCGAAACCAAGATGGTTCTCTAATCACGAATTGAATCCTTTAGAGGGCAAACAGCAAACTGAACCAGGCTTCCGTTCCGAGTAATAGAAAAATGACTAACTTCGATGATCTGGTCGATGCCGCCAAAATATACAAGCTTTGGTATAGTTGTAACACCGTAATCTTATTTGTCCACCACTCCGCATCATTCCTTCATAGAATAAGTATATTCAAAGTCTTCTTCTGCTCCTTGTTCGCATCAACAGGAATATTTGAACTTTGCATGCATTGCAGAAACGTCCAAATATAAGCAACAGCCGGTCCTTTTCCTCCCCCTCACGAGCATCTGTGTTCTGAATCTTTTCTGCCGATAGTTAACATATGAAACCACTCCAAGAAACGATGATCCGAGTTATCTCTCTCGTTTATATGTGTATGGCCGTTTGTGAGCCTTCTCGTTCGAGCTCACTGATAAATGTGCACTTTATTGGCCCGTGTCATCAACACTTCCTTCGTTCTCATTCTCTGCAACTGTAAGCAATTAACTAGAGAAAGATGGAGCACACAGACGATTCTGAGCCGTTGAAAGTGACGTTCAGTGGGCCTGCCAAGTACTTCACTGATGCTGCTCCGATCGGCAATGGCAGTCTCGGAGCCATGGTGTGGGGTGGCGTTGCCTCAGAACTTCTTCAACTCAATGGTGAATCCCTCTTCTCCTCTCTCCTGATGAATATGTGAAATGAGGAAGCAGTTTCTTTGGGAAACTGAAGAACAACGAAAAGTTTTCTTCTTCCGGGTTTTCGGAGTGTGAAAGTTTGAGGCCAACTAAAGTTGAACAAGTCTTGGTGTACCCAGACCGATTTACGAAAATGGTTTAATAGGTGATGTGTAGAGTTTTGACGTTGAATATGACCCACTTATTTAGAGGATCGATTGCAATTTAGTGGATCGGTTTTAGTATACCTATCATAACTCGTTAAAGTTTATTGCGCAAACGTACATCAAGCTGATTGAATGTTGACTTTTGTGTAGAGGACACTCTCTGGACTGGGATTCCGGGCAACTACACTAATCCTAGTGTACCAGTGGCTTTGGCGGGGGTCAGGAAGCTCGTGGATAATGGTGAATATGCTGATGCTTCTGCAGCAGCAGTCTACATGTTAGGAAATCCATCTGAAGTATGTATCTTTATCTACTTTATGCATGAATTTTATTTTATTTCCATATTGAGAAGATGACTTGTCTGTACCCAGGAATAGTTTCATGATTTATGGCTTCTGTGAGCTCAATTGGGTGGTGGCGGTGCCAGGTGATAGGATACAAATTAACAATCCTTAGACTTAGCGAGTCCATGTATCCATGAATTTATCATAATAATTTGCTCGCTTATTTGCTTTTCCATGAATTAAGATTGAAATGAAGATGCCCGATTTGTGGGGTACCCTGATTCTCAACTGAACCAAGCATGCTGGAATCAGCTTACAGTCATAATAATGTGGCCCTCCTATGGCCTATGTGTTTAAAGGAGGCGGCTACTCATCAGGTGCTGAAATATGTCGTGTTTAAAATACTAGCAGCTTCTCAAAGACTACTTTTCTAGCATTTGTCTCTCAAAGCAAATTGATCATCATTCCTGTATTCCTTTCTTCGGACACGTTATTTTAGTATACCTCAGATTTTCTTCTCATTGTATTTCTCGTTTTGAGGCTCCTCTCCTCTGGTCAGCAATCACCAGGGAACACAAAGCATTCTGTCTACAGTGACACCCTTCTCTAATATTTTTCAGTCATGATGTAGGTTTACCAACTCCTTGGGGACCTCAAGCTGAACTTTGATGATTTCCATCTTACATATGCTGAAGAAACATATAGCAGGGAACTAGACTTGAACACTGCTACTGTGAGAGTTGGATATTCTGTAGGCAATGTACAATTCTCAAGGGAGTACTTTTCATCTTATCCTGACCAAGTTATTGTGATGAAGATATCTGCAGGCAAATCAGGATATCTTTCATTTACAGTGTCTCTAGATAGCCAGTTACACCATCATTCATATGTCAAGGGAAGTAACCAGATTATTATGGAGGGGGCTTGTCCTGGTAAAAGAATTCCACCAGAAGCAAATGATAATGCTCCCAAGGGAATACAGTTTTGCGCCATTCTTGATCTAAAGATTAGTGATGACGTTGGCATGATAAATGTCTTGGATGACAAAAAATTGAAGGTTGAGGGTTCAGATTGGGCTATTCTGAAATTAGTGGCTGCTTCTTCATTTGATGGACCTCTAGTAGATCCTTCAGAATCTAAAAAGGATCCCACTGCAGATGCAGTCCGTGTGCTGAAAGCAATAAGAAACCTTTCATATACTGAGCTCTATGCACGCCATTTAAGTGACTACCAGAACCTTTTCCAACGTGTTTCACTTAAGCTTAAGAAAAGTTCCAGCTCTAACAGTGCCATGGGGTTTGCGTCTCCTGAGACTGGTGAACCTTCTTCAGTGACTTGTCTATACAATAAGGGGAGCAGCAACGGTAGAATATCTACTGCTGATAGGATTAGGTCTTTTGCAATTGATGAGGATCCTTCTTTTCTGGAGTTATTATTCCATTTTGGTCGTTATTTACTTATTTCTTGCTCGAAGCCTGGAACCCAGGTGTCAAATCTTCAAGGAATATGGAACAAGGACATTGCACCAATTTGGGAGTATGTTTGTGATCTCATCTTCTTCCAAATGCTCTTCTTTCTTCTCTCTCGTCTTCCATTGCTCCACCCTTCATACATTCTGCATTGATCTTGTCACCCCTTGATTGCGTTCAACTTTAGACATATCTTTGGAATTTGTTGCAATTGTGAGCTAAAGTCATGATGCGGGTGCTTTCTTGATGCTTTAGGTGACATTTCTTAATGTGGTTTTTAGTTCCTTGGCAAATGTGGCTTCTGGGATAGTAACGGAGGGAGAGCTTGAGCATGGTTAGCTTAATTTGTCATAATCTTTTCTGCTATATGCAGAGCAGAATCTCCCTTATTTGCATTGGAGTTCGAGTTCCTTTTCTGGGGTTACTTTTGCTGTTGGATCATTTATGTCATTTGTTTGCTCATAGTCCCCAGTTACTTCTAGTGTTTCAGTGCTCCAGTGTTCATCCTGCTACATGCAAAGAAAGTGAAGATGTAAAAAGAAAAATGGACTACATTGAGAACATATTAATTTAAATTCTTATTGTTGTATGGAATGCTTGTATAGTGCTGTTGATAGTATCCGATTGATAGTAATTCAATAATGCAGGATGCTGATCATAAAATGTGCTTGCATCTACGTTTAGGAACATTATGTTTGGACAGTCACTGACTGAACCCCCTCCTTTTGCTCAGTTGTACTCCTCACTTGAACATCAATCTTCAGATGAACTATTGGCCTTGCCTTCCCTGCAATCTTGCTGATTGCCAGGAGCCTTTGTTTGATTTTCTTTCCTCTTTGTCCATTAATGGGAGTAAAACTGCAGAGGTGAGAATTCAACTTTAATTGTTCTGCAAGATCTAGATTCTCGTGTCAAATGATTTGCATGTGCTACCAGACATCATGAAAATGAAAGCAAGTAATTTCACTCTTCAGGAGCCAATATCATCTACCCCTACACATTCTGTTTGTGAAGTTTCGAGTATTGGACTTAAAGAATTATGATACAAGATAATGAGCCTAGAAATTTGCCAGATGATGCTTTTTAATTTCCACGGCAATGCGAGGAGGACCATTCCATTGCAAATGTTACGGTTGTACATTAGGTGATATGAAGTGCTCAGGTGCAACGGAGAACACATGACGTCTTTCTCGATCCTTCAATCTCTTTGATTTTTCTAATCCCATTCTCAATTTGGACAATATTGAGCATATTCAAATTTTTAGTTGCACAACAATCAGTTTGACCATATACTAGCTGTTGTTGAACATGAAACAAAAAAGAATCTCCTCTTACCTTGTTAGAGAATGTTACAGGTTAACTATGAAGCAAGAGGTTGGGTTGTACATCACCAAACTGACATATGGGCCAAGTCATCAACAATTCCAGGTAAAGTTAAGTATGCAATCTGGCCAATGGGTGGCGCATGGCTTTGCACACATCTCTGGGAGCACTATATGTATACAATGGACAAGGTAGCTCTAATGCCTCTGTTTGGTTGACCTATTTTTCTGCTTTATCATCTTTTCTTGCCAGCCCTGACATGGTTCTCATGCTGTATGCTCTAAAGCTTTCTTTGATTTCTGTTTTTCTTCTTTCTAGAAAAGTTTGCCACCTCTTACGAAAAAGTAGAGATTGACAATAGATAGCGTTAGCCTAGAGTCTAAGTCAGGACTAAGCAGAAGTTCTGGCCTCATGCATTTGTCAGTTGCATGTAGATTTAGGCCCTTTCCTAGATTTCTCTGGTTTGTTCCTCTCGCAGATTGGAATGTATGAGTAGCCGAGAGCATAGTCTATTTGCACAAAAAGGAAAAGCAGTCCCTGCTCTTAAAATCTTTGAAATTTTCGCAAATAATTAAAAAAAAAAAAAAGAGTATGTTTCTTTGATCATGAGAAGTCGTGTGTATGTGCTGTAGCTCTGTAGGGTGCATCTCTCTTTTACTTACATGGGATTGCACCATTTGGTAGGTATGCACTAAAATCTTTGAATGCTTGACATTAAACAGGACTTCCTTGAAAACAAAGCATATCCTCTGTTGGAAGGATGTGCAACTTTCCTGTTGGACTGGTTGATTGAAGGCCGTGATGGGTATCTTGAAACCAACCCATCGACATCTCCAGAACACAACTTTATTGCTCCCGATGGAAGGCCTGCCAGTGTGAGCTACTCAACAACAATGGACATCATGATCATAACCGAAGTGTTCTCTGCAGTTGTTGCCGCTGCTGAGGTGAAGCCACATCTATAAGACAGGCGTAAACACTTAGCTTTCTACTAGTTCATAGCTTTTAAACCTTCATAACTAAGTTCTGAACAGCAGGTTCTTGGGTATACCGACAGCGATCTAGTCGATAAAGTGAAGAAGGCTCAGACAAGGCTTCGTCCAATAAAAATAGCCATGGATGGTTCTATCATGGAATGGGTATGTGATGGCTTAAATGCTTTTCTGTTCTTCCTCAAGTTCAACTCAAGATCAAGTGTCTCATTTCTCCTTTTAAGTACAAAAGCAGCCTGCATTTTATGGTCTAAGAAGTGAATTCTATGAAAGCAGGCCCTAGATTTTGAGGATCCAGAGGTGCATCATCGTCATCTTTCGCACCTGTTTGGCCTGTTTCCGGGGCACACAATGACTTTGGAAGGAACTCCTGATCTCTGCGCTGCTGCCAAGAAATCACTCTATAAAAGAGGTCTGCACTTCTTTAAGTGGGTGGACTATTGTTTCAATCTTCGCATGTTGCATCATCTTTCCGGGGCCACAAAGGCTCCACTTTTACACAAGATTTCTGTTATAAATAAGATTGTTTCCAGGGATATTCCCAATCATTGGACATGTTCTTTTCTTGGTATAGCAGTTTTTTTTTTTTTTTTGTCTTGGATATTTTCCGCTTTCATGCTGCTCGCGATAGTTAGATGGTTTCTAAACTTCTTTTTGACGGGGTTCAGGAGTGGATGGTCCAGGATGGTCTACAACGTGGAAAGTCGCTCTCTGGGCACGTCTCCACGACAGTGAGCATGCTTATGAGATGGTCAAGCATTTGATTACCTTGGTCGATCCAGATCATGAGGTGTCCTTCCATGGAGGACTATACAGTAACTTATTTGCTGCGCATCCGCCTTTCCAGATTGATGCCAACTTCGGGTAAGAGAAATTCACGCGCTTTATCTCGACAGCGGAGACTAACAATCTGACATGTACTACATGTGACTGGCATTTCCTTTTATTCGTTGCTAGCTTTATAGCGGCGGTTGCAGAAATGCTCGTGCAGAGCACGGTGAAGGACCTGTTCTTGCTTCCTGCGCTTCCCCGGGACAAATGGGGGAGTGGTCGGGTGAAGGGACTGAAAGCGCGCGGAGGGGTCACCGTCGACATCCACTGGAGCGATGGAGAACTCCATGAAGTTGATGTTTGGTCCGAGGACCGTAACTCACTTCAGAAGCTGCACTACAAGGGAACTTCAGTGAAAGTACACATTGCATCTCGCAGGATCTACACCTTCAATGGACAGTTGAGACTCCTGAAGACCTCCTCGCTTTAGGACGCATGTTCTACCCGATCGGAAAAACGAGGAGGAAAATGTCTGAAACAAAACTTACATTGAACACTATGTTTCCATGTTGAGTCTAAACAGGAATGATAAAATATCCTTTGTCAGGCAAGGTGCCATTTTAGATCTCTTGAGTTCATCTATATAGCTCGAGAGCCCGATTAATAATTTAGACAAATCACATCGAGTGTATTATTATATGAGACCCGTTAGGGACTTGAATATATAAATGGGATAATTTTATGTTTCACCGTTATTTAAGGAAGTCATGTAAATGCAAAAAAGAAAGAGTGGATTGACCCCTAAAACCAACGGCGGAGATGTAATAATTGCATTTATCATTAAGTATGCATATTTCCTAGGTGCTTCGTTATACTTAGATCATAAATTAGATGGAAAACAATTGATATATATCCGATATAACCCTGAAATAAACAGCATTTACTACAAATTCAAGTATCTATATATACTGCAACCTTTTAGATGTTGACTTAAACTCAATTTTGCTATTTAAATAATATAAAAAAAAAGACTATATCAATGAAACACATTTTAAAATTTAAAAAAAGAAAAAAGAAAAAAGAAAAAAAAAAGATGAGAAATCTTGTTATGTGGTTCCCTTAGATCCCTTGAAGAGATAATGGGCCTTGCAACCGGCCCAGACCCGAGAGGCCAAAAATGGGCCGGCGGGTGACGGGTCTCACTTTAAAAAGCCCGAAACCCCAATCTTGGGTCGGGCCTATCCTAACATGACGACTCCCAAACAGGCCTAAACCCAAAACCCTCGCTAAAACCTCCCTTCGCGTCGTCGTCGTCGTCGTCGTCTTTCTCGCTCCGCCTCACCTTCTCCCCGATCTGAGCCATGGCCTGGCGCTGCGGATCGCTGTCTCGCTCCCTGATGTCGTCGGCGAGGGCTTCCTCCTCCCCGTTCCGCTCGTCGGCGCCGCCTCTCCCCCGCTCCCTCCTCCGCGCGCCTCCCGTGGCTTCCCCGCGCCTCCAGTCCCGCCGCCTCTCCTTCGCCGCTCCCAGGTCCCGTTTCCCTATTCCCTGACTTTTGGTTGAATTCAGTGGTCCGCAATTCTCCATTCGGTCCTGCTTTATATGGCGAAGTAGCTGATCTGAGAGATTAGGCTTTGAATAAAAAAAAAGGTCATTTTGAATACAAGACCAAACTGTAGGTCGTTCGTATTCGAAAGGTCTGTCCTTTTTATGAGCATGTTTATATAGTAGGAACGCCGCTTCGGGCAATGTATGTAGGCGAATCGTGTTTTTGCTGGTTCCGATGCGTTAGTCGTCGTGTCCCGGTGGATTTGTAATGCTCTGTTGAGCAGTGCTGAATGTGTTCTTGCTGCTTCGTTTTTCTTCAGTCGGAGCATGGGCGAACTAGGATGCGTGCAGTCTCTTCTGCCTCTGCAATGCACTCCCAGGCTCACGTCGCACCTCAGTGTAGCTGTGCGAGGATGCTGCGAGCTGTCTCATGGTACCTTCTGCCGCACTTGTCAGGATCGCTAGTATTTTCTTTGTGAGTCTCATTTGTATGTAGGACGAATTGCAATTGGATTTTGATTGGAAGAAATTTTCAATTCTTGTCTTTTGACTTATTTCTACTTTTGCAAACTGGTAGTTCTTTGGTGAAAGTTGTAACATCATCTGCTATGTAATTGCCACAAAAAGATATGAATTATGGGATGATGGCTTTTTTTAAGAGTTTCTTTGATAAATGTTGAGTTGATAAGAAAGGGATTGGGTTTGGTAGGGTGGAATGGAAAAGATGGGTGATGCACAAGGACTTTCAATCATCCAAAGACACAGTAATCGTGTTCAGAAAATTGTAGGTGCTTCTCTTTTTGAATATGTTGTTTCCTTCCTAGAAAGCTTTTGCAATTTTCATGATGTTGAGCTACAGACTCACCTTGATTGAGGAATTAGAAAAGTGGTCCTGTTTCATTTCCTATATCCCCTGCTTTCCCTCCAATTGCTTATGAAGAAAATAAAAGCATGTTGATGGGGAATAGAATTCCTTGTGACTGGAAGCAGATTAAAACCTATGGCTATCTGTATGTGTGCCTTGCTCAGAAAACAGAGCTGTCCATTGACAGTTGTCGAAGATGAAACCTTCAGTAGTTACTGGTTATGATGGAGATTAAAATGTGCAAAGTATGTGCCTATTGATCTGTAGTTATTGCTCTGGTAGTTATATACATTACATATATATTTATTGACCAGCCCTGGGTAATGGCCAAGTATCGACATTGAATGCTTAGGCTTCTTGTTTGTTATCAAATTATTGCAATGGTCACATTCCCTAATGGGATGGCATTGAATTCACATGTCGCATTCCTTTATGTGTAGTGTCCCTGATTAGATTTTCAACCTTTGAGATGTTATCTGTTATCACAATAGAAGTGCTGTAGATCTTTGATTCAAGAGAAACCCAAACTTCATTGAGGTCAATTGAATTTTAATTGGCTGAAGAAAAGGCAAAAGTTAATCCCATGATAATTACATACTGGTTTAATTTTTTTGGAAGAAAGTCTCACAGTTTGAAAGGTAGATCCTTCATGTTTTATCGTAACCTTGGGCTTTCCTGATTAATTCGTATCTATAATTCATTAAGATGCTAATCATTTGTATGAATTGGACAATGAAACGCTTACTTTAAAAAGATAAGTGTAGCTGTGATGCCAGGTTTAAAATTTTAAAATCACCAGTGTTTCATGAAAATGCTAATTAAAATGAAGATGATACTCTAAGGGCTACTTGACCCACAATTTTAGATAGAAACCCGCTTTCTCATTTTCTCTCTGAGATGCCCTGGCCCATAGTCGTTCTCACATCAAGTGCACGCGGCTACATTGCAGGTACTTGAGCAGCTCTTGGATCAGCACAACCATGTGCTAAAACATAGATGGGACCTGCAGGAGGTGGATGTGGCCAGGGAAGACAAAAAGTTTTTGGACCTAAGAAATAAAGTGCTAATTTATTGTTAAAAGAGAACTTGAGGTTGTATCAGATACTTCATTCACTGCTCTTCCTTTTGAATACAGTGGCTTACTAATCTTTGAGATCGCTCTTAGCATGCGAGGCTATGTCAATTGTCATGACGTACCTGTTAATAATGTTGGATTTTGTTTCCATTGTATGACGAGACTGGTGTTAGGTCCAGGGACTTGGACTTTTCCTCACTAGCGACGGCTAATATGCAAGTCACCACGAGCAATATATTGCTGTACGCATGTCATTCTCTGTCCACAAAAAATCGTTCGTTGAGTATCTGTCTTAGATATTCCCCAATTGATCGGATAGCGATGCTAAATTAGAGAATCTCAGAGGAGAATGAAAATTGTATTATTGCCCTCTGTTGCTACTTGTAGGTATATCAATTATTACTTCTTCGAATGAAAATTCACATTCATTCCTCTGGCTAAATTTACTAGCCATACCTAGATCTCACTTTTATATATTTGTTTCTTTAATTTGCGAAATTGCTAATCATTTTCGAAAAGTTCGAACTCAGTACATATGTTGGAAGTTACTTTCCCTAATACAGATTTGCTAATCGAATATAGAAATTACTAGTAATATTTACTATTAAAGATGAAAAGCTACTAATCAGATCGGGGAGTTCCTAATCATTGAGTAGCTGAAGAAACTCTTGACGTAATGCTCTCAAAATGAAGAAGTCACATATCATAACGCAGGTGAAGAAAATAGTTTGGTCAAGTGTTCATATTTTTCGTCACTTGTGTGGTATCAACTCTCCTCGTGAAATGGAAGTTTCAACATTGCTACTCCTGATAAGTTACTAACCAATGCTTGGACCCTGTCTAGTACGACAGTCACATAGACCCATATGACCAACAGTTGTTATGAAGTCGGTCTAGTGGACCCAGATCAAGGCAAGTAATTCCTACTAGAAGGGTTTCTTCAGAAAATGACTCTGGATTGTTGTGCTGAAGCCAGATCTAACATCCTGACTCACTGCCCAGGGCTTCCACACGGGGAATCATCAATCCTGAATGATAAATTAAATTTCACCTGTGTTGGGCACATGAGGCTGCAGGAACTCTGTTTTTGACAGTAATTGGACTGCGAAATATGGGCACGAGGGCTGTTGCCGCTAATTGGTGCAGCATGACCCACCCACCATGTTCTTTCATGCGTGGATAAATCAAGTCAAAGCAAGAGCAGTGGCCATGTCTTCCTGTTTGTTTTCTCTCGGAATGGCTACGCAGGTTCATTATGTCTTCTCCTAATCAGATCGAAATCGGTTTTCAGGCTCTTCCCAACAGCGAACAACTCTTGATAGGGGCCCTCTAACAGTTTTCTCGGATCCGTGGTATCGGTTTTCCTCCCGAGACATCATACTTAGGTACTCTTTGAACATGTTCCTTCAACTGCTGTTTCTTTCTTGCGGCCGAATGACCCTGTCTTTGAATGGAGAGGGGAAGAAACACCTGGCTCAGAAGGTATCTCTGTACGAGCAGAAATGGACCTCTACTGAAAGGAGCGATAGTAACTCTTTGCGTTATTTTGTAGGCCGGCTACTGAGAAAAAGAAAAGGCGAAAAAAGGAAAGAAAGCGATAGCGAGCCAGAATGGGCTTTGGCTGCTTGCGAGCGGATAATACCGGGACCTCCTTCAACTTGTCGGATATCGGTAATGTAGATTACTATTCGAGGAGAACTGATCCTAGGAAAAAGCAAAGCGAGCACAGTGCTTTGCATATTTCCTTTACAAAGTGGTCCAGTTCAGCCTCACAATTGACGTGATTCAGGTGACCATGGACCGAAAATCTTTGGCGCCATGAGCATCCACGCTCCGTGTGCATTGACTCGAGTCTTGGGATGAGAATCAATGATTACCTACACGAAAAGTGCGACTGAGATCAGACTGAGCGAGTTACAAATGTCGAAATTACGTTCGACCATGGATGTTGATCGAACAGAGGTAAGAAGCTCCGTCCTTGTCCTCCAAGAATGAGGGCACAAAAAACGGAAAAAATAAAAAATTATGGCATGATTCGGTACGGGCACACGTCGGATTATGCCAACCTCACATAGGACCCACATGATCAAACGATGCACGTGCGTATAGCTCACGTGCACTGAGATTATGCAATAATAGCTCCAAAAGAACGCCCTGCATAATGCACTTGCTTGAGGAATTCAGGGTCCTTTTCCAAACTCTCCTTTTTCATTTTCCCGGGGGGATTGAGAGAAGCATTTGATGAAGAAGTAGAAAGTTACAGCAAAAGCCTCCAAAAGGGGAACGACAATGTTCAATCACATCATGATCACCTAATAACAAACTTATCCGTTTGGAATCGACAATCCAAATCTCCTTTCAGCCGGATCTCAACACGCATGGATAGAAACGAGATAGGTGGAAGCTCCAGCCAATGACTTCGTTCATTTGCTTCGGGCCTTGAATATTTCATAAGTGGTCTGAGTTCAAAGGGCAAAAGATCACGACCGTTCACTAGCTTCATCCGTCTTCTGTTTGCCACATTGCCCATTTTTCTTCATCTGCAAACAGTTTCCTGGAAACCCATCGTCTTGGTTCTTTTTCGCCCATTTGGTTTCTAAGTTACAAACTAGGATATTCATCCTCGCCGACGACTGATGGGCTGACTAACGAAGACAAAAAACGTTCACCTCCATTTCTGATATGAGAAGTCGTTAGTGGAGGCAACATGTTCTTGGCCATTCAATCGATTCCCGAGTGGACATAACATGTCCTGGGCCATTTAATCGGATGGGAGGACTGGAGCATGTAAGATACCGATCACACGATCATAATACCAGTGAGATGCTCGTGTTATGCAGCTATACTTAACCCCACTGGACGCCTTTATATGGCCATGAATGCTTGCCACTTGCATGATGTGGACGAATTAAACCGGGCCGTCAGTCAAATCCAGTTTACTGATAACCACATAAATCTCTATAGAAAGCCAGTCTCTGTCTATAAATAATACCGAGATGATGAGAATCTGATTCAGCCTCAACCTGCCTCCAATTAAATAACCCCAATCACGTCCTGCTTCTACACTATGGCATCCAACTAAGTTTAGTCCACTCATCATGATTAATGCAGTTCACCTTTCTCATTTTACTCATCCATGAAATGAACAGACAGAAGCTACTGATAGTTGACTTCCGCAAATAAAAAGAAGACCGATACTCTAGAGTATTTGATGATAAGATAAGACTTCTAGGGAGGGAGATTCTGCAAGAGGCAGGAAGGTCACTATATACCACTGACACTAGAAGGTGCAAAACAAAGTACCCTTTATGGGGAACTGAACGACTTGGCTTCCCCACAGATTTCATAGCCAAAAAGTTGGGGAATAAAAAAGCCTCCTACTTGTGCTTAATGCACATCTCCTGCTGTACACATACTTTGCCCAGTGCCCACTAAAAGTGATCACGGGAGAGACAACAGCAAGAAGCCCCAGCATGAAGACACCCACGTAGATACTCTTGCTCTAAGAGGGAACACCACATTATAAAATGGTAAGATACCACTCTATCTCGTCCCCTAACTTTTATCACCATTATTGGCAATTGTTGGGGCCCGATGTGGGCCCCACAGAACATTAAATCAAACAGCATTTCATAATGATAATCTTAGACCTGTCAACCCCTCGGTTGAACAGCTGCATTCAGAGGCTCAGGCTTATCGTTCACTCACCTCCTTTAAAGTCTGATCACCACCTCAGGCTCAGCAGTTCCTCACATCTCTTCTTCTTTCTGGGGCTGCACGGATGATAAAATGTGATCTGAAAGCACAGACCATTCACACCAACATTACGAGACTTAATGAGTACAGATTCTAAAGTTGTTTGGCGGCGCTCCCTCCACAATGGGCTATTGTTCATCCTGATCTCAATCAGACGAGCATTTCACGACAAGCATCTCAAATAAAGCACGGACATATTGTCGACTAATCGATGGAAGTGTTGGTGAACTGTCAACCGAGCAGTTCCTGTGTCGTCTAAACAGAACAACATAAAGCTAACATGATCTGAGAATAGAGATAAAGGAGAAATGTGAAAGTGGGGAATCCCAAGCTTGACAATAGCAACAGTATAGATGACGTAAGCGTTGTACTCTGGAATAATAAGCAACTTCACCAGGTGGCCACTAGACGCAAATCAGATAAATATAAAAAATAACATCTAATCTCATTCCCTCTCAGTGCATGCCTGTTTTCTCCATATATTCTACTCTTCTTCACACAGCGAAGGGTCTTTCTAAGAGTCGGCCATTAGCCATTTTGCAAAAGCCCTCTAATTTTCTTTCAAAACTTCCTGCAACACCTCCCCACCAGATCCCTAGGGATGATCTTCGAAAAAGAAGACCAAATTTTGACCATCGATGAAAGGCAGGATGGATTGAATCCCAGTGACAATTACCAGGAGGAAAATGAAGGAGATAATCAAGAAGAGTGGCTCAATTTGAGCTTGGGAACAAATTCAGCTTCAACAGCTGGAGACTCCGAATCGCAATCGAGGCCACCTTCAACCAAAGTTTTTTCTTGTAACTTCTGTATGAGGAAATTTTACAGCTCACAAGCCTTAGGAGGTCACCAGAATGCCCATAAGAGAGAGAGGGGGGCAGCAAGAAGATACCAGTCCCAGAGAATGATCACGATGTTTGGTTCACATACGAATGCTCCTATCATCCGCTCACTCGGTGTTAGGCCCCATTCTCTAGTGCACAAACCGAGTAGAGATGGGACAGCAATGGTAGCTAGATTCAGTGACCATAATATAGGGTATGCACCAGGATGGCCATCCATCATGTTTGAGGATGCAGTGGACTTGATGTGGCCAGGCAGCTTCCGCTTGGATGCACGACAATCGAATCCTCCATCAGAGCCAGTTAAGCTTGACTTAAACCTCCGGCTCTGATCAACTTGTTCATCCTTGAGCTTCATCTGAATTCCCGTGTTCAAACAAATTCCCAGTTTTTTTCTTTCTATCATGTAAGACTGCAGATGCAGGCCAACAACATCAAGATTCAGGCAGCGCTTCTGTCCAATAAAGTCCAGAGACCACGAATATCTTGTACGATTCTCGTGGATTTAGTGCAAAACCAGAATCTGCACAATGATCTCATGTAACTACTCATTCCATTTCTAATCTTTAAAAATGCGTCCAATTCTCGAGGTGCGTGATGAATCAATGATCATATGTAAGCAAGTTTTGCAGAGAATTTCTGCCGTGCTAAGCTGCGCCCTGTTGCTGGCCAAAAACAGCAGCATCCTAATTCACCTAGACCACGCCATCGATTCTGGACACTGAAAATGAATAACACTCTTCCAGGATAACAAAGCTATGTGGAAGAACTCTCTGTTAAAAACTAGCGATTGTGAAGATCTGTGGGCAAGAAAAAGTACTCTACTAGCACACCGCACAGGTTAATAATGACTGATCTTGTTGTATACAACAGATGGAGCAAGTAAAACTAGCATCTGTGAAGATCTGGGGGCAAGAAAAAGTACTCCACTAGCATCATGACACGGGTTAAAAACTGATCTTGTATACAACAACAGATGGAGCTAGTAGTAGTTCGAGATTCAAATGATGATGCACTTGCATTTAATTGTGTGGCTCATATGTATACTTCTTTCATCATTTGAGAAGAATGAACCCCCACACCTAAAGTGATTTTGCCCTGAAATGAATTTATACATGCAATGTCATACGAAGCAAGACAATGTTTCACCAGCTCCAAATCATGAATCATAATGCTCAGAACATCTCCCAAAAACTAATTCACGTAGTTTCTTTGCATTTAACCCCTATACATTATGTACTAACTCTAAGCAACATAAGACAACATTACAAAAAAACTATTTTTAACACGACTTACTCATGTAAGCTGCCAAGCTCTTTCTTACTACAAACATTATTAAACCCAATTGAATCTAGAATAATGTTAGACATATTAACACTCGTCTAATGAGTTTGTTTATTAAGTGACGTGGCAGGTTTCTCTTGGGTGCTAAAGGGCCCCATTAACATAATAAACGCTCAAAAACAGAACAGCACATCTTTTAAGGAAACTAATTTGGTACATGGATCTTAGAATCGTTAGCATTGCTCTTTTAGTGTCACTCTAGTGTCATGAGTAGGAGTCAGGCAACGTCTACCATGCCCCATATATCAACAGGCTGCTCATATGGAGGAAAACAATAATATAACGCACATGCCACATAGTTCGAGCAAGACCATAGTGGAAGAAACAAGATTACCAGCAGAAGATCCTTCAACTCCTCATTGCTACAAGAGAAGAAAATCACTGTACCACTCAAAAAGCTCCAAATCTAAAGTCTGCTATCCAATTTCGGCCATCATTTCTAGTAAAAACCTGTTTAAGGTATTCGATCTCTTGTACATAAAATGCACTATTCTTCTTCCAGCATAATGCCTTCAGTTACATCAGGATTTTCCAATTCGAGTACATTTCTATTTGTATCGAAATTAACATACCTCCATCTCACTAGCTCAACATATTAATTGAAGCACGAAAGAAGGAAAGCAAAGAAAAATTATCAAAGGAATACAAAACACAACAATTGAAGTACAGCGGGAAAGATGCTCCAGGAGAATGACTGTTCATTGCATTATACAAATTAGTTTGTTATAGGTACAACTCCATTCCACCTTATAGAGGTTCAAAGATTTCTCTAAAATCCCGGCTATACAGAGTACCATCAATCATTTAAACAGCCAGAAGTTTGTAGCTTATAAATTATCAGGGATTACAAGCTTTTGGGTTTTATGCATGACAATAGGCAGCCTTTGGCTGATGATGCTTGGGTCGCTGTATGAAGAAGCATCAGATGGATATCCTTTCTGCAAAATGCAAATATCAATTGTCTGAATATCAGCAACAGAACAAGCAATCTTATAGAGCTCTTTGCAAAGTAGATGATATGCCAACCCTAAGGATAGCCTATGCCACTGTCACAAAATGGACTAACTGCATGCCATGTCCTGGAAAAAGTAAACATGCCATTGGTTTTAATGCAGTGCCCATTTTGGTAGACTTCAACATACCTATAATGGACATGAACATTTGGTAATATTAATCTCTAATGAAATGATGTAACTGTGCCTTGGCAATTTGCAGTTCAGTCACCGCTAGAGACTGAAAGGGTTTCGCATCATGCAATATAGAGAATCCAGTTACAGAAATTCTATATTAAATATGTGCAGACATGAATCAATTGCACAAAAGTTTCTTCAAGGGGATGAAACAAGAATTCACATGATCAATCATAATTGATTGCGCAAATAATGATCCGAAACGCCTTTTTATAGTGTATGAGCCATAAAATATTCAGAATAGGCATTCATGTTGGCAAATTTAAGTTAGTGAGAAACCCAAAACCTATTCAAATGCAAGACTCGCAGAGACTTGTAAGTTAATTCATTCCTTTTGGTACTTATACATTAATCTGAGGATCAACTGCAATGGCACTCATAATTAGCTGTTACTCACATTAACCGCAAGAACATATGATTGTGCAAGACTTTCGACAAGCTTAATTAAATACTCACATTGGCTAGCTTGACTTTACTTCACTAGCAGCAAATTACTAAACATCTTTTAGTAAACAAATTCACATTTTATCCCTAGTTCGCAGTAGGAAATTCAGAAAACCATTATTTCTCACACCACACAGAAACAAATACATCAATGCCTAGATGATCTCCACAACAACAACCAAATCAATGATCAAGGTCCAGCATCTCGAAGTTCCAAAATAGGGAAAGCAAGATGTGTAAAATAACCATCAGTGACTGCACAAGAGACACTTACAGCAGCTAAAGCTTCGAACGTCGCCTCTCTCCAACAGCTTTCTCGTAAAATACAAGGGCATTTTTGGTCCTCAAAGCCGCAATACATGCGGGTGTCCCTCAATCTCATTAGCACTCCATCAACTCTAAGCTGTAGGATTGAAAGAACGAGTCAACAACATGCTTTTGATTGAGCAATAAATTAATGAACTAAGCTAAGCATTGTATTGTTTCTTTTTTTTACTTTGCTAGATGTATTATCCCCAAATTATACAAAATGTGGAGGATTAGACCTGGTACAAATCCAAGGAGACAAATGCAATCACCATACTGTCAAAACAAACATTCTATGCATGCCCTGTAACTATCAGATCAATTTCCAATGCCTATAGACAAACTAAGCATAATGATCATCAATCAATATAATATAATGGTTGTTTTCCTAGTGCTCGGAAAACAAATACAATAAAATCACATTTCTTAAAAGCGACAGAGCAGGGACGGCCATAGGGCAGGGATTCCCCAGGATCCACAGATCCTACCCCAATTTAAGTGGGGAAACAGGGCACGAGGAGGGTTGAAGGGCAGATGAGCCAAAACCTTCAGAGAGCCAAGCGGTAAATGGAATTTTGTATGCCCTACCTCATAAAACCATCCCATGGAGATTTTGACTAAAAAGAGGTGTTTAGATACCTAAAGCATAATATCCTGCTAAAGCTCATAACGCCCTTTTCTCTTTCCCAAAAACCTTCAGAGTATTGTCACATCTCTCTCCTCTAGCCTCTTGACCACCAACCATCATACCACCTTGCCTCACCCCTCTCGACGAACCTCAGCATCTTGACAGCCACCACCGCCACACCTCACCCACCAACCTGGGTTTGCTTGATACATATGGACAAGCTAGTGAGGTTGTAAATTACTGTTCTGATTGAAATAGGAACAGATCTCCCATTTCCAATAGGTAGCGTTCCATGTCAGATTGACATTCCGAAATTATGCTTTTCTGGAAAAAAATTCCCCTTAATTTGCTGCAAATAATTTTTTGAATAAATCCTTTTGCTGTCTTGCAGAGTGGCGCTCCGCAGGGCAACCATCTGCCCAAGCAAACAGAGATGAGGCAGAGTTCATTGGCCCATGTCAGCATAGTGGATGGATGCAGTGCAGCTTTCTTTCTCACAGAGTTGGGTGTGTGTGTGTGTTTGGGTGTTGGTGTGTGTTATGGGGACTCTGATTCACGGGAGAAGACAAACAATATTCTAACCCTGCCCCATTGCCATCCCCACAGAGAACTCTGATTCATTAAAGCAGACTGTCAATGATAAAAATATTGTTTATATGGCAAAAAGAGATACAGAATGGATTAAACTCACCCAGAATCGCAAGAGAAGAAACCAACAGCTCGGCATGACTCTCTAGAAAAACAATCACAGATTTCCATCAGCTGTAGTCGATACTGATGCTAATGAGAAAGCTTCAGATCTACATTTAAAAGACGAAGAACAAGCAAGATAAAAGAGTACCACTTTCACTGTTAAGAGTGAAATTCCATTATCGGCAAGTTCATCTTCATATAAAATTATCTGCGGAATTCATTAATTTTGTTCATTATCACAAGATAGTGACAGAAAGATGCTTGTAAATGACCATTTGTCATGTGATCATGGTTACAATGTTACTACCTCGTCGTAGAAGAGAATAGGCTCTTTTACTGCCAAGGCAACCATATCAATACGTTCCTCACAATCATTCCATAGAAGGCTACCAGTCACCTTAGAGATGGCTTCTGTTTCATCCTGATCAAGAAGAGGGGGGGAAAGGAGAATGGCAGCAGATCCAGGAAAATGATACAATCAGTATAGTCCTCAATTGGAACCTTTATATTCATCCTCCTTGTTACTTGACTAAAGTTTTGAGTCTTACTACCCTCTCTAAGTGGGTAAAGAAATTTGGAAGTAGGGTGTTTACCTGATCAGCTTTTTCTCTTTTTCTTCTTCTTTTTTTTACTTTTATTTTTTTTGAGTTTTAAGTATTACCCAGATGCATAGTACGAGATAGCGACTAGGACATACCTCAGCATTTATCTTATTTGGTTCGCTTCCACAATAAGGTGTTGTAAATGTATAATCATAATCCAGTATCACCTCCTGAAATGGTTTGCTGTAGATAAATAAATACCCAGTAAGAATCAATACCATACATCTCTCACCCTGCGAATAAAAGCTTCTTACCCTTTATGTTTTCAGACAATGCAACTGGATTACCAACCATGAACAGGATTAAAAATATACAAAAGAGCCACCCAGCGGCAAATTCATGATAAACTTTCCAGGAGATAACTCATTAGTCAGTCAAACAGACCCACGGAAAGAGGGACTGTACAACATCATTTAAAAGATGAATAGACACCTTAAAATTGGTTTAGCATCAGTTAGTTTCCACAAGTTATTGTTGTAACAAAACCATTATAAACAACCAGCCGGAAAACGTGAAAGTAGTCCTGAAGAAACACGATATACCTTCTGAATTTCCATTTTGCTGCGGCAGGAACTTCAACGGGTGGCAAACCCTCCTGCTTCCAACCAGCAAGAGCATCAAAAGCATTGAAATGGATTGATGTCCCACTATTCAAGTGTTTAAGAATAAGGGCACTCTCCCCAAATATCATCTCTGGAAAATGAGAGGTCCCGAGCTTTTGTTCCCACCTACAAAAGTACCATGCCAATCAATCGTTTGGGATAAAATCCATATCCAATGGCAGAGTGCCGACAATTGGGGGAAACCGCCTCTCCTAATTGCACATAGAAGATGCGATTTCTTTAAACCAAGCGGTACCGTCGTATGTACTTCGCAACAAATTTGACGGAAATCAAGACACAGCTTGCAATTCAGCAAACTTCGTCGCTGAATTCCACTCTGCACTCTAAATTATCCGAACTACATTAATCGCCAGCATCTCCGATGATTTCCGACAAAGCAAAATGGCCAAGATTCAGACATTTGCTAGAATTAACTTAAACGGCATCAACTATCGGAGCGACAAATTGGCAAGGTAGATCAAGTAATTAAGAACGCCAACGAAGAAGCTAATCCTCGGTCCAAAAAAATGCTTACACCCGACAAACAACAGTCCCCCGCAATGGCGACACGGAAAAAATAAACAAGTTCATCGTTGCACGAGCGAGTTCGAAAAAAAAAATTAAATTAAATAAAGGAACTCCTCAGATTGTATAAACACGTATGAACAACACCGCAAAACATGCATAATCAGATAACTTCGGCGCGAAATAAGCGAGTAATGCCCACATCTACACGCCATCGAGATCGAGAGAGAGAGAGATACTGTTCGAGAGTGGAGGAGTTGAGGATGGATCGCTTGCGAGTTTCGATCTCCCAACCGTGGATGCGGAGGCCGCGCCGGCCGTCGGCCAGGAGCTGGGCGCCGGCGGCTTTCAGATCGTTCTCGTCCCCCACCACCTCCATCGCCGAAAACCCTCTCGTCTCGTCCTCTTTTGCCAGAATTCGCGCATTCGGCCCCCCCCTCCGCGCCGGCGAGGTATACCTCGGCGGCCGCAGCGCATCGCCAATTCGAATTTGGGCCGATCTTCATGAGCCCGACAAATCCGGCCCATTTCGGAAAACCCGGATCGGAAAAAGTCGATGAGCTTTTTATGGGCCTCGATGTTCCTCCGGGCTTCAACTGCTGCTCTTTATACTCCCATCTGCTACTTTTGATTTAGTTCCGCTTTTGCCCCTCACATAAGCTTTCTCTTAAAGACGACGCAAACGCTAAGACACCGCCTCTGCCCTAACGTCCGCCACCGCTGCTGCCGCTGGCCGTGTCGTTGCCGGATTTGCAGAGAAAGTTCAAACTTCTTCGGCTTTGGAGACGGAGATGTTCGCCCGTAGAGCGACAGTCCTGTACTTGGACGCCAAAGACGTTACGCACGGGGGGACATGATATGAGGGCGCTCGTATGCACCGATAGCTTATGTGTGGTCAAAATGATGCCGGACCTCGTCCCGAGCCCATGGGACTCACAGCCGGTTGTTGATGAATGCAAAGAAAGGCTAGCCCAATTCGTTTCTATTGCTTTGGTCCATAGCCCACATGAAACAAATCAAGTAGCAGATTAGATTGTCGAGACTCATCTATGTTATCCTTTTATTATTTGACGAATGAAAAGGAACATCCGTCCAATGGAAAGATTCGGTTGGCAAGCCTCTGTGAAGCAAGAAATCTTCGGCCATATGAATTATGTGATTTGTGTATTAATGTCGATCGGAAAGAATTCATCGAATCTCCATTATTCGACATTTGTAGAACTCGAGGTTGGGTTTTCTCAAGTCAGAGAAAAAAGGAACAGCAACATACAAGGGACTGCAACTCCGCCAACCATCACACTTGCTCCAAAGGTTTCCTGATGCAACCAAGACGACTGAGTTCAGACCCATTTCCTGCTGTAATTACGGTGTAACAAGTGCATAGCTAAGGTTCTTGCAAGTAAGATCAACGTTGCCCTGCCTCAACTTGTTTGTCTGAATCAGGTTTTGCTTTCATCGAAGGAAAGAAGATTGTTAAAAAAATCCACTTTCACTGGAAGACATCTTCGCCAATGTTTGCTAACAAGGTGGATCTCGTGGAGGGTGAAGGCTCCCGCCCATTGGCCCTTCGTCTTCGATGAAATGGCAGCTTTTGGCTTCCATAAATTTCTGGCTCAAAAGAGTAAAGTGGCTGAGGAGGGGAAACTTCTTGACATGCAAAGATATCTTGTTAGGTGCTCGATTTTATTTTCCAATTGAGGCCTACCTTAAACCTTTGGCTAATAGTTGTCCATATGATAAGGGATGTACGGATTCTTGAGAAGAGAGGAGCCGCAATGGTCCCCCCACACTACCAAGATCTTGCGAATGAATAGAAAGTTAAATCTATATTGAATCTCATATGAATTGTGTGAGGAGAGGTTTAGTTTCAACCCCGGTTCAAACAAGACAAATACCCATGCTAATATGCCTTTGATGATCCGCATCGCACGGTCAAACACTAATGGGCGCAATAAACAATTCACATAACTAAGAGCCCTCACAGCCTAGGCATGACGATGCAATTACAAGGTAGAGCTAATAGCTCATCATGCAAAGAGAGAGAAACACCATGCCCATCATTCTTCTTTTCGCCCTTGTGTCACCACAAGAAAGGGGCACTGAGACATCAAGAAGGGAATCCTATCGACTTATTCTGATCTAGGATAATAAGCTCATGAGCTTAGTCTTACTTTACCATCAAAAAACGAAAGAGGATTTTTATCTCTAAGTTAAACTCATATGTAGGTCGCCTCTTTTTCTGTATAAAGTAATGTCAAAACCTAAATAGGTAACAAGTATTATGTCCCTGTAAAAGAGGTGACCCAACCGCACCTTTCAATACGGCTATCATGTTTCGATTTCAGTCCAATCACTAGCCTTGCCTTCGGCATAATGATTTCGGGTATGACTAGCTCCCATAATGTGATGGGTAATCCATAATGTTGTTGGATCAATTGCAGCAGATGGTTCAAATCGGTGTAGTTTAAAGCTGGATGTTTGCCTGTTAATTACATGGGCGTGCCTCTAATATCAGGAAACATATGTAAAAATGACAATCGACTCATTAACAATTTCCTGATACCATTTTTTACGGACACATTTTCAAGCATACACCATAACCTTTCTCCTAACTTTTGCATGAAAAGTAAATGCTGGGGTCATTAAGACCGATTACATCAAATCGATCTCGACAAAATGATGCGACCAATTTCTAACTTAGTGGAGTCTTTATGCATGTAATTGAACACATCACGTTATTTTTTTGTGGATGAACTGGTATACCGATCTCCCTGTCTCCCATTTATCTTTGCATGGATTGAATCCCAACTCCACCTTGGTCGGGACCTTCCCACTACACGATGGCATTGTGTTTCACGGGGGGAATGACCGACCCACGATCGCTCGCTGGGCCTTCTTCTTTCGTCCCTCTCCTCATTTCATCTCCGCAGAGTCGCGCATCGCATCATGACGGATCGATTCCATCTTTTGACCTCAACGGGCGCATTTGCGATATAATATCCGGTCGTGGCTCCTTCCTTTCTCTACCCAACACCCTTTTTCCTGCAGCTTCCATCGCCACTTAAGACCAAACAGATCAGCCTTGAATTCGCAGACAAACCGGGCAGAAATTCTTGCCGGCATCATTACCAAGAATTTTCGCTCCTGTCTGTCGAAATCCTTTGCCCCGAAAGACAAACGGCTCCTAGTTTTCTCCGAGAGAGAAGCTGCGGAGAAACATCTTGTGGAAATTTTCACTGGAATTATGGGGGGTGAAGACCGGAAGAGTCTTTGGCTCGCGGCCTTTGACCCGCTGTTAAATTTGGACTGAAGAAAAGAAGGGGAGTAAAGAAGCCTGACTGGGAAAAATGAAAAAAGGTTGACTGGAAAGTGGCGAAAGCAGTAAATCAAAGCGGCCTGACCCTATGCACCTCGCTTTTTCCCTAACACTTTTATCTTTCTGAGTTTTATTGTCTTCCACTTTTCTTATCTTGCCGCTAAAACTTGTCGTATTATGCAAATTTTTGGATAACTGTGAAAGAATTACACGTGAAATTGCCTGTCCAAATTTTATATATAGTAAAAAGTTCCAAGTGTTTTGCGTTGGGAATAAGGTCAAAATCAGTAAGAATTACACGTGAAATTGCCTGTCCAAATTTTATATATAGTGAAAAGTTCCAAGTGTTTTGCGTTGGGAAAAAGGTCAAAATCAGTTCCCCACAATATTAGGATTATACAAGAAGTAGAAGTTTATTCAAACGTGCCATAAATACGTGACCCTTATTTAATATTAACTTCAGAATAAGACATTTTCCTAACTATGACAAAGACCATTTTTAAGTAGTCAAACCATGTCTCCCTTTAGGGTCACACCGATCTAGACCATTAATCTCAGTGAACAAGAGTAGTTGCAAAATCTAATTACAACTTATCTATCAACAATTGAGAACAGTCGCAACAACAAGAGAGGCAAAGGAACATCTCCAACACTATGTATTTTGACTTTCTTATGGAATTGCATCATTCAATTATCGCGTTAAGGTCGCATGCTTAATTTAAGAGGTGGCGATATCAAGTCGTGCCTTGTTAAGCATCTTTCGAAAATTCAAGAATTTGCCATCCGAAGCAATTCGTGATCATCTCCCATTTTCCAAAAGCATCGTCCCGAAACGTGTTGTTTTCACTTTAGGTAACAAGGCCTTTTATTTTTCCTATCCCACACGGGTCGTGCGAAAAAGGAGGGGGGAGAAACCCCTTGTTTATCACGTGAAGACGCGAGGGACGAAACATCCTCGACTCCCCCGCCACGCGCACCACCCGCCACTTGTCCCGTTCGTGCAACTTGCGCTTGCATGGCTCCATCCCCCCCGTTCGTGATATCTTAATATTTTTCTCGTGCCACGATGTCCTTTGCAGAGCTCGAAAGCCCCCCGGGTCAAACGAGTCTCCATGCAAGAAAAGCCATTTCGACTTTCGAGATTTGAGGCCACCATGAACGGAACGCGTCCTGCCGGCTTTCACCTTCCGCACCCCTTCCTTCCCCCTCCCTCCCTCCTTAATTAATTCGCACGTTTCATCCACTCTTGGGGACTGCTTTCCTCAAACTATGCATGTAATTAAATAAAGACATTACATGACTCGGATATTTATCATATGTTAATGGGTCGCAGCATAAAAAATACAGCTCAGATATGGTGGCGCCTTGGCGGTTTCCGTCGACTAAGGTGGCTCCTTGACAGTTTCCATTTGGCCGGTTTTCGCTTTTAAATTTGAGAAATGAGTGACGAACCATCTCGCGTCACTTGATAATATGAATTCATATGCGTTTTATATACATGTGAGCTCATTCTACTTATTAGTTTAGATTTAGTGTGAAAATTAGATTTCACCTCTTTTGCATAGTCAAATTTCACATGTTATTCTGAATATAACTTGCACGTGGGTATTGAAATATCTCATCCATGGGTTTATATATCTTTTGAGTTCAGTCTTAGAATCGAGCGGGAACTAATAGAAATCTTTTCACGGGCGATCAAGGTTTAGGCGAATTGATTTTGGACGCTCTTTCCCATCATTGATTGTCAGACGGACAGGAGGAAGGGCCGAAATCAAGTTTCATTCGCCAGTCGTGGTACGGAAGAGAGCGGCCAAGTACAGACCGAAGGAACGGAGCGTTAGGGGGAATTCAATCATGCAACAACCGGAATTTGGAAGAGTGTGAACAGGGGCAGATGGGAAGGCCATGTGTGTGACATTTAGATGTCGTACCGTCCTGAAAGTCGGTCGAATTATGTTAATATTGTCAGCGTAATGAATGGGTTCGGCCTGTATGATTTGATGGGATCGAAGGTCGTCGTCTCGGACGCCAGAGGTCCAAGGCTTAACGTGGATGGAGACATTCTTAATGATGAAGATAGACTCCTTCCCCACTATCATGATTCGCATGACGGTTTAATGATGTGAGAATTCTATCTATAAGGACAGTTTTGAGAGGCTATGCGAGATTTTTTAAGGCAGTTGATGATCCTAATAAAATTCCAGGCACAAATATATGTGTATTCTTTTTTATTAGGCAATACGATAATTTTTTTATGGGTCGCTTCAATATTTTCTTTTTTTTTAAATGCTCACTTAACATTTATGATATAACTTTTGAAACTCCAATTTATAAACCCGTTATTGTAACCCTCCTAGTGCTTTTTTTTTTTGTGTGGATACGATAGAAAAACCTCTTCAAGAATTCAAATAGGTAATCACGAGTCATGAAATGCCTTGCTACTTAAACTCATATGTAATCGTTAGTATCTTTTCGATATGTATATAATATAGGGAAGATAACTCCTCCTGTAGATGCATATTTAAGTGTGTCAATTCCAATGATGAAGTGAATCAAATGGGATTTAATCCGTGTTGATTGGGATGGACTTTCCATCGAACTAACTCCTCCACTTGTTTCGATCCAATTGCATGTCCATCGATAATTTAATAAGTGTTTCTTGACAATCATATCCTAACCAATAGTCAAGTAGCTACAAAACATGCCACAATCACACTGAATTAATACTTTTTTTGGTCGTTATCGACTTCTCTTTTCTTATATTTTTGTTCATGAGTGATTATTGACGTCAAGCAAAAGATTTACTAAGCCAAAAGGTTGAAACGCAAACTCGGATCACCCCAAAACAATAATAATAAATATGTCAAGTGGCCAGGACGCTTAAAAGCGATGCTGCCAACGTAAGTCTAACTTCTGCGTATTCAAACAACATCTTTTGTCAAGGTTTCTTGATCTGCCTAAACCGCCCACGATTGCGTGTTGAGAAATGCAAGGAAAACCACGACACACGAACCTTAGTAGTCCGAACACAGCAAAAGCCGTTCCGTCTCGATATGGCCAGACATGCCATCGTTAGATGTCCGGTCATTTCAGCGCAAGACATTGCCACGAGGCCAAATTATAGGCGAAGCAACAGCACCCGTTCTTGGATCTCGACGTGTCCGTTCCGCACTGCATGTTGATAACAGCTGACGAGCGAAAAGTGCGTTTTAACTCGAATTTTTTACTTCAACTCTCGTTCCTCCAGTGGGGTTGTTGGGGGAAGAGAAAGTCAAGGTTTCGCCATTTGGAAGCTCGAGATGAAACCTACCTCCTTGAAATCTTAAGTAAAAGCCAAGAGACAGATGAGAAGTCGCCAATAATTTCCAACCCTTCCTCTTCTAGACCAGCAAGAAAAGCATTGCCGTAGCCTTTGGGACACGCCATCAGCGAGTCTTTTCTCTGGGGTTGGAAATTACAGGCACGACCGAGGCATTAGTCCACTAAAGATTGCGCAGATGTCCATTATCATTTTCAATTAGGCATGAATTGTAGTCATTATCCTCAAGAGCCCTACATACGTTTTTCCCTGTCATTGCATCATCCGTCACGATCGAATTAAGTTAAAAGATTTGAGTCGATACCATGCTTGTCTACTCGAATCATTACGTAGCTTCGGATATAATTGTTTGAAGATAACCCTAACTACATGTGAAGGTAGTTTCTTGAAAATGATCGGCTTATTTATTTGGGAGCAGTCTAAGAGCATGATAATATAAGTGAATGTTGGTTCACGCGAGGTTATTATATAGGTTTGAATCTCTTCGCATTGACCAAAGTGATGGGGACGGTTAAACGCAGTCGTCTCTTTGACCCGGCCACCTTCTAGCAGTCCTTTTCGTTTGTATTCGTCAGTATCTCTCTCTCTCTCTCTCTCTCTCGTGTTTTTTATCAAGTTGTCTATGTAGAATTCGTATCTGCCATGGAACTTGCTGGGTGGTGGAAGGACAGAGACAAACAATGACGGAAGCCAATAGATGTAGTGAATATAAGTGGTTGAACTTAATCATGCTAGACAAAACCTGTTGCTGACATCAGCCCTAATGCCATGTCCCTTGCTCGTTGGTAAAAGTTGCTCGACCGTGTCTCGTGAAGGGGCATGGGCCTTGGCACGCGAGTGTCGTATCATCGTATCGTTTTGTCATCTTATCTCTCGCTATGTGTGCCGAGCATCTGCCTTAACGCTCCCTCAACCGATCTCTGCACTTGCAAGGACAGGAACTAAACGATCTTTGAATTAGGATGGACAAAAATCATTAAGGGAAAGAAATTATTGCTGCAATTTGAAGTAAAGATAGGACTTCCTTCGGCAATTATTCCCTCGACGGTATAATGTAGAGAAAATGCTTTCGAGCTATAGCTGAACGAACTTATCCCGTTCATGTTTCGGGGACAATTCACAACCGGATAAGCCCTTCGATTAGCTTAGCTATCCCTCTTCTATCGTGGAGATGATTGCTTAGACGAGCTAAATCATTCAGCAAAATCATTCCAGATGGGTTGGTCCCGTACGATCCGCTTGGGCATTGATTAGGAGCACGGAATCGAACGATGCAGGGGTGGATTGTCGGATTCTAGGACTCATGGCCTCCTGGATCGAGCATTGCTTGCACCGACCTCTTTAGCGATTGCATGTGTACACTTGAAGTAATTTATATTGCTGTCTTAAATTTTTTTAGAAAATTCAAAGTAAACCCTAGAACGAAATTTAGGAACCGCAGTGGAAGTTGGCCACACGTGATTCTCCAATTAAACTACAGCGAGCAAATCTTGATGAATCTTGTGGCGGTTATCTTCCAATCTAATCTTCGCTGTGCACGAGAAATTAATTAATATTTGTTTCTTTTCTCCCCAAAAGAATGGAAAAACTTGGGAAATAGCCCCCGGTTGCATGAAACGTACGCGTATATCATGGCCATTAATGTACTGGGCCTTCCATTAATAAGAGACGGAATTCTTGTTGTGTTAATAAAAGCAAGATGTTCCTTCCCTACAAACAAGAGGGAGTAAAATAAGCTTGCCGAGACAAAGGCATGATGAGGATGAAACCCGAATTCTTGTCAATTCTCGAGCAATTCAAAATAAAAATGAACAACTGTTCAGCAAAATGAGGTGAAATCTATACCTCCTCCTCAAAGAGGAGAACAGTCAAAGGTATGACCCCGTGTACATGGAATGACAAGACGAGGGATCGTGCGAATGTGTTCTAGTTGTTATCAATATTTTTTTTAATGGAAATGGTCAAAGTTCAGAACAAACTTAGAGCCCACAAAGAACGACTTCCACCAAATTAAAATTTGCGGGACAAGTAATCATTTCCAACTTCCATCTAACACGCAAGATGCGAAACGAGTTCGAATTCGTATTTCTTCAAAAGGTCTCTAACGTGCCTTTTTGATGCTTGCATTTGCTGACATCGATCCAAGATGGGGGAGAGAAACACGAAATTGAAAACGTTTACTAAATATTGTGGATTAAACAATGAGTTAGCTTAGCTTCCATTGACGAACTGAACGAACATACTTTAGTCTTGAGTCCAGCATTTTCACCGGCTATCAAATACTTTCAAGCATGTTGTCACGTCGTTTTGTAAAAACGATACGGTAGCCCTTGTTCCATGACAAGTATTCATGAAGACGCCTCCATACCGTCATGCAATTAGCGACGCACTTATACAGAAGTCATAAACCTTATGTATCGAATGCCGTCTAGAGCCGTAGAACCTTCCACCGATGCGATCGAACTCTATACATTTTTCATAAGCTCGATCAAGTCCTCTCGAGAAAACAACATCCTGAAATCGACCTCGTGGCAGCCGGCTGAAATCGCACATTCAAACATCGGTTCAGAGCTTGCTTGTATATTATTAGCAAATGTGTAGAATTCGATTCTTTTTTACCAAAAATAAAAGGTTTAGATAACGATTGAGCTTTTTAATATAGGGATAAAAAGAGTGGTGGGGACCTATTGTTAGTAAACCCTCCCCCGACCGTGCATGTTTCCATCAAAAGAACCGAGACAACATCGGAGCCTTTCGAAAGAGGCCATGTCCATCCTCCCCAGTCCCCATCCCAGTCCCCCCGTGTAACCCGTTTCACAGCTCACGAGAGTTGCCGGCCGAGAAAGATGCTTCAGAGTCGGGCAATATGCTGATTCGTCAAAGGCGAGCAGCAGCTGCTACCGAGGACGAGGGAAAAAGGACAAGTTTGACACGGTCTTCTGCCAAGTATATATGCATGTGTCCTTTGCATGTAATGAGAGAGAGAGAGAGAGAGAGAGAGAGAGAGAGAGAGGAGAGAGGAGAGAGAAGGGCGGGGGACGACGGGGGAGCCACGGCGGTTAGGAGTAGCGAGCGACTGCCAGATGAGGCGGCGAGGCGTCGCTTTCGGGGGGCGGCATAGATACCCGGAAAAGGGCCGCGCGGTTGGGCGGCGACGAGACCCCTTCCCCTGTGCTCCGCTGACATGGCGGTCACGGAACCCCACATGCCCCCTCCCTCCCCGCCCTCGCTTACGTGTCGTGGGCCCCACCTTGTCCCCCTCCCCTCCCGACACACTCTCTCTCTACCCCTCTCTCTCTCTCTCTCTCTCTCTCCCTCTCTTACTTTCACTTTTTTTTTTCTTTTCACTTTTATGGTCGACTTACCCTTCCAGTTGTCCCTCCCCCACAGTTGGCGTTCGCGTCGATGGAAGATTGGCCGAGTGATTTTCACGCTGTAAATTTCTTATTCGATGCATGCGAGCCAAACCATTCACTAAGCAAATTCGGGGACAAGGACACTACGAGTTACGGCACTCGTCATATTTGACCTAAAATTTCGTGATATTGGAGTCCCAATATTTTAATCGCGCAGGCGCGTCAAAAAATTATTATATTCCCTTTTGTCATTATACGGAATGACAACAGGACCTCAGTAAATTTTTCGAACGCGCTTAAAATAATAATGATAATGATGATAATAATAATATGGTCAATGCTGAGGTAGAAGTCTAAGAAACCTTCCCATTAGTCAGTGGGCCGAAACAGTGACGTGGGATTTTGGAAGTGGCATCATCGCCCTCCATTCTCTCTCTCCTTCCGCCCTATATAAACGTCCCGCCACTTTGTCATCGACTCACTGCAAGAACATCTCAAAACTCTCTCCCCACCCATCTCTCTCTCTCTCTTTCTCTCTCTCTCTTTCTCTTTTTCTAAGCTCTTGTCTAGGAGCTTCTCTCTCTCTCTCCGAACAGAGCCCCCTCCCCGCTTTCTCTCACTAACATAGAATGGCCGTCGACTCCGTGCTCTCCTCGCCGCTCGGCCCGCCGGCTTGCGAGAAGGACGCGAAGGCCCTGCGGTTCATCGAAGAGATGACCAGGAACGCCGACGCGGTCCAGGAGAAGGTCCTGGCCGAGATCTTGAGCCGCAACGCCGAGACTGAGTACCTGAGGAGGTACAAGCTCGGCGGCGCCACCGACCGCGAGACCTTCAAGTCCAAGCTGCCCATGGTCACCTACGAGGACCTCCAGCCCGAAATCCAGCGCATTGCCGACGGCGACCGCTCCCCGATCCTGTCCGCACACCCCGTCTCCGAGTTCCTCACGAGGTAATATTCCGATCCTCGCTCCGGCGGTCATCCGGGTCGTTCCGTAGCCAGTCTTCTGACATGCCTGACGTGTAATTTAGTGTAATACGCTGTCAAAGTCAATGCAAACTTTGGCCGGTGAAGATAGTTTAGTTTAATATGCTAAAGTTCTCTCTCTTTTTTTTATGGTAAAACATTGCAGTTCTGGGACTTCAGCTGGCGAGAGGAAACTGATGCCGACAATTCAAGAAGAGCTAGATCGTCGCCAATTACTTTATAGCCTCCTCATGCCAGTGATGAACCTGTGAGTGCCGCGTTTCTGCATTATATTGCATGCAATATGCGCGCCACCATTAGTGGCACATGACGCTGTTCCTTTCTTTATCCTCCCTCCCCTACGTTTTCTCTCCGATTAGAAAAAAGAAAGAAAGGGCGAGAATGGCGGTTTTCTGAAATTCCTTTGTTATGTGTGGCGACAGCTGTGTGCCTGGGCTGGACAAAGGCAAGGGGCTCTACTTCCTGTTCGTCAAGTCGGAGACCCGGACGCCCGGCGGCCTCCTGGCCCGGCCCGTCCTGACCAGCTACTACAAGAGCGAACACTTCAAGACCCGCCCCTACGACCCGTACATGGTCTACACCAGCCCCAACGAGGCCATCCTCTGCGCCGACTCGTACCAGAGCATGTACACCCAGATGCTGTGCGGCCTGGTCGAGCGCGCCCAGGTGCTCCGCCTCGGCGCGGTGTTCGCGTCCGGCCTGCTCCGGGCCATCCGGTTCCTGCAGCTCAACTGGCAGCAGTTGGCCGAGGACATAAGGACCGGCTCGCTGAACGGGAAGGTCTTCGACCCGGCGATTCGGGACTGTATAGGCCGGATCCTCAAGCCCGACCCGGCACTCGCCGAGTTCATCGTTAAGGAGTGCTCCAGGGACAATTGGGAAGGCATAATCACTAGAATCTGGCCCAACACGAAATACTTGGACGTGATCGTCACCGGCGCGATGGCTCAGTACATCCCGACCCTCGATTATTACAGCGGCGGCTTGCCCTTGGCATGCACCATGTACGCGTCGTCCGAGTGCTACTTCGGGATCAACCTTAACCCGATGTGCAAGCCGTCCGAGGTGTCGTACACCATCATGCCGAACATGGCCTACTTCGAGTTCCTGCCCCACGAGCCCAAGTCGTACGAGTCGTTCCGCGACTCGCCCCCGAAGCTCGTCGACCTGGTGGACGTCGAGGTCGGAAAGGAGTACGAGCTCGTGATCACCACCTACGCCGGGCTCTGCCGGTACCGCGTCGGGGACATACTCCGCGTGACCGGGTTCCACAACGCGGCCCCGCAATTCCACTTCGTGAGGCGGAAGAACGTCCTGCTCAGCATCGACTCCGACAAGACCGACGAGGCCGAGCTCCAGAAGGCCGTGGAGAACGCGTCCGAGCTCCTCCGCGAGTTCAACACCAGCGTGGTCGAGTACACGAGCTACGCCGACACCAAGACCATCCCGGGCCACTACGTGATCTACTGGGAGCTCCTGACCAAGGACCTGGCCAACTCCCCCAGCGGCGACGCGCTTGACCGGTGCTGCCTGGCGATGGAGGAGTCGATGAACTCGGTGTACCGGCAGTGCCGGGTGGCGGACAACTCGATCGGGCCGCTGGAGATCCGCGTGGTCAAGAGCGGCACGTTCGAGGAGCTGATGGACTACGCCATCTCCAGGGGCGCCTCGATCAACCAGTACAAGGTGCCGAGGTGCGTGAGCTTCCGGCCCATCATGGAGCTCCTCGACTCGAGGGTGGTCTCGTCGCACTTCAGCCCGGCTCAGCCGCATTGGACCCCGGAGAGGAGACGGTAGACCTCCAGGCGGCCCGTCGCCGGCGGGGAGCGAAGCAAGTCAACGCACGCACCGGCCGAAGAAAAAAAAACCCAAAATTAGATCTTTAAATCAAAATCTCCTTGTTTCTTTCCTTCTTTTTCTTTTTCTCTCTTTTTCCCTTTTGTGAAAATGTGTATGTCGTAGTTTCTTGTGGAGAAGCTTTCTAACTAAAAGCTGCACGTTGACCAGGACGTTTCATGGGGGGGTGTCAGATGTCCTTTACGAAGGTTTGGTTCGGGTTCAATTAACCTGTGGGAGAAAAAGATAGGATGTGACCTCTTCAGATAACGTTTCGGTCCCTCGTAGTGGAATGTTTCCTGCTTGATGTAATCGGGACATGTGAAAATTTTGTTCAATGTTCTCATCACTTCCCCCTTCCTTTCCCCCTCCTTTTGCCGACGGCGACATTTCAATATTATTTAGTTAGGAATTGCTTGTGCGCTCACTCCATCGCGATGTCGTTCTTGGTCTCCTTTTTCGCGAAAACGACGTGGTTTGGGGAGCAACCTCGAACGAATGAACCCTGCCCAGGTGGCCTCGGCATGTTCTTATCTATCTTTGCGGGATGTCGTAATGCGGGGTATTCTGAGTGGAAATCTGGATAATGGCACTGATGCGGGGGGACAGATTGATTACGGTGGTGACTTTTTTGAGTTGCGCTTGATCCGAACGCTCGAACCCCATCCGACGGTTCCTCTCGTGTTTCCCTTCTTTCACGACGTGGAATAATATCTCCGGTGGAAATTAACTTCGGATGGAAATGATTAATTTCCCTTTATTATTTGATAATTTAGGAAGAGTTATTATCACAATCATAAAGTAATTTCTCAAATGCAATTTTCCTCAAAACGAATGGGCCCTAAACTCGTGTATGTAATCCCAATGTTTGTCGTGACTTGGGTAACACATGCACTAGATCTTAGTATAAAGAGCAAAAAGCAAAGTGTCGCCTTTTCACTTTAGCTGCTCATCCGATGGCGATCGTACCCCACGGACGGTCGAAAGTCAAATTTTCCTCATTGGAAAAGAAGTAAAATATCTATCTAGGTGTTGAGCGCGGCCACAAATCAAGTACTATCGGACCGCGAGTGGATATCACGATTCACGAGTCAACTACGCATTGATCTTGTTTAGTTCGCTAGGAGTCTGGAACTATCTATTTGGGTGAATTTGGATAAAATTTGCCATAGCTATCATGAGGGAAATGAGCAACTTAGCTCCTTTCAGATTAGGCGCCATATAGTAATCGGCAAAAAGTCATGAGACTTTTTAAAATTCTATACAGCATTATGTAACTATGTCATTAAATAATGTTGTGTGCGTGTATATATGTATATATATTTCAAAATTTAGCCGGCACGTAAAAGAATTGTTTATGTTCTTTTTATTTTAATTAAAAAAAAAGAATTGTTTATATTTAACAAGGGAAGTTTGTCACAATAATATGCCCTCTCTCTCGAAGGATTCCTAGGTTAAATAACACATGTCCGCATATGTCCCCAAGGAGGTCGACTCTTCTTTTTTTATAAATTACAAAGTTGTTTAGGGCCTAATTAAATTAAATTTTCTGTCCCGAGCACGATCGAACTGCTAGTAGAGTTTTATAGTTCGAGAATATTATCTTATTGTAATGTAATGAGCTGCTTAGATAGTGTATGTCATGCTTAGTCTTTGTTCAAAATAAATAGCACCACCTAATCTCACCCGACTATACAAACAGCCGACAAACGTTTTAAAGAATCGAAGTCAACTGAGAATCTAATGGTAAGCTCGCGTCAATTGCGAATTAAGTCTATTCAAGCTTTCAAGTCCGCCCGGTCTCAGTCGATGTAACGACATTTGGTCGGATTTAAGAGATTTATAAGTGCGTATGGAACTTTAGAAATGTGGAAAGGTGAAAAAAAAGATGAATTTGACATTTCGAACGTAATCGTTTTGATTTAGGTCTCGAACTGATGTTGACAATTATCTAACAAAGTCCAAAAGAATCAGTCGTGCATCATGGGCTCGGCCGGAATCGTCGCTAGGCCCGAAGACTGGCCTATCCATGTGAAGTTCTGTGGGCTTCGGGTTGATGATTCTCCTTACATGGGCTTGGTATGCTTTGGTGCTTACACCACCCACGTGCCCGAACTCTCGATCCAAGTATGCCACCATCTTCCCCCGCCATCGGCCGCCATTGCCACCGTCTCACCACTTGGCCAATGCCGGCTACCGCTTTCTAAGCCCTAATTGACTCATTCAAGGGAGTATTGGCTTATGATAGTACTTGTTGACAAAAGAATCTTTGAAGTCCTAATCATTGTAATAAGAGAAAATATTGATTGCACAAGTTATGCCAACGCAACAAATTGAAAGCCCATCCATTAAGTAACGTGTCCATAAAAAGCTCACTTGTCAAACCTTTCTCTCTCCTCTTTACCCTCTCTCTCTCTCTTCTCCCATTGCTTTCTTTGTTCTTTTAGCAGGCCACCTCTCTCCTCCGTAACCCCCCCTCTTTTTCCTCTGGCCCTCTCCCTCACCTACGTGGCGCACGACAATGCCGTTCTCCTGCCCTCTCCCTCACCCGAGCTCAACTTTTGCACCTCCCCCACCGGCCATAGCTCCACCATTGAAATCGCCCACTGTCCTTGCGGCCCTCGAGTCCAAGAAAGCACTTGCATCATTGAGATCCTCTATGCTCCGAGTCATCACCTCCTCCACAGCTTATGGATCTAACGAGGGCTTGACCTCACTAGATCTGGCATAAGTGACCATTGCCCTAGCCGCAAGAGCTGACCCTTCACTGAATCTGCTCATTGGATTCGATGAAGGTGACCTTAGCTTGTTGTCGCTCGCCTACCATGGCTGAGTATCGACCACAAGCCAAAGGGAAGAAAGGAGAGAGAGAGACACTTGTTACGCGATAAATAGATTAATAATTTGTTGAGTTGGCACATCTTATGTACCCAATATTTTCTCCCTTAATATACGACATCATCAAAGCTTGAGCTTTGCTCGATTAATGATTGTCGATTGTTTTCACAGCTAATCACAGGAATGAACTTCACCTTTTCTTGTGCACACTAAAAACACTATGCTTTTGATGGAGAAAATTATCCAATTAATTTTAAAATTATTGTATGGATATCAATTTAATCATAAACTTTTCAATTTTGTAAATTTAGTTCTAAATCTATATACAAAATTTAAATGTAATCCTCTCAATTCATTTTTGCCGGAATTGCCGACGTGCAAGTTCAATTCTCGCCAACCATCCTATGTTGTATATTGCCCCATTCTTTATGAAAATTAACCAAAGTAATTATAATGGAATTTCTTATAAAGATTTAAGATTAAATTTATAAAATTTTAAAATTTTAAATTAAATTGACATTCATATGATATGTTTAGAATTGCTTGGACTAACTTCCCAGCCTTGGACGAGTAAAACACTACTAAAATCAAATGCATTTGCGATAAAAGAGGGTCTTCAGGTCTCTCTAGGTGGGCTATGCTGCTTTGAGATCCACAACCCTCGAATTATCGCACTTTCTAGTCAACTAATGAATAAAAGATACTAATTAATTTCAAATATTTAATAATGACGTGACGCTGACCGAGCATGCCCTACTGATTAGACACCAATGTAAAAAAAAAAATCACAAGTTTTAGAAATCAAAGCGACATTTATAGCAATTGTAAACTCCCGCTATGGATCCCAACATAGAAAAAGGTTGAAGAGGAAGATCATGTGCGTACACGTTCGCGGCGGGCCTCTAGGGATTCTAGAGCCTTCCTTTGTAATTAACGTCTAAGTACATAAAAATAATAATAATAATAAAAGCTTCGATTAACCTTGTGACTCATCTGCTTTACAACTAAGAAACGACTAGGGGTGCTTTATTAAGGATACAATATGTAACCCATCATGAGCGGATCAACTGCAGACTCATGACCTGATAAAACATGATCCCAACACTAGATGCATAATTTCAAACCATTTATAGTACGAAGCTCATGATTGATCCGTTACGTAATCATATGCTTTTTCTTAATAAGAGATGGTTATGAATTTCCTCATGAGGAATGCCGCTTTCATATTATGGTACAGCGGAAGTAAATGAAGAAGAATATTACTTGAATGGGAATTCCTACAATCTTAAATCTTGATGAAGATGTTAATTGGCACTTAGTGGTGATTAGGATTGGCTTTCCACTTTTTAAAAAATTTCACGTGCCAGCAGTGCACAAGATCCAATGAGAGGCACATGCGTGCGATGGTGCAACCCTAGCCAACTTGCCGAGTCCTAGAAATGTCCCAGGTCATGTTAAACCTAGTCAGTAGCTACCTTATTGACTGGCTGCTTCTTGAGAGAGAGAGAGAGAGAGAGAGAGAGAGAGAGTTTCTAGGTTATCTTCAACGTGGAGATTAGATACATGCGGTGTTTACAGTATGGTAGTATGAACCATGAAGGAGCCATTTTGGTGTTCTTAGAAGGAATACAGGGATAATGATGCTCCATTGTATCGAATAAGACGGAACGTTTGATCAAAGTTGTTCTCCATTTCTTCACTTGACAAAAACAATCAAACTATTTCTTTGTGCGTAAAGGAGTTTCAGTTGTATCCGACACATCTAAAGATTAAACTAATATAAGACACAGATGTATCCGATATCAAACTGCAGTAGGTAATATATATGGCTACTTATTCATCCTCAGCATTATTATACACGACAATAGACGACTGGCGCTGTGGTGACCACTTCGATTCTGCAGTCACCCACCATTTGATTGGACAGTATGAAGAGGACAAGGCCAGACGGCAATCCGTGCTTTGAAAGATGTTTGGTAGGGCAAATCAAGAATGAAGAGAGAAGCTTAAAATGGACAGTACAGAGTTGCGTGTCTCTGCGAGAGAGAGAGAGAGAGAGAAACAGCTTAGTTAAACTGCTATTAAACTTTCACAAATGCTCAGTCACAGAGGTGACAACAGCAGCGTAGTACACTGACCAAGGACAGTACATTGCCCTTATTATTCTTGTTATTATGGAGCAATATCTCAGAGTCACACATAATTTTACTGGGTCGCTAGCTGGCTAAGGTGTCTTGTACAGGAGGACGAGTGTAGCTGTCCTCAGGAATTACTGAGTCTCAAGGGCATTTGGGCCTGCCCTTGGAGTTCTTCTTGTTGCGGTAACAAGGGCACTGGTGCTTGTTGCCGTAGGTGCCGGAGGGCACGCACTTGCACTCGGCGCAGCAGATGTTGCAGTACTTGGCGCACCTCCCCTTCACCTTCGCCTTCGCGCACCTCGCCCGGCACTTGCCCTCGCAGAACGCTGTCGCACATTACACACAAGCACTCGCCATTAAGAAAAGTTATAGAAAGAAAGCAAATTCATCACCCCACCAGTCACACCACCATGAAGAAACTACATTGCGAATCCTCGGTGCTTTTGTGTACACAGTAGGTACGCAAAGCAAGAGTAGAGGTGACCGATATGATAAAGTGGGTAGGCTTGGAGGCTCACCTGGCTTGCCGAGGACGGGCTCCATGAAGATGGAGGTCAGGAGAAGGGAGCAGAGCAGCAATGAGAAGAGGAGCTTCATGGTTTGGTCGTTGCTTGCCTGGGAGGAGGAGGAGTTTGATGAGTTTGAGCTGGTTGTGTTGGCAGTGAATGGTGAGGATGAGGGAGAGTGTGCGGGCACTTATATTGGCGGAGGAGGGAGTAGAGGTGGGGTCTGTGGAAGGATTCATGCAAGTTGTCAATGCGGTGACATGTACTTAGACGTGAAGTTACTATATTACTATTCGGCTCCACTTGGATCATGCGTTTCCTCACGATGCACGAGAGGAAAAGGCAAGAGCAGCTTTGGTTAAAGGGTTCGTCGGTGAGGTTGTGCTGCAAGTTGCGCGGGGAGAGGAATACGAGGCGGTGAATTGTGGGACAAGTCGCGCTGGATCGGGCCCGGCCCACGTGGTTTCCTGCAGTGTGCGTTTGAAGAAAAAGCTACCGTCTCATCTTTTTTGCCTTCTTTTGGCAGGCTGTGATCCCACTCTGTTTCCGCCATTAAAATCTTGTGAGTTTTATGTGGGGCTCGTAATATTTGATGGTTGATATAAAAAGGGTTTTTCGAAATATAAATAGTATTTGATAAAATATAATTTATAAGTGCATTGGAAAGTTGAAACCAAACAATTTAAAGGACTTTCGCTAATTTTTTTTTTTAAAAAAAAAACCCTCACCCAAGGTCTCGTGACTTTAGATGAGGGCCACTTGAGGTCACATGATCTCAAGCAAGGCTCATTAGCGATAAACCTAGTATTGCAGACGATATCAAGCAAGATGATCGATGATGAAAGCATTTTTGGAATTTGAAAATTTAACGAGGCTACAATTTAAAAAAAAAAATATATTAGCATTTCGAAAATGCTAAAATCCAAATCTCCTATAGACGTGCCTTAAGATAAGGAACCTTAGAGGACTTTGGAAATACAATGCATTTCCTCAAAGCTCTCCAAAAAATTTTGCCAAACGCCTTGACTTTTGACCAAGGGCCCTTAGATTAGAGGCCCAAAGGCCCAAGTCCATATGATTGCCAAATGAAGTGTTAGCGGGCTCGCATGATCGGATGCATATGGTAGGTTTTTTTGTTTTTGTGTACCCAAAATATGGTAGGTTCTTATGGTCAGTAAAAACTCCATTTACTCTATGTCTCTCTCTTCCCCCTTATCACAATACACTCTAAATATGGAAATTCAAGCCTCTTCCCTGTGATGAGACAAAGCGGATGGTGTCAATTGTACTGGAAATTCATATATTTTCTTTCAACAGTTCGAGCTTCTGAAAATCAATCGCCTATAATGATGTGAAGGCATACGAGTTTGCACTCTGATAAAACGATCGAAAGAATGATAGTAGCGACCATGAGTACCTACTCTTGCTGATGAGAATAGACCGTGGGTTTATGTCAAAGTTGGAAGAGTGCTAATGAACACTACCTGTGGTCAGTTTCTCAAGTGTCGAGGTGATGCCCTGAGCCAGGAGATACAGAAACCCTAAACAGATTGCAGCCCATGAAGAAGGCTTGCGAACTCCTAAAACCCACGAACTTCCGGCCCAGTATAATCGCATTCGATCTGATCTGTGCAGACAACGCCACATTAAATCAAGGCTTTGGCACCTGCAGAAACTCAGCGAGTTCATTTGATCCCGTTAACGAGGCGCTGATCCAGTTCATTTCATTCGTTTCCCGAGGTTGTCAACTTCAATTTTCTTTCAAGGCCCAATTAACAACACATCAAAAACCCGATCATGTTGCTCGGCCTTCTAGCTCTTTTGTGAAAGACAACTTTAGGCCAGGCCCATCTATGCGACAACCTATTTCCGGTTCATAGTTTCTTCCTAATTTTCTCGACGCGACTAAGCATGGACCAACTACTGGGATTCGCCTTAGTGGCCACCCTTCCAACATGGAAGGGGGAGATGAGGGGTTCAAATCCCCACATTTTCAGGAGATGGGGTGGGGACGCATAAGTTTCAAGAGTGGGTTTCGACTCCCACGCCCTACAAGAGGTAGGACAAAAGTCTGAGGGTAAGTGTAGAATAGAAATAGAGTAGGACAGACAAAAAAAAAAAAAAGACTAAGCATGGACCCATGTAAACCGCTTCTATCTTTGTGCATCTGCCCTGTTTCCCTCTACGTAAGAGACGAGATTCGGGGTATGACGTCTTCAGCACCCGAAAATTTCCTTTTCCCTGTCCTTGATGGCGGTCAATGTCTGTCGAAACAAGACCCACCAAACCATCCCTCAAAACATATGAATCCACACATCAAATTCGACCATCATATCAAGTCAAGTCTTTTGGCAAATTTCAAGTCAAGTCTACTGAGGGACAAAACAAGAAGCGCCAGGGCCGTGTACGTCGGTCAAAAAGGCGGGAGAAGTCGAGCGCCGACGAGCCACGAGCCCCACCTCTTGAAGAAGATTTTAAATGCCGCAGTAGTACAACACAACGAGTCAGGGAGGCATGATGGGTTCCTTCTTTCTTCCAGCTAGTCAGTCAGGTTGAACGACAGAAGATTCAAGTGTAAGCTGCCTTGCTCAAGTGGCGTACGTATCAAGACATTGATGCACCCCCCAAGCACATAGTAAAATATATCCATCCGCAGCTATGTGCTTTTTATTACAGGGGTTAGCAGTAGAACCCCATAACTAACGTTTGACTGCCCCAACTGTCCCCTCTTGACACCAAGGACTGGTAGAGAGAGGAGAGAGAGATCTTTTTGGAGACATTATCATGTGAAAAGCAGAAAAGGAGAGGAGGATATTGAGCAGACCGAGACATTTGGGAAAAGTTAAGACCTCCTAAAAGAGTATCTAGATGATGATTTGGCTATAAACTAAGGGAGGTTTGTCGCCTTCGTGTGGAATAAGGTAAAATATCAGGTCTTGTTTTAACTGTTCACAGTCCATCCAACCCTCGCTATCCTCGGATTTTATCCAACCGGATGGTGAAAGAGAGAGACCTTCTGCTCTTCCTTGATCAATCATGCTTAAGCTGCACTTTCCATCTTATCTTGGTGGGGAGTGAAAAAGTCATCGATTCGTTTTTCACTGTCGAGCGTCTTGGGTCCCTTTCGGTGGTCTCCATCTCTCTCTAACCGGTGCCTTTCCACAGGTGTGGACACTCCCCACTTTTCCTGCCGTATTAACTAACAGAATCAATCATGCTCAAGGCCGAATAAACCACAGTTCGGACAATCTGATCTGCAAGAATTTACACAGCTTAAAGTTATGAGAAAGCTCAGTGTATCGAAGAGGCGAAGGAGTTCGCACGCGATGCAGATGTAGGGCACGAGTTCGATTATCGAGGCAATCGAATGTGGGTAAGCTTTTGCCTTTAGCCTGTGCACCCTTTCTCCCTCTTGCTCGTATCTTATTCCATACGCAAGATTCACGAGTTCTTGATCTGTCGCTCGGTGAAAACAGATAAAAGCAAGAAACAAAACATATTGCTTTGAAAAAAGAGGATGCAACAAAGCACTGCACGTGCAGACGAGCTCCAAAGTCGTAAAGAGGAAGGTTGGTGTGGCGATAGCCTTTCAGCGCTATCATCATTTCGGACTCCAGGACAAACCCTTTTGTGTAGATTCATCATCTGGGTATTTTTATTTACCTAATTTTTACTGTATACGATGTCATCAGGTGTGATGAGGAACGCATCTGGGAACAGGAATATTTCCAATTTTGGTCAGGAGAAGAGCATGTCGGGTAGCAAACTCTTTAAATAAATGGACAAACTCCTTAAAACCACAGCAGCATAAGTGGCAAGACACGGCAAATAACAAATTCGATAGCCTAAAGAACCGCAAACCCTTGGATTCCGGCTGGATTCCGGCACTTTAAATCATAAAAGAGCAGATCAGATATAAACAATGAGGTTGACCATGAGGTATGCAGTCTCCCTCTGCTTCTGGACATGGTATCGGAGCCAAATTTTGCCTCAATCTGTGCCCACTTCGTTCTCAAGTATGTCTTTTCACTGCTGGCCAAGAGCACGTCAGATGCGGGCTTTCCTTAACAAATAGAACTGACAACGTGATGGAAACTGAGAGATTCTTCTTGATGCGAATGCCTTTGTCTGGAAGCAACCCTCTACTGTAGTCGCCGCGCTTGATTTTTCTTCGGTGGGGGCTATTATCAGCGAGGGCCAGCACCCCCTCCATGGATCGGCATCAATCAGTTGGCCCACCGTGGCCTCATAATTGATCGTGCACACTCGCATGATATAGTATGGGGATTTTATTCGGGTGGGATGTGGACAATGCGGTTAAAAATATTTCATGTTCTAATGATAGAGTTCGGTCCATAATGGGACTCCCATGATCTTCCATAACACGACATGAATTCTGGAGCAGCAGCAGCAACAGTCCAAACAAATGCACATGAGGTTCGGGCAGAACACATGAGATGCTGCCTGACATTACGAGAATGAAATCCCTTTCGGAAGATGTTGTGCGACATGGGGAGCCAATGCTCATGAATGAGGCGACATTATTCGAGACAATTATCTACCACTAAAAAAGAGGGAAAGAAATAGCATCAACGGTTATTTTACTTCTATGCTTAGTATAATTATCCACCATCGAAATTCAATCGACAACATATGCTTGCAATGACGTGTCAAGTTGTAAAGTAGAAGACCACTTGCTGTTAACATATAATTGATGATAAATCGTTGGAATGTCCAATGCAAAAGCATATAAATCCCGTGGAATAGTGTGACGTTAGACGCTTTAACACGGGATGCTTCGATAACGACATCGGACATGGTCGGCTTATCTTGAACTCGTGTGTGTGTCGTAAGGGGAAGGATGAATCTAGATCCAAGGGAAGGCTCTTCCACACTTTTGATTGCGGGAGTGGGATTCTTCTCCAAAGAAGGAGTCGTCATTTTCAGATGGGAAAAGAAGGCGTGGAATTTCCGGTGAGGGATATAGCTGGAAACGATTCGCATCGTAGTGGGGGGGAAGAAAACCCCAGCAAGGTGCTCCAAAAGGATGAAGGAGAAAACGCGTCCGGAGATGGGCACGGCAGCCCTCTTTTTAGAAAAGGCGCCCGCTTTTTCGGGGGATACCTTTTCGTCGTCACATGGCCCGATGCTCCTCGCCTTCTTCGTCACATCGCATGATGAACAGTTGATCCGTCGCCTCCCAGCAGAAGACGACGTGCATGTCCCGCCGACGACTATGACCCGTCGATTGTCGTCGTCCTCCTCGCGCTTCATGCCGTCGTCGGATCGCAAATTGGCATGGCGTGCCGAACGAGATGAGACTCGAGCGTACTTAGAATTTGTATAAATCGAGACGAAAGGCGGTAGTCCTGATCATGATCGATTTTTGTAGCGAAAAATCGCGTGCTTCCCTCTTGAAGCGGGTTTGATCGGTTGCGTCGCGCACGTGCTCTACATCAATCTGTTTTAGATCTCGTGTTTCCGTTTGATTGCCTTTTATCTTGGCCGTACCCTCGAGATGGTTTGATGACGTGATATGAAAAGATTAGAAGTCGTGAATTTTCTCGACATACGAGAGTACTCGAAAGTAAGTGCTTGGAGTACGGCACGGACCCAACCGACTATCATTTATGTTGCTCGACCTCAACTAAAGAGGTAACTTATATGTGTCGAAATGTAACGGTGGCTTCAAGATTTATTGAATAATCTCATTTTACAAGAAAAACCATGGAGCAAATTTAGGGAATTCGCACAATTAAGCTTCGTGGGTGCCACGACGGCACTATCATTAGGCATTCTGACCGAGACGTCCATCTGAACCATTTTAAAAAAAAATAAAAAAATCTAGACGTCTAGAAATAATAATAAAAAATAATAAAATCATGGTATTTCTCAAAATGTCTGTCATATATGCAGCACTTTGAAGCTATGATTCCGTTGACTGCCCGAGAACGTGCTTGACTGACCACGGGGGGTAGCCTTAGCTGGAGCGCACCAACGGGAAGGTGGGAGGGGTAGAAAGGACATTTCGTGCAGCAGCCACGGGGCTATAACGGTCCTCACGCGCCGCGAGTAGCGCGATCCGTCGCCCACGCGCGTCGCTCCCCCACGTTCGGTTGGCACGTGAGAGCGAGTACGCAACCAAGAAGCCTCGACCGCGTGGATTCAAACTGGCTCATGGACGGTTATGCGCCAATATCCTATCTATTATTAGAAAATTACTTAGTTGTCCTCCATAAATTAGATGTCAATTTCATAAGAAGTTACCCCCTAGATAAGTTGAACTCGTCGTTGTTGCATGATGTTCGCCGGATCCAGTGAATTTCGAGTTTTCACCGATCCGGCCCAATCAATGCGTCAGAATGATCGGAAACTCGGACTTCTTTAAAATTCTGGGCTTGGCTTTGCCTGATTATTTAGCCTTTTATGCTGTTAATTAACCATCTCGATCTAGGGACGGAGTCGAAATTCACTGTATGGAATCGGGCTTTATATGTCCTGTTTATGCGATTCGATCGCACAGTTCCCCACAAATACCCTGCAAATACATATTGCTATTTTAAGGGCCAATTCCCATAATTAAGTATGCGGCCGTAATAATCCCAGTTTTTAGGGGTCTCTAATCTCTATATCAGAGCCGCATTATTCTATTAATTACTTTAGCCGAACGGAAAATAAGAAGGCGCATTGATAAAAAATTTAATTTAAATTATAATGCGGGCCTCTTCTTCCGCTTCTGTTTTCACACAGTGGCAAGCTTACTTTTTTGCCCCTTCCCCCTTCCCTCCTCCTCCCTCGCACACACTTCAAAAACCAAAGTTCTTGTTCCCACTTTCGCTCCCTGCTCTTTCCTGCAACCTCTCTCTCTCTCTCTTCTTTCTCTCTCATGAAGAAGAGAACTCCCTCCCTTTTCTCTCTCTAGCCTCTTTCTATCTCTCTAGCCGCTGCTGCTGCTGCAAGTTCGCACCGTCTCTCTCTCTTCGCTTCTCTGTGCTCGTTTTTTCTCTGGGTCGTCGAGCATGGAGAAGAAGCAGAACTTCTTCACGTCCCTCAAGCAAGAAGTGATCCGGACCCTGTCCCCGTCCCGCTCCCGGAGCGGGTCCCCCATGTCGGGCCTGCTCCGCCGCAAGAAGGGCGGCGGCGGCGGCCTCGCGTCCCTCCCCGACCCGATGGTGGCCTGGAGATCCGGGAGCCTGCGCCCCGTGGGGGAGGCGCTGGCGCCGCTGATGGAGGGGCCGGATCCCGACGGGGGCGAGGCGGGCGACCCGAGGAGGAGCAACAACGGGTCGGGCCTGGGCCAGTGGGTGAAGGGCCAGCTCCACAGGGCGCCGTCGGTGAGCGCCGCGGCCTGCCGGAGGTCTGATCTGAGGGTGCTGCTCGGGGTGCTCGGCGCGCCCCTCGCGCCGGTCCACGTCAGCTCTCTCGACCCTCTGCCTCTTCTCAGTATCAAGGACACTCCCATTGTCAGACCTCTTTCTCTCTCTCCTATTTTTTCTTTTCTTTTCTTTCGGCACTGTTCTTGGTGGTGTCGAAGCGGTTTAAATTCAAGATCAACCACAGATGGGAAAAGGGTCTGTAGAGGTTAACGGTGAGCGAGGGAGGCTGATCGCGGACGGTTTCTTGCACTGTTCTCGCCATGCATTATAGCACCCGTTCGCTTTCTTTTGTTAACTGTATGTGTCGTTAGTTGTTACTCTACTAGTATCGAGTGGTGGGTTACTATGATTCTTAGAATCTCGACTTTGCACACTTAGGGAGAAGAACTTTCGTCACTGAACGACTTGCATCTTCATCGTTTTCTCCACCGAGTGGAGACTGGAGACTGATCATACTGTTTTTCGCTGTGATCCGTGTTCATGCAATTTTAGTAGGTGCTTAAGAAGCTATACATGCCAAATGCAGACTGGAAACCTGATGTCGTTTTCTTATTTCGATGGGTTTTTAACTAAGTCGGGCTGTTCGATGAGGGGCTTGATTTGGTTGGTTTTTGGAGCTATTGAGCATTCATGTGAAACCTACTTCGACTGTGTGAAACTAAATCTGGCTCTTTTTATCGTGGGTTGCGTCTCAGGAAACTTCTTCTGCTCAATACATCCTGCAACAGTACACGGCCGCTTCCGGGGGGCAGACGCTCCAGAGCTCTGTTAAAAATGCCTATGCGATGGGAAAGGTGAGGATGACCACTTCGGAGTTCGAAACTGCTTCGAAGGTGATCAAGAACAAGAATTCTGCACACACGGGTGGTTTTGTGCTCTGGCAGATGGATCCAGATATGTGGTATGTGGAGCTTGCGGTTGGGGGAAGTAAAGTTCATGCTGGCTGCAATGGCAAACTTGTTTGGCGGCACACACCGTGGCTTGGCGCACACACGGCGAAAGGCCCTGTTAGGCCTTTGCGCCGTGCACTTCAGGTGAAAACTATTGCTTTTTTCTTCTCCTTTTCCTCTGCTGGGGTGATTGTGTGATGTAAGTGACCTTGCTTTGCTGATTCTTCCTTTTTTGCCATGATTCTGTTTACAGGGTCTCGACCCTAGAACCACTGTGAGTCTGTTTGCTGATGCGAGGTGCGTTGGTGAGAAGAAACTTCACGGCGAAGATTGCTTTATCTTAAAGCTCTGTGCTGACCCTCAGACATTAAAGGCCCGGAGTGAGGGCCCTGCAGAGATCATAAGGCACGTCTTATTTGGGTATTTTAGCCAGAAAACAGGACTTCTGGTTTACCTGGAGGATTCTCATCTGACTCGGATTCAATGTGGTGGTGGAGATGCTGTTTATTGGGAAACAACGATCAACTCATACCTTCATGATTACAGACCTGTGGAGGGTATCATGATTGCCCATTCTGGGCATTCTGTGGTGACCCTTTTCAGGTTTGGGGAAACTGCAATGAGCCACACCAAAACAAGGATGGAGGAAAGTTGGACGATCGAAGAGGTTGCATTTAATGTGCCTGGTCTCTCGGAAGACTGTTTCATCCCTCCGGCGGATTTGAGATCCGGACCTATTGGTGACATTTCTGAGCTTCATCAAGATGAAAGGGGAAAGAGCGCACTGGCGCTCTCAGCATATCGGGCCAAAGTTGCAGCATTAGAGAAGGCAGATGATAGCTGCACCGATAATTTGATTTGGAGAATGGAAGTATAGTGACTGTAGGATAACAATAGGGCAATTGTTGATAGTTTTAGTTGGCTGACAAATTAGGTTATAATAGGCAGGAGCTGGGTAGATTTTTGATGTGCCTCTATTAGTCTGTAAATAGAGCATAATCATTCACTGGTTGTGACCTGGGCCTAGATGAATCTTTATACTCTTCACTGGTTGTGACCTGGGCCTAGATGAATCTTTATACTCTTCGGTGCAGAATCCAACTTGGGAGTTGGAGCTCGACATTCCGGGTAGGGATAGAGCAATGGAGGTTATTTTTTAGTTTACCTTCCATTCAAGAAAGCAGATGGTAATGCTTTGACGTGGCAGAGCCATTAGCCTTCGACTATATTCTGGGGTATTCCTTTCCTTAGATGAGTGGCGGTAGTGGTAATAAGGACACTGCTATCTGCCCTAGGAGTCCAAAACTAATTCAGTTCTGTCAGTTTTATGGTCTTGAGGTTTTTACTGTCGTGTGGTAGACTTTTGAAGGACCTTTGTGGGTCTCATGCCTGGCTGGTGGAAGTGAATTTCCTCTTGCCGGGTAAGATTGTTAGGGTTCTGATTGTATTGTTGTTTGCTTTTAGTGCAGCTGTTGAAACTGAAAGGTGTGAACAAAGGCATTGTAATTCAATATATGAAATGGCTCGTTTATAAAGAGTTCCAGCTCTTCTCCTTCTGTAGTCTTCACCTTTATTGCCGGTTATAGCTTAGTCTGTATACAACCTCCAGTAAATGTTTTATTTATTTATTTGTTTCTCTCTGTCGGAGATGTTTATCCGACGGTGAAGAGTGTTTTCAGGACAATTTCAGTAAGCCGAACCGAGTCCATGCGCTTGATATTTCTTTACCAGTCTCTCATGGTGAAGAATGCAGGGTTAGCTTTTCTCTTTATTCTGTTCCCAGGTGGGAGATGTCTCTGTCTTCTTTGCGCCCTTTGTGTCAAATGTCCTTCACTTTTGTTGACAGTCCCTCTGCTCACTGGACCACAACGTGGGGTGATAAGCTGTTGTGGTGTGTGCCCGTTGGCTGCAGGTAGCCTTGCGTTTTCCGAGCTAATTTTTGGTCATGACCCCTTAACGGTAATCGGAACCACTAGAGTCTGCACACCAAACGCCATAGGCCCGTGACTCTTATCTTTCTTCCCGGCTAGAAAATTATATCCAAAGACGCAATCTTGGGCGAAGGCGAAGGCCAAGTGTTCGTTTTTTCGGAAGAATAGGATGTGATGAACTAGCGGCAAACCAGGGGACGAACGAAAAAGTAGATGTATGATGTTCTTAGTTTCGTCATTCGACATGCGATCGACCCATCTACAGGCTGGAGAAACTCCTGTGCCTATGCGCAAGTGCTTTTGATAGATGCGTGTCCTTGAAAAAGTTCAGCAGCTTCCACGGAGTGGCTGAAACATCTAACGAGTCGTCGCCCTTTGTTATGTCCTCTCAAAATAATGGTTTTGTAGTACTGTCCCGCACCGGTGCATTTCGTCAAGCACTCTACTATGCACATCTAAATCACTACAACATTTCGACCAAAAACGTTCACTAGAGTCTAGAGATAGGCAGAAGAAAGAAGTCCCCTCCATGGCCCGCCTGTTTTCTGGACATGGGGAAGAGATGCGAGGATACCGACAATTACTTGATAGAGGAGTTTCAACGTTAAAAGATCAAAGGGACACGATACACACGTTTTCTCCTCTTGCCTCAGGCACATAATTCACATCCCTTCTCAATGATGGACTCGACTTGAGATATTAAATTCACTGATGCAAACCAGTCGAGAAGGATAAGGTTGTGGAGGCCCTCCATATTCATTAGCTCGTTCCCCTGTTTCGGTCAAGGGGAGAGCAAGGGAAAAAATCTGGGTCATGATTCATTAGTCTTGAAAACAAGCAATCATTCTTCAAACCCGCAGCTAGCTAATGGTCCGAGGATGATGACAAAATATGGAAGGCCGGTCTTAGTTGTTTCTCCCAACGTGGGGCCTTGATCGAGCTCTCCAACTACTCAAAATTCTCCCACAAAAATGTCATCTCTCCATACCATCCTCCAACTAATCAGAATTTGTCACCTCCATCCTACTCTTCTGGGTTCCCAGTACCAGTTTCCAAGTCGTTCACGTGCCTGTCGAACTCTTTTCCTCCGGAAAGGTATCGAGTGTTGGCTTCCTTTTGTTTCGAGCCGAAAGTTCGTGGATCTAGATGTAGGGTGCCGCTCAAAACATAAAGACTGGAGAGCGATATGTTAATTCGAAGTTCAGGATTTTGACTTGCTCTGTCCACCCCCCAATTAGTTCAAATCTCGGTAGACTCGAAGAGGACTTCGGAGACGTGAACTCCAAGAACGCTCGTGGGCGCCCTGCTCCGCAATTAAAGATACGTGGGTTTAGCTCGGTACTTGCGGTTCTTGATTCCCTAAATAAGATGTGGACCACCCGGCGCCCCGCTTGCTTTCCGAGTCTATACGGGGCATTGACTTCTAGGCACCCCGCTTCGCCGATGCTCTGCTCTAACCACCACCCTCCAGCATCGCTGCAGAAATAGTGGAAATGTTCTCGATCGGGCTCGCACGATAAATGACAGGAGTGTCGGCAAGACGAGTCTTTTCTACTCCTTGGGGGTCGAGGGGGGGCATTAATGATCCTTGTAAGAAGTGACAATGACTTCGCATTGATGAAGGCTCGGTGCTGGTACCAACGCTGGGGAAACCCGAGTGAAGCTTCCCTCCGGCTCTTTTTCTCACTTTTTTTCGACATTCGAGCAAAAGAATTTAGGTGCATAGTATTAATGATCCTTGCAAACTTCAATGCCCAGCACCGTACGTGGCCGTGCGATAGAGAACCATCTTCACCCGTTTTTTCCACCTCCTTGATCGCCATTTTTCAGCTGGAATCGTACGCATTCGCAGCGTTGGAGACGCGATCTTTTTCTTCAAAAGAATAGTACAGTACACTTTTTTTTCGTTTCATCTTGGAGTTAAGATTAGAAGGACGAACATCTGCTTTTCCCTTTGTAGTGTCAGGTGTATGCTCCTTAAATGAGACTACTGATTAATTTCATTACATCGATTTCGACCCCCCTTGAAGACTCCAGCCGTATAGCTTGCCAAGACGAGTGGACCTGGCCTGCGGTGGGTGGTCTCAACAACGTTGCTTTCCTGACAAATCGAAACCTATGATCACGCCAAGGAAGAAAAATTATTGTACGCATAAGATTCAGACGTGTTGTATCCGATCAATCTATGTTGTTGCTTTCGTCGTGATTTGAAATCTATAACCACACCGAGGAAGAAAAATCATTCTACGCGTATGGTTCACGTCCAACGCGATATAGTTGATTAGTCATATTACTGTTCTCATAATTTACATATCGACTGACTTTGTACTCTATAATTCTGAAATCTCTATTTTTATTGTGTTAGAGATATTTAGGATTATTATGATGATTTTCAGTATCTCTCGAGATTATGTGTATCTATCTTTAATTATGTGTATTGTAATTGCTATGTTATCTTATTTAGTCATTCCATATAACTTATAAATATGTTAACATCATCTTCGTTATGATATATTGAAATATGCACAATTACTTTCTTCCACACATCTCTCTTATTTCTCAACTCATTGGTCGGTCTTGTCACGTGTAGGAGTGATCAGTTCCTAAACTAGTTCGGTTTCACCTAGGAACTGGGAATCGAATTGAGAGAATCAATTCTCAATTTTTGGGACCGAAGACCGGACTAGACGATCATAGGATTAGGAACCGAACCTGACCGACCGATCTTACTAAGTTCCATGAAACTGATCACTTAGTAAGAAAATTAAAAAAATTAAGAAAAATACAGTAGTTGTTACTATTTTTAGGTCTCATTGCATATTTTTAATAAGAAAGAGTCGGTTTGGTCCGGTTCTCCCCTGAAACCGGGAACTGGACCAATCCCTCCAAGAACTGGACTAAACCGGCCAATTAGGTCCGATCCGGTCCGGGTGGGCGGTCCGATATGCTCATCCCTAGTCACGTGGCACCATCCCATGGTGTATTTTTTACGTTGGGCCCCAAATCTCTTTGCCGGCCCACTATACAGTCCAGTCCTTCAAGCCCATCGCAGCCCAAATTCAGGAACTCAATGCGGGCCCACCAGTGAATTCCAAATTGGGCTCGCCGCCGCCACTTCACGAGGCCCGAACTCGTGGTCGTCACCGTCTTCTACCGCAATCGTCGGCGCTGCGAGGCCAACCGTCGCATGCGGCGACGCAAAATCCAGAAGAGGTCGAGCTTCGGAGAGGAAATCTCGCATCGTTCCGCCTGCTTCTCGGCAGCCCCCACCTCGTGCTCTTCGAATCTTGCAATCGGCGCTTGGTGAGGGTCGAAATGCGGTCGATTCCTAAATCCGTTGCGTTTCTTCATGATTGTTGCCCGCGCATGGATGCATCGATCTTTTTCCCATCCAATTTCCCTTCAAGTTGCGCTTTGGGTCGCGCGTGGATGCATTGATCTTTCTGATTGATTGTTTGCCTCTCGTCATGCTCTGGCTCGTCGTGATGTTGTTTCGGCTCATGAAAGTTTGATAATTTCGTGAGGAACCCAGAATGGTAGGGCTTACGCTGTGGGGATTTTGTTGGTCAATCTTTTGCAGTTGCCATGGCGTTGAGGATGATCGCTAGGAGGTTGAGGTTGGAGAGTAAGCTGCGGCCCATGTTCTCTTCTGCCTCTCTGCTGCATTCACACGCCACCAGCTTTGGTATATCTTCTTCTTTCTATGAATTGGTTCATTTCTGTTGTTGAGAATTATTTTTGATGAGAAATTGCTGCTGTTCCCGTGAATTGGAGAGTTCCGCAGAATTTCCCTTGTTAGCCATTAGTTGCTCATGGAATACTGCTTGTTTTCCCATCCCTCTTCGCAGGATTTAAAGAAGTGCGCGAAGAGGAGAAAAGTCAAATGGTTGGGGATGTCTTCACGAGTGTTGCTTCAACCTATGATCTCATGAATGATTTGATGAGTGCCGGCCTTCATCGACTATGGAAAGATAGGTCAGATTGTGTAAGGTAGATTGTTTTCGATTGGCAGTATGATGTCTTGCATTCATACTATGGCTTGTGTTCTGACATTTTTCAGACTAGTTTCCAAGCTGCACCCTTTCCCTGGAATGAAGCATCTTGATGTGGCCGGCGGGACAGGTTAGCTTAATAATTTGAATATTTGACATGCAGAATATAAAATTGATGATAGTATGGAACTTGATTCTTCGTAGATACTTCTTTCTGATGATCATATCCTAAAATAAGAATTTGCACTTCTGTCATATGGAGTGGGGGATGTCAAGATTGTTCATTTTGCTGATGATATCTGCCCAGGCCTTCACCACATTACATTCAAAGGGATCTTAGTTAGTCTGATATCACCCAAGAATTTGACTTTTTTGTTTTTTTGTTTTCGGATGCATTCTACTAAACTTCTTCGCGTTTTCATCCCACTGAGTTTGCTCAAATGGGAAACCAGTAATGGAGGAGAGTTTTCAATTTCCTGTTACTGCCGTAGTAATACAGATGAAGAAATTAGGGACTTAGGATCCACTGGATCCTAAATAGACTGAAAATACTTTTAGTTCTCTCGATTATTTGGAAGAGGAAGGAACCTTGGGTTGGCAAGGCAAACTTCTTATGGTTTTGTTCCGAATTAATATGGTGATGCCGATTTGAGTTGATATCTTTCCTTTCATTTTTTGTTGATTTTGACAGGTGATGTTGCTTTCAGGATTCTGGAAGATATAAACAGTACAAGACATCGAGCACTGCAGGATGCTACAGAGGATTACTTACATGAAGAAACTCAAATATACATCTGCGACATTAATCCAAACATGTTAAATGTTGGTAAAAAGAGGGCCATAGAGAGAGGTAAGGGGAGCAAGGGAAGGTCCTTTATTTGAATTTTATCTCGTAGAATGGTGATCTTCTTTTGAGGCTAAAATTTTACTGTCCTATATTATTAGGTCTTGGAGACAATAAGGCCCTTAGATGGGTGGAGGGAGATGCAGAAGCCTTGAAATTTGAAGATAATTCAATGGATGGCTACACAATTGCATTTGGGATTAGGAATGTGACACACATTGAGAAAGCTCTCGCTGAAGCTCATAGGTATGAGTTCCCTAGCATTTATCACTGTCAGCATACTAAAAACGAAGTTCAGGGTTCTCAGTTAGTTTTGTGTAAGTGGACCTAATTTGAGTTTAAGCGGATACCGTGTCACTAGGTTTGATGAAGTTTAAATTATTAATTCTGTCATTACTCTTCTTTGGTTCTTTCAACAGTCCTTTAGCCGACTACCATTTTGTGTAATTAAAAATAAACAAAAGTGTGCATAGAGATCATGGAGGTTAATGAGATTTCCAGTAAAAGATGGATTTCCTACATAAATTTTTGGGGAATTAATGCACTTTTGAGGTTGTAATTGTCATTGCTCTTTTCAGGATTCTGTTGGTTTGGGGAAATCTTACTGTCATTGAAACTTCGCTCATGTTTATTTTAACAGGGTGCTTAGAAGAGGAGGCAGATTCCTATGCCTTGAACTGAGCCATGTGGATACTCCCATATTCAAGGAATTGTGAGTCTATTGAGTGCCTTGACTGCTGACATATCTCAGATTCCTCAATGGCACTCACTTTTGTTATTAAACGGAGGATTCTGTTATTGTATTGTCATACTTTTTTAGGCAATAGACATCTTTAGCACTGTGTCAGTTGTCATTAGAAGCATTTTTTTTTTCTTTTGGTCAGTCATTAGAAGCATTTATTAGTTGAGAAATTCTGTAATCTGTACTTATAGTATTTTCAAGTTCGTGGAAAAAAGAGGAAAATTTTGGTCAGCTAATTGAGAACCTTTGATTAGGATTCTGGAACCTGAATGCTGACAGGTTACAGCCATTTTCTTGTTCATTTGCAAGTCCCTTTTGATCTGAGTTTCTGACTTTGCCCCCACGCAGGTATGATTACTACTCATTCTCGGTTATTCCTGCCGTGGGAGAATTAGTTGCGGGCGATCGTGAATCATATCAATACTTAGTTGAGAGCATCCGTCGGTTTCCTACACAGGTAATGTCTCTTCATTTTGTTTTCTTATATATTTCATTCGCAGAATGGAATGCTGCTTATGCTCCATCACACTTTTTAGAGATGTGACCAAGTAAAGCTATACATATATGGTCGAGATATGAGTTTTCACAGAGAGGTACAAAAAGCACCAGCCCATACATTGGATGACTTTATCGTTAGTTAATGAATCAATAAATGGAATGGCCAAAACACGAAATAAACATATCAATGCATGCTATGTTAAGACGAAATAGCTTGAGTTCTCTTTAACAATGCCCCTCTTTTTAATTCTATTGGTCTATCTTCAAATAAGTACTCACCTGAGCAGTTCATAAATGCAGGAAAAATTTGCTTCGATGATTGCTGACACGGGCTTTCAGAAGGTTGAGTACGAAAATCTTGTTGGGGGAGTCGTTGCCATCCATTCAGGCTTGAAACTCTAGTCAGACGTAACTGAAATTTGTTGGAAAAGATTTTGGCTATGGTGACAAAGGAATTGATTCAGTAATCTGTACCGTTCAGAACATTCTGTTCATGTCATAAAATGATTTTGAGAGTTTTCTGTTCTCTGTATCTTGATGTGGCGAAAATCAAGATGAGCTCTAGTGTTCGGTTGAATGCTTTCAATGTCATGTCTCCAGCAAGAGAGTTTTTGTTCTTTGCTTTCGACCTAGTCATATATAGAGGTGAGGACTTTACTGGGGAACCAGAACGATTGAATCGGTTTCCAAGTCTCTTTGAGATAAAATAAAAACTTTTGCATCTATCAAGAACTGAACCATAATTTTCTATGTAAAGGAATAATAGCGTAATCGCTTAATGAATTAGTACTTTTATAGTGAATTGGTGCAATTGTAATATTTCTTTTTATAAAAAAATTGGTTCAAAACATAAGATGGGCCAATTTTAAGGCGTATAACCGGCTAGCTTAGGAACCGGCCGTTCCAGTCACATTTTAAAACTTTGGAAATGTTTATGGAACCCGATCCATCCTTAGAACTGATCACCTGTGCTGGTAAAATCTTTATTTTTTTATTCATGAAACAATTCACTGTATCCTATAAATATTTCAAACCGTAATTAAAGGAAATGTTGTGGTTTATGAAGGAAAATTAACAGTTCTTCGACCATAGAATCCAAATTGAGAGAGCCAATACAAAATCACCCCATTGCTGTTGTTAGATCCATCGATGACATGGAGTTGTATTATCATCACTGAGATATATATTGCACAAGTTGAGAATAATGTATGAGACGCCTATTCAGAAATCATGAAAAAATTGAGCTTTGATTTATTTTGCAAAAAATAAGTACTTTAAATAATATTATTGTAAAAATAATCGTTTGTATAACTTGTAAAAATGAATGAAAGAACAACATTTTCGCTATTCACGAAAATTTTTATATATAGATTGTTATCGAAAATATTTTTAGTTGATTAATTACTTTAAGCAATAAAAATGATTAATTTTTAAAAATAACTTTTAAATTATCCTTTCATGTCAAAAATGCCAATTACCAATAGACTCCAGGAGCCGCGGCAAGCCATGAATCTTACCAGAGACACAGACCAGGCATAAAATATCGTCCTCATTCCTACCCGATAGTATCTTCGTCTTCCCTAGCCAAGCCAAGAAAATTCTTCAATGGACACAGCAGTCTGATCTTTCTCTCTCTCGTTCTCTGTAAAAAAATGGCTGAAAATTTAGCTCTCCCTCTTATCCTGCCAAACCCTCCATCTCCAAAACCCGTCTTCCCCAACCACATCAGCTATCATCCCCAACCCTCACCTTCACCACCACCACTCCTTCAGGACGTCCTCCACCGAAACTTCTGCTCTTCGGATTCTGTGGACCGGCTCACTCAGTCCCTGTCCCACTCCCACTCCCAAAACCGAATTCCAGGGACAAATTTCAGAGAGCGGACCCGAATAGGCCGGTCCCATGACGCCAACCGTGGAAAACCGTGGACCCACCACCGCCTCTCCCCTCAAGGTCAGGCCTTTATCCAGAAACTCATCGACCCGTCATTTGACGCGGCTCGAATCGACGCCTGTTTGGTTGAGTTGATTGAATTGTATCGTAAAGATGGTCTTTTTAGTCTGGAGTTTCTGTCCATGGAGCTTCTTGGTATTGTGAAGGGTTTAGGGTTTAACAAGAAAGGCGACTTGGCGTTGAGTGTGGTCCACTGGGTCAGGAGTCCGGGGGGCTATCCGCTGGCTTTGACTGGTGCCGTCATTGCTGTGGTTGTCAATGTCCTCGGGAAAGAAGGCAAAGTCGCCGCTGCTGATGCTTTGTTGCACAGCCTTCGCAAGGACGAATTTGAAATCGATGTTTATGCCTATACCGCGTTGATAACTGGGTTTGCTAGCAATGGAAGGTACAGAGATGCGGTGATGGTATTTAAGAAAATGGAGGAAGAGGGTTGTAAGCCCACTCTGATTACGTATAATGTGGTTCTGAATGTGTATGGGAAAATGGGAATGCCGTGGAACAAGATTGTTGGTTTGATCGAGGGTATGAAAAGTTCTGGGATTGCCCCAGATTTGTATACTTACAACACTCTCATTAGTTGTTGCCGCCGCGGGTCTTTGTATGAAGAAGCTGCTGGCTTTTTTAAGGAGATCAAATTGGCAGGGTTTAGTCCTGATAAAGTTACATACAATGCATTACTAGACGTTTATGGGAGATCTCGGCGACATAAAGAAGCTATGCAGGTTTTAAAAGAGATGGAGCTCGATGGTTTTTTGCCTACTATTGTGACTTATAACTCTTTGATATGTGCACATGCTAGGGATGGTCTGTTGGATGAGGCTGTGGAGCTCAAGAATCAGATGGTTGAAAGGGGCATAAAACCTGACGTTTTCACCTACACTACTCTCTTGTCAGGATTTGAGAAAGCCGGGAAGGATGATTTTGCTGTGAGGGTTTCTGATGAGATGAGAGATGCAGGATGCAAACCAAATATTTGCACTTTTAATGCTCTTATTAAGATGCATGGCAACCGGGGGAAGTTTGCGGAAATGATGAAGGTCTTTGAAGAGATAAAAATATGTCAATGCAAACCAGATATTGTCACGTGGAATACACTTCTTGCAGTGTTTGGGCAAAATGGGATGGACACCGAAGTCTCTGGAGTTTTTAAGGAAATGAAGAGAGCAGGATTTGTACCTGAAAGGGACACTTTCAACACCTTAATTAGTTCTTATAGCCGGTGTGGATCTTTTGACCAAGCCATGGCGGTTTACAAGAGAATGCTTGAAGCAGGTGTCAATCCAGATCTTTCCACCTATAATGCCGTTTTGGCTGCATTGGCTCGAGGAGGTCTCTGGGAACAGTCTGAAAGGGTCTTTGAAGAGATGAAGAGTGGTCGTTGTAAACCCAATGAGCTAACTTACTGTTCTTTGCTTCATGCTTATGCTAATGGAAGGCAAATTGAGCAAATGGGCATTCTTGCAGAAGAAATTTTCTCTGGTGCAATTGAACCTCGTGCAGTCCTTCTGAAGACCCTCATATTAGTTAATAGCAAATGTGATCTTATAGTGGAAACAGAACGTGCATTCTTGGAGCTTAAGAAAAGAGGGTTTTCACCAGACATACCTACTCTAAATGCAATGATCTCTATATATGGCAGGAGACAGATGGTTGCAAAGACAAATGAGATCTTGAACTATATGGAGGAAAGTGGCTTTACCCCTAGCTTGACTACTTACAATAGCTTGATGTACATGTATAGCCGCTCACAAAATTTTGAAAAAGCAGAGGAACTCTTAAGGGAAATTTTGGCGAAGGGAATAAAGCCTGATATTATTTCCTTCAACACAGTTATTTTTGCCTACTGTAGAAATGGTCGTATGAGAGAAGCTTCGCGAATATTTTCTGAGTTGAAGGATTTTGGTCTTGATCCAGATGTGATCACTTACAATACCTTCATTTCAAGCTATGCAGCTGACTCAATGTTCGTGGAGGCTATCGACGTGGTCCGTTACATGATCAAGCATGGCTGTCGACCAAATCAAAACACATACAACTCAATCATAGATGGGTATTGCAAGCTCCATAGGAGAGAGGAGGCCAGCATGTTCATTACTAACCTACGAACTCTTGATCCCCACATCTCTAAAGATGCAGAGCAGAGGTTATCGGAACGAATTACAAGGAAATGGTTGTAATAGGGATGAACCCCTTTTCCGATGCTGCTTGAACTTTGGGACTTATTTGGAGCCATAAGTTCAGGAAGTCCGATACCTTCTTGACTCTTGAGATGTGAATAGTTGTGTTGCTTCGGAGTCCCTGGAAAAAAGGAATGCGGCCTAAAGTTACTGAGGTATCATGCTTAAAGTTGAGAAACTCTTTGTATACTCTGAAAGGTAGCAAATTTTAAGGGAGAAGCTCAGTGACACATCTCTTTTTAGGTATGCATAATCCCTTTAAAGTAATGACGTCAAATTAGATCCATCTGCTTAGCTCGTGAAGTCTGTGGCCCAATTTATCTTAATCTTGCACTATTATGCTAGAAATCCAAGAAGATTATACATGCTTGAAAAATGGCATTTATAGGTAGCTTTGTTCTGGCATTTAGGTAATCATTTTCTATAAAGAAGTGAGTGAAAGATAACCTGGGTTAGTCAGTGGAACACACTTTCTTTACCTGCATTTGCGGAACTCGGGCTCTTATGTGATAGCAACTGCTCCAGTGAATTATTTACCTTGGAAATGAATTTCTCTGATAATAATAACATAGAACTTTCATTTTTTCTATCTCAAAGTGCATTCGAGGAAAGTCTGTGATTGGGAAGTAATTGGTCTAGAGTTCTTTCTACTGAACATTCAGGTTGCAGTCGCTAGTTCAGGATGGCCACTCAAATTAACCGTTTGGGTTTTCTTGCTTTGCAAATTTGAAATCTTGCTTGGCTTGCTGCGATACTTGATTTATACTGAACAAGATGTTAAACAACTCCATCTTTTTCTTTTTCTTTTATTCTGTTCTGAGTGTGCTTCAACAGATTTAAGGCAATGGCAATTTTTCAGATTTGCAGAAGGTTTGACATTGTATGGAAATTTTGCTTACATCTTCAGGGCACATTTCTATACCATAATTTTGCATACTGAGTGTTGCTGTATATTTGAATCCAGGATATAGTTCTTACTGAGTGCTCTGAAGAATGTGCGCGCTATCAGTGGATGATAAATGAGGGTGTATTGACCAAGCTTTGTTCTGAGCAGTTAGGCCTTCTTGGACAAGCTATGCTGGGACTCTAAGGACGAAGATTCAGCGTGGATGGTTGAGAAGATCCCGTCAAAGAAGACAGTACACTGGTAGTGCAACTTCCTTTAGGTCAGAAAAACGAAGAGATTGCTGTATCGTGATTCATGAGCATACATGTACAGAAAAGAGTTCTTGAATGATACTCGGGTATTTGTCATCTGTTCTTCGACTCATCAGGTGCTTCCTTAAGCTTAAGATCCCATTCATAGTATCAGCCACAGCCAAAGTGATTCGACATGGCATATTGCCAAAATATGAACAATTTATGGACATTTGAATACTTATTATGACAGAATATTAAGTTGGTATAAAAATTATATGTCAAAATATTGTAATTGTCAAACTTAAACCATCTTTACAACTTATTGTTGGACAAGAGGCTCACTTCCTTTTTATCTATTGAGAGGTCCAGGCCCCTGCGGTCAACAATTCATAGAGCAAAGGCGTTGCAGAAGGCTAAAATAAGCTTGCACTTCTCCGAGTAGTCCATGCTCAAAGTCTGAGAATATGCTGGCATGCAAAATTCTTTTTGCGGCTACTCCCCATGAGCCTGACATGACTCGATTCTGCATATAAGGAGGGTCCGTGTTAGATGGTGCTGTTACTGCACATATGCCAGAAGAACCTATTCTACCCTAGTGATAATGAGAAACCCGTATTAGCTCAATCAAATCCAAGCTTGAAAACTACAACTACACAAGATGCATAGACCAAAAAAGTGAGTAGGGCATTGTTGCTAATTGCAAGTTGCAATCACCAAATCTCACGCTCCTGCAATTGGGATCATTATTGACCCCGCGCTCTTTTGGAACACCAAGGAAAATACCTGGCTGATATACTTGGATGCATTTACCTCTTCAACAGCATGTTCAGAGATTGGATAATAAGACGGCTAGCTGCTCATCGGAGACTCTGACTTCGGTGCAAGCTCCGAGCGATGCAGCAAGTCTAGCGGCTAGTTGATGTTTACACTGAAGAAGAACGATGAAGAAGAAGATGGTCATGGGAAGAGCATGAAAATTCACGAGAGGGAATAGGCAAGGAGATTAATCTCACTCACGCAAAGCTGTTCGCCTCTATTGACAATGTCATAAAAGAACGAGTAACAGCCGCAATAATGTTCCAGGAAACACAAGTACTCCTCCTTTCTCCGAGATTCTCCAACGACCTATTTCATCATAAACCACACAATTATCCATAAACACAGACAGACAAGCATCTTTCTTGGTTACTCAAAAACATCTATCGTAGTAGTAATGTTTCTTGCAAGTCCATTCAATCATAAACCAAACAAAATTATGACAAGCATCTTTCTTTCATTATTCAAAGAGAGCTATCATAGTATAAATGGTTCTCGCAAGTCGATTCAATCGCCAGCGATTTTCTTCAAGACCCAATAGCACGCGACCAAGAAACGCGAGGAGATCGGCAGTAAACCTGGAAGATGGAGCGCCCGCTGGGCTCCCCGGAGATCCGCTTCACGCCCCGTTGGTCCACTATCCGCGTCGCCCGCTCCAGGTTCTTGCCGAACAAGAAATGCAAGCTGCGTCCGTCGGAAGAGAGACGAAACCGGGTTCTCATTTTTCGAATCATAAAAGACAAAAAACGGAGGAAATGCTTTATAGGATCGAATTCGAACACGCGAAAGAGGGTCGGAGAGAACTGACATGGACAACTGCTCGTTCGTGACTGTCCCGTTCGGAGCATCAGGCGCACAAAAAAGGGAGAGAAAAATGAAAGGTTACGATGGAAGGACGAGCGCCGGATATGGAAATGATGGAGGGAAGGCGTGAAGCGAGGATGGGAATGGGCGGAGAGAAGCACCTGATCCCGTCGACTCCATCTTCTTCCACACTGAATCTGCGACCGCCATGCTCACGCTCATCTCTCTCTCTTTCTCGATCGAAAGCGGACGCGCAAGATCAGATCTTTCTGTGTCTGGTTTGCGCAGCAGAACATGAAATCGGCTGCCGTTTGAGTGAGCTGAAGTCCCAAATTCAACTGCAATTCGATCACGTGACTGGCAGGTGCCGCAGGCTGATCGTCAATTTCGACCATTTTTTTTTTCCTTTACATTTCAATCCAATGTAAAGGCGCGTTTGCTCGAATGAAAAAGTTTCCGCAAATTAGTTTTCTGAATTTTCACATGCTTGATTTGCTGAAAATGATTGGTCTATGTTACTATGAAAAGCCATTTATGGTAAAAGAAAATATGCATACCTAAAGTTAGAAAAATAAATTCTCTAATCTGAAAATAAGAAAACATTTTCAATCTCCCAAAAAGTATTTTTCTCTTGTCTTGATGTTTTACCCGAAACAAACACACTCTAATAATCGAATTTCAATTCATTGACAGATGAATCATAATCAAATTCTATTTGGATTTAGATTGAAAGTTGCAGATAAAACTTCAAAGACAAATTCATTAGGAATCAAAAAATGAAAGGGATGATGTATAATCCTCCGTTACCCAGTTGTGTAACATCCACGATCTTGCCAGCCCGAATTGGCTTCTTCTAACAGGATTTTTATAAATACATTTCCACTGAAAATTGTCGCAATTATAAGAGGATTATGCCTGATCATAAATTCCTCGAAGACGCATTTGTATAAAATAATGACAACTAAAGCATTTTTATTAGATTCACTGCCAGTGTAAGTTGGATTGTTAATGTGTTGTAGAGTCAGTCAGTTCACAAGACTTTACCAATCCAATAATGAATGTGCCAAGATTACGTTTCACCGGCAATGGACCGACCGAACGATTACCCGTTAACCAAAATGCCTCGGAATTCGATTTTCCCTCTCATTCGTTATCTTTTTCCTCCTTTAGAAAGACTAAAGATCTGCAGAACAAAAGGCATGGACAAGCAGTGACCGAATCATATCCAAATCAATAATTGAGAACAGCATATTCCCAAAAGGGGTTGCTAAGTATCGAACAAAAATGATGCTCCAGCGTCACTGTCACTTCTGGCGCCCCCCCCAAAAAGAATCTATCTTAAAGAACCACAGAATGTCGAACAAGAACACGCCCAGGTCCCGTGACCAAAAAGACCAAGCTGGTAGGAACTTCACTCCAAAAACCAAAAGCAGCTTTGCTCCTCAAATGGGAAAAAGGAAAAAACACCAAAAAGAGAACTATTTACAACAGATCGTTGCGATTTTTCTCATCAATTTAAGTTCCTCGGGCTTCAGTATTTCTTTTCCTGTGTCGCCAGCAAAACTTATTGACATAAATATCAATAAACAAAAAGTCAGTCGTCAACCACTTTCGAGCATTTGCCGGGGTAACTCTATGCCTTGGACATTGCGTGGAGGAGATCCCCTTCTGCTTCATCTGCACTGAGGGAGAAAATGTCGGCGGGTGCGCTCGTACAGCTCATCACGCCGTGCTTTAATGGACCGAGTGGCAATTTATAGTGATCGAGATAAACCACGATCACGGTGATATCGTCGTGGAAATGCCGTCTTATTCCTTTCTCAATCTTCGTGATGTCATCGTACCTCATCTCTCTCTTTTTCGCAGCCTCGTGAAGGGCTGCTCTCACTAGTCGCTTGGCTATCCCCTGTGAAATGAGACAAAAAGAAACATTAAGCAGCTGTCAAATACCATTTTCAGGGTTTCTTCTGACCTATATAGTGCAACACGAAGAAAACCGACATCTCTACTCAATACTTGAGGAAATGCCCGCTAACTTCTTTGAACATTAACTGACTGCAAATTTAACGTCGAGATCCACTTTCCCAAATGGTCTTGACAAAAACACCAAAAGGAAGCATTTAGTTATAGCATTCTTATATGTTCTAGAGAGATTTTCTTTTTCATTACCTAAGTCGATACAGACACTCACTTGGAAAATGATCAAAAAGGAAACAGGGAGATAACATGCTTCGGAAAGAATGTATTTTTGTTTCTTTTATCTATTTTAAGTCCATGGACAGTAAGATCAAACGACAATTAAACAAACTCACAGCTCTAGGGCTCTTGAAGACAATTTCCACGGCTGCTTCATCGCTTAACTGTTCCCAGAGGCCATCTGATGCAAATATAAGGAATAAATCCTCTCGCTTAAGTTTCCTTTTTATGATGGAAGGTTCTGCTGTCATTACTGGTCGTTTCAATGGAATAGGGCTTGCAAATTGCTGAAATAGCGGGTCCCTGTTCAATTCTGGTTTCTTCAAATACATATCCCCAATAGATCTTGAGACCTGCATATTTAAAGAAAAAAGCACTCAGAATCTTTCTGATCTTTTCAATGTCCACACAATGACTCCAAGAAAAGCAAAGACTGCCTTCCATTAGGTATATGAAGACTATCAGATAATTCAAATATCATGCATTGGTATCTGAAGTAGAGTCAGAAAAGATGCAATACAGCCAGTACTTCCAGAATACCAATCTAATATCCATTGCTAAGCTGTCAGGGGACATATGCACGTATCGTCCCCAAGGTCACTGCATGCTTCAAGGGATTTTCATGAAAACCTCATGCATCCAAAGCCTCTCGCTCTGGACTCAAGGCGCATGAGACCGTTCAATAAGAGGTACAGCATGCAATTCCTGGAACAATTCACAAGAATGCCCCTCTTAGAACAAGATCTCTCCAGCATGTACTCCTGCATATATTCTCTGCTGCCCATGCAATTATTACACATACATGAAACAAGAAACACAACTGAATGCATCATAATGTTTCTCTATTCTGTAAACCTCCTCACTACTCTGCTCAGGAATTTGCTTACTCTTGTATGGTAAACCTGCGGCTTTGTGAGAGGAACATGGTTATTCCTACCATAACTCATCTAGCAGGCCAGGATCCAAATTAGAGCCCTTTATCACACACAAACACTACCAGAGGTTCATTCACATTTTACACCACTAATAACCCGCCTAATCCAACCAAAAAATATCATTCAGCATAAAGTATGTATAATTCATCTATACATACACATGCAATTGGACTATATGAACAAGAGCAGCACCAATCCAAGGAAAAAAAAAAGAAAAAGCAGTGACCGATGAGGGACAAGTTTTGATCTCCTTTATCTCCCATAAAGGACATGGAAGGCGGAAACAGGGATTGCCTTCTTCTTCTTGCCCCTTACAAAGTTCAACTTGGAAGATGGAACCATCAGGCTTCATGTTTAGGATATTGTGATGGCAATATGACCAAGAATGACAACGATAAAAAAACCGATAACAAACAACTAGAAGAATACTGCAGTCAATCCCCTTTCAGAGACAAATAGCTCGAACAATATCAGGGGTACGGGTCTGAAAGTCTACAACATGTGGGAACACAAACAGACAAGCTGAACCACTGCTTGCTCGTGACACAATCAGAATTTACCTCTAGAGGATTAAGTGATCTACTCCACAGCTTGGATTCATTCAATCAAATTCAAAACGATGCAAAGCACAAATCGATAAGTTCAGTAAATAATGAAAAACGGAGAAAACTTTGCATATTGTACCTGTATAATGCCCTTGATCCTCCAAACTCCACGTGTGTACACCACAATATGTGAATCATCAGGATGAAGCGCCTCAACCTCCTTCCTCACCTCCTCAACAGCAACATTATGATCTGTGGACAATCGCTCTGCTGCCACTGGCTTGTTCCCTCCCTCTATAGCTCTCCTGCCAAGTACGGCTCTAGAGTCCCCCAGATTGGCCACATATAGAAGGTCACTCAAAATAACCCCAACCAAACAGCACGATCCAACTGAAGCAATCTGTGGCTGTGCAGGAAATGACGTCCTCACAAAATGCAAAAATTCCTCTTCAGTAGCATCGAAGGCTTTCTTTATCGTTTCTGACGATAATCCACCTTGCTCTCTAGTGAATTCTACAGGAAAATAGAAAATATGACTCAGTTCAACTCCTCGTCTTCGGTGCCACAACAGAGGGAGGTAATAATTTTTAATGTAGTTTCCACAGAACACACCATAATAAACATCTTGTCTATGATGCATTCTCTCATTCCATTACAATCACGAACTTAAAAGAATTCAACTGCGGCAAATTTGGAGTGATGTAGTCAATTCAGTATATCAGAATCCTCAAACAAATCGAATCTTATATAAAGCAACTAAAGAAAGATTAGGCTGCCAATACCAAAGACGTAAGCAAAGTTCTCACAAAACCGATGGGTAAAAATGAAAAAGAACCAAGCCCTCTCCAATTACCCACCATTAAGTTCAAGAGAGGACTCAACACGTGATCGATGTTCGTCCCGTCGGCCAATAACGAAGCAAGAATCCGACACTTGCTATAAATACACGAGGCTCAAAAGACCACAAACATAACACGTGGGCGATCCATTCCTGCCGAATTTTCTCTCAATACGACAACGGAATTCACATTTCGAGACCTTTTCCTACCAACTTCCCCTCACCAGACAAAACAAAACACGCCCACACTCCAACGGAGCCCGACGAAAAGAACACACCTTCAGAACGCAGAAAAACGAACGGAACGAAAAAAGCACACGCGGGCGCGCGGAAGAGAACTCACTGCGAATATAAGGGAAAAGATTCTTGTTGACGAATCTGGAAGCCTCGGGTCCGCCATGCCCGTCGTAGACCCCGACGTAGGTAACGGACGGGGAGGCGAAGACCTGGCCCTGGTCTTCCAAGTTCGAATTGGCCTGGACGACGGCGATGGAGTAGTCCCCGGAGGCGTGCGGCTTCAATTCCGTGTGCCACAGGAGGCCGTCTCCGCTACTCCCGCCGCCGAGCCTCCCCAGGCACCGCTCCAGCGGCCGGTAGCACGATCTCAGCATCATCGTACACCGCAACAACAACCACGACCACGACCACGGCCACACCACACCCTCTTTCTCTCTCCTCCTGTCCCTCCCGTCTCTCGAACTGGGTCGGCGTGGGATGGATAAAGATGGGATTTTTATGGGCGACGGGGAGGAGGGTCGGGGATGGTTTTGGCTTTGTGAAAGCGGGGGGGATGAGTGTGATCGCGAATCAAGGCGGGGTTTTCTTCGTTGTGCTTTTGGGGGGGAACGTGTTGGAGGGGGCGGAGGAGGAAGTCGTGGGGGGAGAAGACGCGTTTGAGTGAAGAGACGAGGAGAGAGAAAGCGAAGACTACTGGCTCGTGGGCGCGTGCGGCGCGTGTCGCGCTGTGGAGTGTACGCGTTATATACGATAAAGTGTGCGTTTCTTTTATTCCCTTTTTTCTTTCTCCCCCGGTAATCTTTTTACTTTTTATCGGAAAAAATGCTAAATATTTACGAAATTAAAAAATATATATAATATAGTGCAAAAACCACCAAAAATCTCAAACTATACTCGTTGAGATACAATTACTTGAAACTTTTTTTATGACGTAAAAATCACAAACTTGTATCCGTGTAACATATTTACCATCCGTCGAGATTGCCTACGTGAATGTCGGAAAACAAATGGTATTGATATGCTGCTTGCATGCCTTGAGTGAAATAAAAATGATGTTTTTGGCTGAAAAATTATTTAATGAAATATTCACAGAAAGTAAATATGTCACATAAATATATCAACATAGTTTAGGGTTTTTGATATAAAAAAAAAAAATGTATCTCAGTGGGTATAATTTGGGGTTCTAATGTAAAAAAAAACGTCTAGAATAAATGTGACAGTTCCTAGTGGCTTTTTCCCTATAATAATTAAGGTGTCGTGAGCGTGATGGTCCTAATAAATACTAGCATAGAAATCCGTCCATTCTTATCTACATCTTTTCCTATAAAGTCGGAGTTTTGATATATTAAAACCCTATAAAGAAGACCTTCTAGATTGTTTTCATACTTAAGTAGAAGAAATATTTTTTAGTAGAATTTAATTTATCAAACGGGCTTATAAAAGTGTGTGTTAATATACTACCACTTGTAAGTTAATAGCGCTAATTGTTTTCAACTTCAAAATAAGTAGAATTTGCTTCACCTTTTTCCTGATCCCATGGCCAATATCGTAGCATTAATTTTGAATGTCTTGAAGCAGACAATTTTTTTTTTTTTTTCCATCGTTCCCACCTTAAATAAATTCTATTAGCTTTCTATATACGACCTTAAATACGCGCTTCTTCGAGTTTTCTTTATCAGCAATTTGAAAGTATCGTAGAATCCCATCATCCATTTCCTCATTCTACTTACGAAGTTGCCTGCACATTTAGCGAAGATCCTGTCAATTTTTCCCGGTCTCTTTCTCGAAGGCAGGTAGGTCGTCGGGACTGTTTTCGACAAAGAATCTCTTACCAAAGAGTCTTTTTTTTCCTTCTTTCCCCAGCTTCATCTTTAGGTTGTCACGACTTTTGGACTTGCTTTTCAGTTCTGACATTTTGACTGATTCTCGGTCGACAGATCTCACTAAAAAGATGGGTTTGCCGATGCCTTTCTTAGCTTTACCCCACTTCGTGTCCTCAGGAATCGATGCTCTCGTAGCTCATTTGTTACGTTTCAGTATGCTGAGTAAACTTCACCCTTCTTCGTTTGATTTTTAGCTTTGACAATCTGACTATGCTGAACTACAAATGGTCCATTTCATTTATTCCGCTGGTTACTTTTAACAAATTCAATGACGCCGGTGATGCCGGGGTAGCTAAATTTGTAAAAATGAACTTCTCTAGAAACGTTCTCGAATCTTGACCTCACGGTACAGTCGTGAAATTAATAGTCAAATCACCGTACTGTAACAGCCACAACGAATACAGTGTATTTTCATACATGTCCTTTTCGGCTTTGACCCTTTCCCAACACTAAAGATGGGAAGAAATTCAGTTGTGGAATCCATGAAATTTCCAAGTAATTGTGTACCCAACAGATGCCGACGGACAGCTCGTCTTTTTCTCTGTATAGGTCAAGCAATTCATAATGTAGAGAAAAAAAAAATGTCTACATCATCAAGGTGTTTCAGACTTGCCATGTGATACAATCCCCCGACACAAACCCAGAATGACACGAAATCATCACCTATAAGTCAAACTCTCCAAGTACTTCCAAGTGGAAGAACAGACGGGCAAGCGAGAAAAGAGTTAAGAAAATTGAAATCTAATTACCCACACAATTTCCTCTCATCCGGTTTGGCTAGTACTTACAGTTATGGCTTCGCGACAATATGGGCAGTCGCCGCAAGCTCGGACCCAAGGAACCAAGCAAGCAGAGTGGAATTTGTGCTCACAGGGCAAACACGTGAGTCTATCGCCTTCCATGAAACTCTCAAGACAGATACAGCATTCTCGCTTGACCCCGTCCACGAATCCTCGTGCGCCCTTATCGGCACAGCCAAAGAATTCCTGGTGCAAATGGTCTATTGCATCCTGGCTCAGGCCAGGCGGCTTCTTCATACTCATTGTTGCAATTGGCTCTGGCGGCAAGGACAATCCAATAACGTGAGAACTTAAAGCTGAAGACTGCATCGAAGTTTCAACTCCCCAATCACTTATGTCTGCCAGCCTCCAACGATCATCATACATATTTTCTTGATGATTTGTGGGGGAGGATTCCCTGCTGCTTCGCCTACAGAACATAAAAGGAGAGATTTTTATCTACAGCATTTGACATGGCAGTGGCCACAAAACGCCTCAAAAAGGCCCAAGAGTGGGCTAGACTAATAGAATATAACAGATGAAAATGAAGAAAAAGGAGAGAAAGACAGAAATGAGACAATTCATGGAATAGGACAGGAATGCTAAAGACAGTGTAGGTGGCTAGCTCTTTATTGGCCGAAAAGGCAACGAGAATGTCCAAACAAGTCCCCTTGCTTGTCCAGGAATATTATCAAGAAAACAGAACTTAGCTTTACAGTGGAAAGAGAAGCATCAATAGCACCTCAGGCAGAGTAAGGGAAAATTTATTGTGGTTTGTGGGGGACATAAGATTCCCCAAGTAACGATCTACGAAAAATGGGCTGGTACAACCATGCCACTTAATCAGGATTACAGTTACTATCATATTATTCAGTTCTAAGCTAAGTCTGCAGGAAAGACATGAAAAGCAATACATGGAATAAGGAATACTAAGTATGCTTCACGCGTGATCAAGATCCAGAAAATGAATTCACGTACAGGTTAATATCCACATAAAATGTTCTAGCAAAAAAGTGAAAAGGAAAAAAATGTTAGAATTCAGCCATTCAAGACAACTTCCCCACCACCAAATCGCAAAAGGCAGGAATCGAAGAAAAGAAACTCAACATGTCAATAATATAAGCCTCATGATATATAGGAACTTAAACTGAGTGCAGGATCTACCTGTTTCCAGAAAGAGAGACCCCTCTAAGCCTTTCAAGAAGTCTTTCCCTAGCAAGCAGCACAGAACCAGGAAGCCTTTCATTTGATGAAATATCAGGTCTCCTTACACTGCTCGGAGGGTGCACATTCATGCTATTGCCAGAAGAAGAAGTACCTTGCCCTACCCAATTTAACACACGTTCCTAAACCAAGCCAAAGGAGACATGAGGATGAACATTTTATTTTCATGAAATACAATATAATAATTGCATAGGTGGAGGATCGCTACTACAAAAAGATGCAGTGAAGTTAAAAGGTTGAAGAATTAGGAAAACAATAGTAATACATAAATAAACAAATGGATTGGTAGATAGTTAGACATGCAACAACAGTTGCATCTGATTTCTCCATCATCAGTTTCTTTTCTCTTGACCACCCTCAAGTTCACTCGAAGGTAAAACCAGAGATGCCGACATCTGGCAGAAATGCACAGATTTCAGACCCATATGGCATCCATTTTGTTCCAAGAAACAACGAGAATTTAATTGTCAAAAATCTATGCTTGAAACCATTCCCCTTAATAAGCTTAGCTAGCCTTTCACCTTATTTTCCCATTCCTTCTCACATATAGGTAAACTGCCGCCCAAACTGTTTTAGGTTAAAAAAGAGCATCCTGTCATGGACAGGCCTATCCAATTATATTACAGTGGACTTCCCTATAGGATGAAATACGAAGCCTATATTCTCCCCCTACTCAATGCCCTAAATCATAATGCACCTCAACAGTTTTGCATTAAAAATGAATCTGTAATCATAGATCTATCACTTTCCAGCTCAGTAACGGATTGAAGAACTGTCCATCCTAACTTTAAGTGATTAATAAATTTTAGTTAGCACAGATACATCAACCTGTCCAAATTAAATGTGAAAAAGATGGAGGCTTTGCCTGAAAATTGCCACCAATAATAACAAAGTGGTCCAGAAGCTCAAAGAAGGCTCCGTACAGTTTCAGGATTCCTTTGGATTGATCACATCTATCTATGTGCTGTCTAAATTCACTATATATGACCCCTTTACTTTAATTACAGGCTGAAGAAAGAACACGATCACTTTAAATTTTAGATATTACGCACCCTTTGGCTGTTTAGAAAGAAATTCACCCACAACCAAGGCCAACAGGTTAGAAGTTTAAAATTTATCTACAAGTTCACTTTCCATTGTCAAAATCGATTGTTCCTTCTATACTCATACTTGCCAGAACTCCTTTACCGACACTAAAACCAACCAGAAGATCAAGAAAGTCTATGCAATGTCTGAATTGTGCCTACAATTTGTCGTCTGAAAACATGCCTAATGCCATTATAGTTAAATTAAATGCCTTTAACTTTACCTTTTCAAGCCTCACTGGAAGAATCAGATGCAAAAATCCCCCCCCCCATCTTTTATCACTGCATTTCCAGGAATATTCTACCCAGTTATCCCCCCTCACATCCAACAACGCGAGAACTAGAACTAATCGAGGCACCTCCACCTTAAAAAACGTCTCTTTTCGTTAAATCAATCCACACGACCCTCAGCAATCCAAACCCAAGACCCCAAAAAATCCCTCAATTAAGAATCGACGGCCTTACAGAGTGGGACTGGGAGCCCCGGAGGCGCACGTGCGGGGACCGCCGGAGGGGATCGCAGCCGTCCAAGTCATGCCTGTGGGCGTGGTGGTGGTGTTGGCGGCGAGGGTGGAGGCCCCGATCGGCGGGGGAGTGATCGTACCCTAACCCCTGATCGACCGCCGAAGTCGGCGCCGCTGCCGCCGCCACCGAAGCACGGTGGAGGCGAGATCTCCTGCTGTGGAAGAGCTCCACAGCGTTCGTCATGCAAAGCGCGCGGGGGTACCGGAATCCGCCGAAGCCGAGCGGAAGAGGTCGCCGGCGTTGGCTCTCTCCGCCTCGGAAATGGCGGTGCTCGTGCAGGAGAGAGAGGAAGAGAGAGAGAGAGAGAGAGAGAGTTTTTCGGAGAGGGGCGTGGAGAGTTCAGAGATGGCAAGTTACGAAATGCAAATTCGTCGAAGTTTAGTTCGGTGATGACGTTTGGTGAAACGAAAGGAAATAAAAATAATCTGCGAAAAATGCTTTTTTACACGGCTTACTTTAATAAGGTTAAAAATCACCAAAACCTCAAATCTCATCAACTCTGACACAATTATCCTAATTTTTTTATAATGCTAAAACCCTTAAACTTGCACGCTCTGTTTTGGGGGAACTCAACCTCAGAAAACATCTTGTGATGTGAGAGGAGTCGTAACGGTTATCAAGCAGATCAAAAGGTTTTTCCCGAGCAACATGGGACTATTTTGCATAGCAGCCGGAATCAACATACACTCGAATCTACCTTAACCTGGCTCTAATGCCAATCTAGGTAGACTCGGCCTCAAAAGACTAACATTTTTTGATAATACTAAAAACCACAAACTTGTATAATACATTTACCTCGCATACAAAATTTGGGGTTTTTAATGTTATAAAAAAGTTTGAAATAAATATGTCATACAAGTATGAGTTTGGGATATAAAAATTTTGGAGTACATGTATCACATGAGTACAATTTTTGGGTTTTTTGTTTAAAAAAAAGTTTAGAATAAATGTATCACACTTAACAAAGTTTAGGGTTTTTGACCGTTTTTTCCCTTTTGGATAATAAGAAATGATTTGCATATCTACCATCAAATGAATGATGTGTGAATTAACAAGAAAAATCAGTTATATAAGAATATAATATTAATATGCTCATATATTAATCCACGAATTAAAAAAAAAATTGCACTTGCGTGTTTAATAATAACTCTTTTTCTAAAAACGATTATTTGTATCCCTTGAAATAATTAAACAATGTGAAATATTCTTATTATTAAAAACAATTTGGATTCCGTTTATTTTGCAAAAAATGAATAATTTGGAATATTTTTTTTTCAAAAAAATGATTGCTTGTATTACTTAAAACAATTAAATAGATGAAAAATATTTTCCTCACCATCAATAATTTATTTCTACACATTTTTGTAAATAATAAAAATATTTTTTGTTCATTCATTTTTGTAAACGATACAAGCAATAATTTTTCTAAACCATTCATTTTTGGCAAATAAATATAGTTTTATTTTTAAATATTTTCTTGACAAAATGATGATACTTTTCATTCATTTATTATTGTAAGTAATATAGACGATAATATTTTGGAAGGTATTTCCAAATCATCAATTTTTGTAGTCTCCTATTTTCCAACTGCAGATTTCAATTTCGTGCCATATATATTGATATGGTCGTGCTCGGATTCGATATATAGTGATTTTCTTTTGGTGGCAAATATGCCGATCGTTGATTGGTCAAGCAAATGCAGCCCAAACCAGGAACGGTGGACGCGACCGTACCGTATCGCGTCTCCGCTCAGGCTAAAATGACCGTTGAGGCGAAAGCAAGCAGCCTTCCCTTATAACGGCTAGTTTCAAGAACCGAAGAACGAAAACGCCATTTCATTTCTTCCAATCTCCGGAGCCATCATCCTGCGAAAATTTCTTTGCTCTTCGATCGCCCCATCCGATCCCCAATATTCCTTGAATTATTCGTTTCGGATTCTGGGTCTGCTCTGCGCTCGCAATCTTTCGCAAGGATTCGAGGAAAACCGAGCATGGACTTGGGATGTTTCGACATGGGTTGCATTTCAGTCTCGGACAAGCAAAATGCCGATCGTCATCTCGGTTCGGGAGAGAAGGAAGGCAGCCCAGTCCCAGTTGAGATCAAGACGTCGGCCTCGAAGTCCGGAAAGGTTAGGCTTTTCATGTTGCAATGAGGGTTCGTGGGTTGCGATTTCAAGATTAAGGGTTCGGGATCGCTTTGATTTTCTATGTTGTTCGAGGAATGCTGCTGAGGGAGCGAAACCCAGAAAGTTGTTTGGCTTAATTGTAGGTTCTATTGTCGTAGTGTGCACTGTAGTGGGGAATTCACTGAGTGGATATGTCCTTCGGATGGGTACCACGTTTGGTCTTTGTTCGATAGGTTATGTAATTCTTTGTGTTTAAAGTTCAAACTTTGATCTCATAGGGCTTTGACAAATGGACAGACTAGAATATCATAATACTCCTGAAATCTCGAACGAAGGCTGCCCTCGCGATGTATCTTTTACCACCCACTTTTCCCTGAAGTGAGGCCTCAATGCTAATTGAGTTTTGTTGACTCGTCTCATTTGCTTCCCATGGCAAAATGCACTTGTTGGACTGATTTGACACATTCTCGGTGTTAAAACACAATATGTTCAGTAGTGTCCCATGTTCAAAACTTCAGGCTTCATTCAACTTTTAGGGATAAATCTCCGAGAAAATTCTTTTAAGATGGTGGAAGGTGGTCTGGTTGTATCCTATTTCAGAGCGACCCTCAAATCTCGGATTACATTTGATGAGAATCTTCTTTCAGTTTGTTTCATTGCTGTTATTTGATTATTTGATGATAACCAAATCCTTAATGCAGAGTAAACCGTTGAAGGAAACGAGGCAATCAATGACAGCCCTCAACAGATTCACTTCGCAGATTAAGAAGCCTTCACACCGTAAGACTTCTCCTATCAATTGGTTTCCGCGCATGAAGGTGGACTCTTACTTAGAGAGGAAGATAAAAATGCTTCAGGTAATGTTCATCCTGTATTTCTTCCAAGTATGCATCGCCTTTCAATGGAATTTCCACTGAGTTAATTCAATTCAGGAAAGAGATGGCATGAACTTAAGTCTCGATCAGACTTTAGATGATGCAAATCCACATTACTCGAGGGTCCTTCGAGAAAAGATGGCGGCAAGAGAGGCTGCACACTGGGCAATGGAGGCTCGAAAAGCTGCATTGGTGGAAGCATCCTGGAGTCGAATACTACAAGCAGCCAGGTAAGAAGTTTAAATGCTTGGATGTGTCGATTATATTATGTGGTACTAAGAAGGGCATCTGTTAAGCTATAATACTAGTGCTTTGGGAATTGGAAATAAAAGAATAGCAGTCAACGTGTGCAACTTCAGTAGTAGGTGACATCATTTTACTAGTTTTTGACGCAATTGGAGTGCTTGTTTACTACATTATATTCAGCTTGGGTCCCCTGAGGGTTTTCAGGAGCCTATTCTGATTCCACTGCAACTGGCTCAATGACTCGTTGCTTCATTTTTATTTTTTTTATACAGGATTAAGAGTAAAGAAGCAGAATCTATGTTGCAGGCAGCGGAGAAGAATGCTGCTGAAGCTTTTGAAGCAGCAACAGCTATGGGAGTGATCATGTACGATACACCCAATTGCCCTCGGCAATCTACTAAAATACAGGCTTCTTCTGTAAATGGAGGAGGTTCTACTACCCATAATGTTACAGCCTCTTTCGAAACTGCATATGAGGTAGACAGAGAAGTGGCAGCGGCTGTGAAAAGTGCATTCGTTGGGCTTGCCAATTGCCCATCATTTAGTAAAGATGAATTCAGGGACTTGCTGCAAAAGATCAGCCAGAACCCAGACTCAGGTGAGAATAATCAGGAGTTAAAGGAATTTTCGTCAGAGTATGATTCGGAATCGGGGTCAGATTTCGAAACAGCATCACAGAAGAATGCTACTAGCTCTTTGGATTTGAAGCCTAGCAAGCCGCTTGATGGAACAAGACAGAGGAAAAACAAGAGGAGGCAGTCCTTGGAAAAGCTCACTATGGCAAAGCTGGTGGACATGATGGTTGAGAGACTCAAGCGTTTGCAAGAAGAGGAGCTTTCTTCTCTTGCCACTATAGTTGCAACCCGTGGTCTAAATGCTGCCTTAGCTGAAATCGAGAACAGTAAGGGTAGTGGTGGTACTGCTGGGTTTTCCAACGCTTCAGCTGTTTCTATCCCTAGAAGAATGTCCTCTTCAGGTGGTGCTGCTGGATTTTCCAATGCTTCAGCTGTTTCTATTTCGAGGAGAATGTCCTCTTCAGGTGCAGGATCCACCAGCCATCATAGTTTTGTAGATGCACAGGCGAGGAAGAACCGAGCAGCAGAACTGCCAAGTTTGGACAAATTCTTAGTCAAGCATAAGTCGAAGCTTGAAATAGAGGTAGAGAAGGCCAAGAACAGGAAGAAGCTTGGAAACAAAACTGCAGGTAGCGCATGTATAACTGGTGATGTCAGCTCGGAAGATACCGGCACTTCAAATCATTCTTCGGAAACGGATTGTGGAAATGGAGGTGTTAACGCACCTTCATCCGAGTCTGTACCCGACTTTGGAAGCATGCTAATCAAGCATTCTTCAAAACTCGAAAAGGAGATCAAAGAGATGAAAAGGAATGGTGGAAAAGAATACGAGGCAACTTTGAAGGGTCAAGATGCTTCTGAAGTTCCAGGCTTAGATAAGGTTTTGGTGAAGCATGTCTCAAGGCTGGAGAGGGAAGTTGAAGAAGCGAAGAGCAGAAGGCAGAATCGCTCAGTTGAAGGTTGTGAAATGACTAGTTCAGAGAAAGAATCGGAAGAAGTCCATGGATTTTCAGTTGGGAAAGAGAATCTGGATGTGAGCAATATTGCAAGAGAAGTTCATACAGGAGAAAGTCTAGATAAGATCCTAGTCAAGCCAATGCATAGATTGGAGAGAGAGAAACTACAAGCGTTATCCTCAAGAAGCAATTATGAATATCAGAAGCACCAGAAGAAGCATGGACATAATCTTGATGATTGTGAAAGTTTGGACAAAGTCTTGGTGAAACATGTGTCGAGACTAGAGAAGGAGAAGATGAGGGCAAAGCCAGAGGATGGGTTCTCTGTAAAAACGAGAAGCGATGCGCCCTTGCCAGTGAATGCTGAAGGTGGTCTGCACCAGATCTTGGTTAAACATAGATCAATACTAGAGAGGGAGAAGATTGCTGCTGCTTCGCAACAAGAAGATAATAATGTCTATGCAGCCCGAAGAGAAGCAAAGGAAAGGGAGCTTCATGACGCATGGGGAGGTCTAAGTTTAGGGAATTCGATGAAGCCGCATCTCTCAAAACTCGAACGAGAAAAGGCAAGTTGTTGATCTTTTTTATTTTGACATTCCCCGTTGCACTAGAGAATAATAGACCATGGACAATTTCAATAAATATGATCTCTCTCATTCTTTGATGTCTGTTTCTCTCTGTAGGCGGCTTGGATTAAGGCTGAACAGGAGGAAAGGAAAAGGGTTCTGCTGGAGTCATAAACTTCGTCCAATTCGACCATTTCAGAGGAATTTTTTCTAGCTATAAATGTAAAGACAGAGCTAGGAAAAGATTCAAACTTCAAGCATATCTCGGACACAGGATGTGTTAGCATTGTTGCGTGATTTCTATGTACAGTAGTATACTGTTGACATGAGTTCGTTTTACAGTTAATTTTCAAGGACCATTCCATTTTCCTTAGTGATCGTGACGTGTAAAGGAGAGACATCTGCTCTCTTGGCTTATGAGTTCCCTCAATCTAATCAGAAAATTATCTAAATGCTGCTGCATAATAAATTTATGAAATTACAGAATTATTCCCTTAGGATGTTATTTTAATTAGCAAGCTGATACAAAAGTTGAACTTATAGAAACAGTAAACCCCCCTTCCCCCACATGGCATCTATAAATTATACTTGAATCATAACGACTTACTTCCTCCCAAGTAAAAAGAAACGAAAAAAGGAAAGAAAAAGAATTATGGTATTTTTGGCATGTATGAACACAGTCATAGCAGAGAGGGACAGATCTATAATCCTAAAAGAAAAAAGGGTATTCGAATAATGTCCCCTTACAACTTTTCGTGATTTATACAGTAAATTTAAAGATTTCACTATCGACGACATATATTTACGCTTTTTTTATTCGATCTTCCGAGAGATAATTTACAGAAACGCCAAGCAAAGAGTCTTTCTTGCTGAGCCGCCATACATGAACGCTGGTCAGAGTCAACATACCAACGCTTTCGAGGAGTAAAGCTCACGGCAAATGCGTGCCCTTCTGCCTGCCACTGGCCCTGCCACTGCCACCACTGTCCTTTTCGACCCTGAAAAGTCTTCACTTTTTTAAGGCGACCGCACACCCAAACATAAAAAGAATCATGAAAGTCTTCAGTTTTGATCTGTCAAGCTCTGATTTTTAAGCTGGTCTACAGTCTTGTTGACCCCCGGATTGGACGCACTCTCTCTCTCTCTCCTCCATTCTCACACACGGCAGGAGCGTGCTTTGCGCTGCCTCTCTTTCTCTCACACGCAAAAAGCACCCGTTCTTGTTCTTGTTTTTGCTGCAAGTCTTTCGGTATTCTCTTTCTTCCAGTCTCTGCGAGATGGGTCTGCTCTCTCTCTCCTGCTGTCTCCTTGCCATCTTCTTGTCTCTGAGCCCAGCACTCTCCACCAACTCGGAAGGTACTCTCGTTCCACTCACTCGCCATCATGCCTTGGCTCTCGAATTTGCAATCTCATGAATTACCAGTCATTTTGGTGCCTCTCTTTCTGTTGTTGCTTCCAAAAAAGGAAGCGCCTTGTGATCTCTCCCATACCTGAATTTCGATCTCAAATGAAATTCTGATTCTGGGTCTCGTCGTTTCTTTCCTGCTCTTTTGTTTTTTCTTGAAGGAAATGCTCTGCATGCCTTGAGAACCAGGCTCTCAGATCCGAACAACGTGCTTCAGAGCTGGGACCCGACTCTGGTCAATCCCTGCACTTGGTTCCATATCTCTTGCGACTCCAACAATCATGTGATTAGATTGTGAGTCTTTCTAGTTCAACTACCCTTTGCTGCTCTTGCGTTTTCTTTTCTTGTGATTCTCTGCTTGAATTGTGAATTCTACATATTGATGATTGTTCTGAATTACCATCAGGGATTTGGGTAATTCTAATGTCTCTGGGACTTTAGGGCCAGAGCTTGGCCAGCTGAAGCATCTCAAATACTTGTATGTCATCCCTCTCTTTTCATCTCAGGGTGCTTTGTGTTATGTTTGATGAGCTCGAGTGATCTCGTGCAAGATTTATGGATTCTGAACGAAAAGGGGCGCTTTTTTTTTTCTTTTCTGTATTGTTTATGGAGTAAATATGTGTGTTTTCTGGGAATATGGTGCAGGGAGCTTTACACGAATGGCCTGTCGGGGAACATTCCGAAGGAGTTGGGTAATTTAAAGAAACTGGTTAGCTTGGATTTGTATGGCAACAAATTGGATGGACAAATACCAAAGGCCTTTGCTAAGCTGAAGTCACTTAGATTTCTGTGAGCATCTTTATCTTGATTGACTGTTGCCTTCTTGTGTCTTGAACTTCAAAATCGAGCAACTCCTTGATATTTGATTTCCATGATCGTGGCTCAGCCGTCTCAACAACAACAAGCTCACGGGACCGATACCGAGGGAACTCACCGCCCTCTCTGACCTCAAAGTATTGTAAGTAGAAATATCAAACTTACTATTGTGATGCTGAAGTTCGGATGTTATGTCTATGTAGAGTTTCTCCCTAATCTCTCACCTTTTGCAGTGATGTTTCTAACAATGATCTCTGTGGAACGATTCCCGTGGACGGTCCATTCGCCAGTTTCCAAATGGAAAGGTGTGATGACTTAATTCTTTCATTTATCTTCTACATGGTAGGGCATGTTAATTTCCTGACTGGGCGGAAAAAAACAGAACTTTGGCAGCGCACATGCTCTGATCTTGCTCAGTACTAGCGTGAATTCATGAATGGCATCTCTTCCTTTGGATGATGAAGTAGAGATTAGTCGGTTAATTGACAATCTTATTCGACATCAATTAATCAGACATATTCGAACTTGTACCTTGTTGCAATCATGTGAAGTGGTTCTTTTCAGCAGCAAGCGTGATCTGCTGGCTTAGTTTAGCTTCTGGTGACAAATTTATACCACAAAGATAACCATGAAGAAGGCCCCCTTTGTTTCCCTAGAAAGTAACCATAAATGGGTTTTTCAAGTGCTTTGCTTGTTTAGTCTTGTCTTCCTCAATGAAAAGATGAAAGGAGTGAAAAATGCAAGCTGAGAGAAGCTCTCTGGTTGGGATATTATCATGATAGCTCCAAGATGACAAATTCATCGGTGATGGATTGCTCCTTGTCGACTTTGTTGCTAGCTTGCATACTAGCGTTGTCGTATATGACTCTGTTACTTTGATTTAATGCACTAATGAGCTCGTGTCTTTGTTTCAGCTTTGAGAACAACCGGCTCAATGGACCGGAGCTGCAAGGACTAGTGCCATACGACTTTGGATGCTGATGAAAGCTGGCTTGCCTGGATATCACATCTCGGAGACATATACGGCAACACTATGATAGTCGTGTTAATAGTCAGAAGTCGGAATGTACTTGCAAGTTAGCTGAATAAAAGTAGTGGCACTTGGTAATGTATTACAACATTCGGGCCGCGAGAATGCCAACACTTTGTATGACGCAGTATATTGGTTAAGTACAACAATCCTTTCATTTAACCACGGTGTTAACACTAAGGGTGCAAATAATAACCATTCTGACTAGAAATTGATTTTTGGAAAAGATATAGATTTTTCTATTTTTATTTATGAATGAGTTTCTAAGCAAAAAATTGTGTTTGATAATGATGCAAAATATCTACTCCCGAAATATAATTTCATTTGATAATAACACAAAATTTCTCCTTCCCGACGAGCAATGGATGGCAAATGGCGATAGGCGACAGATGGCGGGCGATGACGGGCAACGACCAGCAGCAGCGACTGCAGCGAACGGCAAGTGAGTGCCCAATTGGTAAAGAAGACAAGCAATGAAAAGAATTTTTATTTTTCATTTATGTTCCGAAAATAGAGACAAATAAAATTTTTTTACTTCTCATTTATGTTTTAAACATTTTTAAACTAAAAATTTGTTTCAGAATTAGAAAAATGAAATTACGTAATAAAATGAATTATTCCAAAAACAAATTTGGAATAGAAAAGTTGTTCTAGAAAAAAAAAATGATTGTCATGTGCGCCCTAAGAGCAAGAACTTTCTATGATCTAATTATAATCCATGGAATGGCATTACTAATGTCGATCAAAATCTCCCAAAAAAAATGTCAATAAAATTTCATAGTAGAGAGAAGCTTGTATTTGGGTAAATTTTTATCAGTTTTGCCCAAATGTGGGGACTTTTTATTTTTCCATTTTACGTACACAATCTAACCTTAAAAAAAAAAAAAAAAAAAGATAGAGAAGAATGGCCGACGGTGTGAGAAAAAATTGTTCTCGCGAGCACTCAGCCGAGCCTCTTTAACGCCCGACTGGTATTTGACAATTTGTTTCCCAATGAGAATTGAGTATGGCGAGAAGAACAAGATTGGACCGAAATTGTAATAATTGAATCGGTTGCGGGGCGTGTACGGTATTAACAAAAGATCGGGGGGCCACACTACAAAAAAAAAAAAAAAATGACCGGTCGTCGCGAGCCCTGTACTCGACGTGTTGGGAACTGGGGACACGTGGCGGTTGAATAGCGGCCGCATTTGGACTCGTGTCGAGAAAGGGATGGCTCACCTAAACTGGCAGAAAAAGGTTTTGGATTCCCCTTCGCTTTGCGTGTTGGACCCTCCGAAGACAGCACCACTCGCGGGCGTACAAGTGTTCGGTACTCGCCTCAGTCGGCACTTCTCCGTCTTGGTCAAAACTTTTATATACCGACAGAAAATATATATATACTCTTATTTATGGTAGGTAAAATATAAACTTGGCTTATATGTCGATCATGATACCTAACGTGTATAAAAGAATCTAGGAAGTGCATCGTCTTATACCTAAAAATGTCTGTATTATCTGATGAGAGAAAGGCAAAATTATTAATGTTTCGCCAAGTGGCTTACAAAGTGGACATATGGAATTGGTGACCAGAGAAAATTATCAAAACCCATGTCCTAATAATTTCGAGGGCAACTACCCATCTTCACGACATATGATGCTTAAATTTCCATTTTGGCACTTTTTGTATTGCTGCAAAATAAAATCTCCAATAATCCTTTTGCCCATAATTTGTCTCCATAGAAATCGGCATAATCCATTGATACACGACTTTTTAATTTTAAGCGTCTAATTTTGACCCCAAAAAAATTTTAGTGTCTAATGCAAAAATATATATAGAGAGAGAGAGAGAGAGAGAGAGAGTAAAACCAATTTTCCATGAACGAGTACAGGAACAGTGAACAGTGGCCAGGCCACCAGGCCACCACCTTCGTTTTAAATCCTAAGAAAAGGAAAGACCCAATTTTTATTTCAAGCGCTCGCGTTTCTTGCCTTCCTATATATTTGGCGACTTCTCCTCCTTCCCTCCCTCTTTCTCTCTCTCTCTCTCTCTCTCTGCCTCCCTCAGCACCCTCAACCAAGAAAACCCTCGCAAGAATCCAGGCGCAGTCGCAGTTTCTTGAACCCGCCAGGCCTCCTCCCACGAAAGCGGAAAGCCCTTTTCTTGGTTGCCTGATTCCTTCCCCAAGTTCACCGTCATCATCTTCTCCAAGAAAGATCCGAACCCAGAAACGGAAAATGGCCTGTCTCCTCCGGCGGAAGAACCCCGCCCTCTCGTGTTCCCTCCACAAGCTGGCGATCACGCATTCCGTGGCCAAAGGGTATTCGATCCCCAGGGCCTTCCGCCATTCCCCCGAGAACCAGCCCTCCTCGGCCAGAGCTTACTTCCGTCCCCGTCGTTTCCCGAGGAAGGCGAGGGAATACCATCCCTCCCCGGCTGCTTCCTTCTCCTCCTCCTCCTCGCCGGCTTCTTCTCGGGTCGGGTTCGTGAGCTGGTATCTGGGTATGGTCAAGTCCCGACCCGTTTTCACCAAGAGCGTCACTTGTGGTCTTATTTACACTGCTGCTGATTTGTCCTCTCAGGTGTGCTGTATTTGTGTACGCCCTTGAAAATGCCGTTTATGCTTCTCTGCATTCGTGTTTCGTCATATCAGTATTATGCTGAATTCATATTTCGATTGCTCGTTCGCCTGTCCATTGAGGTGGTTAATTTTAATTTTCATAGTTCAGTTTTATTGCTTGCAAGGTGTCCTCCGCTTGAATGAAATGAGTAATGATTGATGAGTGAAAAAGAAAAGAGCCAAAGAAAAGAGAAAGAAAGACCTTTCGTTACAGTTGTTTGTATCCTGTCCAATCTTGCGTTCTGCTGCTTATTTTTATTAACAAGAGATTCTTGTCTTCAGACGCTTGCGAAGTCATCTTCAGAATCTTATGACCTTGTGAGGACATTACGGATGGCTGGATATGGTCTGTTGATTTTAGGGCCATCGCTGCATTTTTGGTTCAATTGCATGTCGAGACTTTTTCCAAAGCAGGATCTTGCATCCACGTTCAAGAAAATGGTCATGGGGGAGACCCTTTATGGTCCCGCTATGACCGTGGTTTTCTTTTGCATGAATGCCGGTCTACAAGGTACTGGACATTTTCCACTAGATGTTTATCTTATACTTGGTAAAACTGTTGTTAATGACTTACATATGCTATTTATAATTGATTGTAAACACGGCTCTTTTGTGAACCATTTGTGTTGTTGCATTGCTGGTGAAAGTCTTATAAGCCTTTTCTACTTTGGAGCACATAATTTATAACAAGATACACAATATGATGATAATAAGTCGAAAGTCAGTGGTGAAGCCTTCTATTTTGCAACGTTGTGAAAGATTCTGTCCTGATTAATAAAAAAATGAGAGGAGGAGGAGGTGGCCAGTAAATTGACAAGATTAGATGATCCACGGCACCTTATCATTATATGCATTCTCGATACTTTTTTCTGTCAGCAATAAGTATAGTTGCCCTGCAAATGTTGTTCACATGGACTGGGGATGAGAAACAGAATGCATATAAATCTGGCTAGGGGTAGGCAAGTGAGTAGTTAACTGCAAAAAGACTCTGCTGTGTTCCCTCTGCTTCTAGTCCAAGAGACTGTAGGAAACAACAAGTTGTTGATATAAGAGGACATAACATCACAAAATGTACAACTGTATTGTGCTTGATTTGTGGTGATTCCAAAGTACTTCAAAGTCTTAGAGCTAGAGAACCAATGGAAAGTGGGTTGAATGGCTATGTTTCTTTACGCATGTTCTTAAAAACATCTTAGCAAGCACTTGCAAAGGCAGAAATTTCCGAATATCGGTTTTCTTTTCTTCTGCATGACTTGTATCGTACAGCTTTCTTAAACGATCTCACTTACGAAACACAATTTAAAATTATCGGCGGTGCAAGTCGTATTATTCAGTTGGATGGAAAAAAAATTTCCTTTTTATCCGCAGCTTCTTCACCTTGAACTATACTTAAAATTCTAGCTATTGACAGCAGAACTTTTCTTTTAGCAAAAAGTCATTGCAAGTTTCAAATTGTGCTTAGGATAATTGTGCCGCATTGATATCTAAGACATTTCCATGATCACTATGCTCAGGTGAGAATGGGACGCAGATTGTTGCTCGATTGAAACGGGACTTGATTCCAACATTGGTTAATGGATTTGTGTACTGGCCCTTTTGTGATTTCATCACATTTAGATTTACCCCTGTTCAATTACAGGTATGACATTTCTTCTGCTTTGTGTTATATTTCTCCTTCCACTTCAAAATTTGGATTAAGTCACCATTTCCCGAGTACTCAGTTCTTGATCTTCTTATGAATTTTCTCTTTTTGCTCTTTTCTTTCATGCAGCCTCTCGTGAGCAACTCGTTCTCATATATATGGACCATATATCTAACTTACATGGCTAGTTTACAGAAAGTGGATTCAACTGCTAAGCTAACTACAGAAGCCACCATTTCTCCACCGCAATAGGCTCTAGATTTTACTTCAGGTTGCCACTCACAGTACATGAAATCTTGTCCTGTGCAGTTTTTAGGACTTCGAGAGATGCAACAATCAGTGCAGAGAGCATATGGTTCAAGAGAAAAGGAACCACCCTGATTATTCTTCTAGTTTAAGGAACAACTCCATTGTCTAGCAGACGTCTTCATCATGTTATTCAATTACTTGCATGAGATGTAATTAGCAGTTCAGCATCACAGGTTACTGTAAAGCACTACTCAATGAAGTTGTTAGGGCATTTTTTCCTGAAATTTTGCTTTGGCTCGTGTAGTTCCATTCCTCATTTTCCTTGGCGCATATTATTGGAAAAACTTGCTTACCTACAAGTAATCGAACTATTCCAGAGCACATTGGCTCTCTATATTTTATCAGTTTTCTTTTATGATCATTGATCAGAATCTCCAGTAACAAGTAGCGATGCCTCGCTTCATAATCGCTTTTGAAAATGCGACGAGTTATGTAGTGCTGCAATGCCAAATACGAGGGAGGTCTTTCTCAGAGTGACAGGAGCGTTGGCCCATTGCTGCCAGTTTTAATGGACATTATCTGTATTACCTTTGGAAATTCTGGAATTATTCAATAAAGACTATATTCATCAGCATATTACTCTTGCTCTCGAAGAGCAGCGTAAATTCATGATCTCTTTTCTTGCCACATCGACATCGCTCTCCACATTGAAGATTTCACAGGATGCGTTCCGTCTAATGCTTCATCGGGACGACCAATTTTCGGTTCGATATCATAAAAGAAACAGCGATTCTGATTACGGATCCAGAAGATTGTCATTCTCCCAAGGAAAGGATTCATATTGGGCTCGCTTACAGATGGTTCGAGTGACAATGCATGCAACTCGGAGAGACAGAACTTGGGACAGAATAAGAATGACAGTCAAATCTTGAGGAACAAAATTTTCACTAGCAGGGGAAAAAAGATCGATTACACCAATTGCAACCATGCCGGTCTGAACTACATAGATTCTCTGCTGTATAATGTTCAACTGGTATATCCAATGAGGTATAAGGATAGGCGAAGGACCATAAACAGATACAGAACACACGGATGTTTGCTAATTTCCTGACTATCCTGATTGTGCCCGAATATTTACATTTTCTACTTCGTAATTAGTAAACAACAATGCCCTGCTTTTGACGACAAGAAGGAAGAAAAAAAAGATAAAGATAAAAGATAAGGAATTAGAAGACCAGAGCTAGTATGATCTCCACAGCATCTGGAACTAATCAGTTACTCCATTCCTCAAAGCCAGTAAACTCAGTGCGAGACCAAAACTTTCTACCAAAACCTCAAAGGAAGAATAAAATCAACAAGCTCCATCATCGCTTAACAAAATTCTCGGCTCATATATACCAATCTCTCTTGCTGATGAACTTCTGACAACCTGGATCTGTATTCACCCACTAAAAGCACGTGAACAAATTTTCTCTAGCTGGACAGACCAATTTTCTCCAAGTATTTCAGGGTTCAACTCCATTGCAGAACGTAAATCCAACACGGACGCACAGACAGAATTCACTGGATTCTGCACGCTTCTCCCAGGTCCCATCCCACTTCTACAATTTACAATACGATCATCCCATCGTCCAGAACGCTGATATCCATGCTTAGACCCGGCGAGACTCATGCAAGGCCCAATCAACCTTTTCAAATACACATCTACCGCATTATTCAAGAGATTTGCACAGTTCACCGAGACCTTGATGCCCTCCATCTCCAACTTGCGCTCCATGATGCTTCTCAAGGAACTCGTATCGGGTAGCTCGCTTCTGTTGAGGCAGGTCTCAGCATTGTACCTACCATACGGAGATGTGTTGAGAATAGATTTACCTGTTCCACCAAAATTAACAGAGATACCAAGAGGAGCGGTAACTGGGCTCCTGCTTTGAACGCCCGGACTTCCGGCCAACTGCTCGACCTCTTCACCATCTTCCACTGATGCAATTTCTACCGGAGGTTTACTACCAAGAGACTGTAACTCAGTCGGACTCTGTGGCTCTAGTGTTTTATGAACCAATGCCTCAGATGCAACAGTTTGAGGCTTCCCTAATGGCCCAAGAGGGCTTGGGCGGTCCTTGAATTTGCAACTTCGATTGCCTAGAGACCTTATCTTGCGAGGTGAAGGAGGAAATGCAAAACCATGTAATGACTGGAGACCGTTCTTTTGATGCCCCTTTACGGGTTCGACGCTGAGGTTAGCTCTATCATTTCCACAGGGCGGAGATTGTGCGAGGCACGCATTCTTGAGGATTGACCTGATCAGTTGATTGTGAAGCGGGATAGTTTCCCTCCCGATCGTCTGCATACACAGCCTATTAAACTCGGACTTGCTAATTGAGGAAGCAAACAACTTTTTCAGCTGATCAAAGTACTTCTCCGCTCGCTGATGCCCGATTCGACGGACAATCATCTCCTTCAACTCTAATGTATCGACCCGGCTGAACTGCTTGTTGTGCCCCATTCGCATTACCAGATCGCCCAATCACCAAAACAAGCTCAAGAGTCAAAATTCAGACTTTTGCCGGCAGAACCCTTCCACTCGAACTAACCATCCCAAATCCCGACCAAAACCCTAACTCCCAGTTGCAAAATTCCGTCCCTGCAAATCACCTGAACAGCAGCAACGAACTCACATCAGAATCATACGCAATGAGGGCAAAACCCGAATCAAGAATCAAGCGATTAAGCATCGCGCAAGCTAAACTCCTCGAAAGCTCACGCAGAGAAGCTACACAAGTGCAATCCAAACTGGTCATCAAAAAACGGAAACTTGGAGCTGCGCTCTACTCAAGAACAAGAACACCGACGGACCCATGAAGTCAATGCCGACGATCGATCCCAGAAAGAGACATTCGGAAAGAGCAAAAGCGAAAACACAATTGGGGAAACCCCATTGGGAGCAAGAAACGAAAACCCTTTTCCCCAATCGAGAGACGCACCTGAACGAATTTTTGATTTTGACCGCGAAATCGCGGGACTTTGGGGGTGGATTGGGTTGCTGGATCGATTGAATTTGATGCGACGGGGAGGGGAGAGATGCGCGGGGGTGGGGATTGATGGGGATTGGGGGTGTGGCCTTTCTTTTTGGTTTCGTGCTGGGGTTTGTCGGGTCGTGGCTGGGGGACAACGCCCGATTCGATCGAACGAGGATTGTCTTTGCTGAGGATTGGAGAAGTGCGTCGTCTCGCGAAGTCGTAGACAATTCTCGTTAAGGGAAAGGGCAGAAGGGCAAAGAAAAGAAAAGAAGAGGCACACGTGCGCTATTTCCAGGGGTCGCCATGGACCTTGTGTGCGTGTCTGCGGCTGTTCATTTTATTTTATTTTTTAATCTTTTTTGGAAAATTATATCGGAAATTAGAAATAGGGTGTAGTCAAAAAAGTGTTCCAAACCATTTCTTGAGCGCGAGTAATTGCTAATTTTTTTAGCTTGTAAATAAACGATTAAGAATTCCATTTTTATCTATCTAAATTTCATTTTCAATTCGATTCGATTTTCTATCTCGAATAAAGTCCACTTTTTATTTACTTCTAAGCTCACTAGCTCGATTAAGTAGAAGTGTTGCTCTGGGCCTATTCTTGTTGTATCTTTTATTGGTACCATCGATTGAGAATAGATGGGTCTAGAGGCCTATCGATACAAAAGAAAATAATTTGTTTAATGTTATTTAGTTACCACTATCCATTTTCAAATTTACATCCTCTTTGTGTTTTGTTTGCAAATATTATGATTCGCTATATATATCGCACTCATTTCGCAAAAGCAAACCGATATATTGACTTTTTGGTAAAGTACACATATCTCATGTGCACAACCTCCTTATAGCTGATGTTACTCCTAATTTATTGATGTTTTCACTTTATGTGAACCTATTTTGTCATGGATAGTGATGAGTACTAGTTATCCTGTTGTGTTTTTTTTTACCTCTATTTTAATTTGATGCACCTCACTTTCCGAGCCCAAAAAAGACTTTGATTGCATGCTAAAAACACTCTATAAATATAGGTAAACTCAAACTACAATAATTTGATTAGTGTCTATGTGCGCTCAAATAGTAATAGGTAGACTCAAGCAAAAAGTTTGGATTCGTTTTTCCCATGCAATTACTTAATATTCCTATACTACTTTTCAAGTGAGATTGAGCATTTAGGCTACTTTTGACAGTTTGGATTTGAGTCAAGATAAAATAGTAGAATATCCTATTTTGTGTTTGGCAACATCTTCCGCACTAGATAAATGTGGATATATCTTAATAAAATGCCGGATAAAAAATTCAAGTTAAGGATGTGATAAATCCAAATTGAATATACAATAATTAACAAAACATATCAATGATGAAGTAACACATTGAGTTTCGCGAGCCATTGCACAAGGACCACCTTCACAACAATTGATCATTATTGCCCTTGATCACCACTGATTGTCGTCCACAATGCTTTTTTTTTTTTGAGACAGAAAGAAATATTATTAGATGGAAACAGTATTACAACCTGCAGCTACAGCATCTAATACAAGAAGATCCGAAGGGGGAGGGGGGGGGGGAAGTCAACCCAATTAGGTAAAAGATAGCCCTTGCTATGGGCCTTAGCGGCCCAGTCAGCTGCAAAATTTGCTTGTCTTTTGCAAAACCTAATACAGAGATGAGAAAAGCAGCAAAAGAGAGCGGCGGCTTCTGCTATCAAAGTGTGAATCTCCCATGTCGTCCACAATGCTTGTTCGCCATAAAATGTGACAAAAATAATAAGGAGAATTACCAAAAAATTCATAAATATATTAGGATTGTATCAATTATGTTATAAACTTCTTCTTTTTTGTCAATTGAATCCTAAATTTTTTTGCAAATGCATTAATTTAGTTCATTCAGCCAATTTTGGCCAATTGGCTCTAACCTAGACAGTTTTTAATAATATTTTATTTTATTTCAATTTTTTATTAATTTTTTATTTTTCTTTTTTTATCTTCCTCCTTCTTTGCCCATAATGGTTGGCCGAGCCAACCTCACCATGGCCTCGCCCAAGCAAAGGTGACCTCGCCCATAGCTAGTAAGGCCACGGTCGCTTTCACTAGGGCTTGGATGAGGGCTTTATTGCCCTCGTCGGTCGTTGTGGGGCAAAGAAGCAAACAAGGAAGAATAGAAAAAAGAAAAGGAAAAATAAAATAAAAATAAAAAATTCAAAGAAAATAAAATATTATTAAAAATTGTTCACGTCAGTATCGTTTGAACTAGGGATGATCATGGTCCGGATTGGGCCAGTCCACCTTCTAACCCTACGACCAACCTGCACAGTGCTGGTCCTCAATTTTTGGAACCGATGACCGATCCTATTGAGCCTGGGACCAAGGATCAAACCAAACCCATAGGACTGACCTAATGGGTCCGGTCCGGTTCCCGAGTCAACCCGAAACCAACTGATGATTTTTTATTTCATTTTTTGTGCTCCTTAAAAAAACGATTGAGGACCCAGAGTCAACCCAGGACTAACTAATAATTTTTTATTTCATTTTTTGTATTCCTTGAAAGGGCAACCGAGAACCGTACCGACCCAATGGGTTCAATGATGAGCAAGGTTAGCTAAGAAAGGCAAGCGGTGAGGGTCAAGTGGGGTGAGCATCGAACATAATGAGCATTGAATGTCGAGCGGGGAGCAACAAGTTAAGCGAGCATCGAGTGGTGAGCGGCACAAGTGACCCAAAGCGAGCGAGGCAAGTGTCGAGTGGTGAGTGGAGAAATTGTTTTTTTCGATTTTAGCAAATTGAAGACTAAGAAGACAAATAAAACAGAAGATAACGAATATTAGAGGAGGATGCCATAAGGTGCCTTTTTGGACTCTGTGAGGATTCCTCACAAAAAACATTTTCCTCTTTCGTAAATAATGATTATTGACGCCATAAAAGACATAAAAAATCTAAGTTATTAAAAAACAATGTAAGAACTCCTCACTAAAGAGCTATTTAATGTTGTTGATGCCGTTTATTTTAAGATATTCTCTATATAAAAAAATTATAAATAATATTATATATATAGAGAGAGAGTCAGGGTTGGTCCGAGTTGGACTGACCCAAAACTCTTAGGACTGATGACCGACATGCACAGTGCCGGTCCAGAAATTCTAGGACCAAGGACCGACCTAGTCTTCCTAAAAACCGAACCAGGACCGGCAGGGTTGGGCCGGTCCAGGGTCGGTCCAAGGTCGACCATGGACCAATGCTCACCCCTAGTTTGAACGGTTCGCCAAAATTGGCTGAATAGACTAAATTGACACAATTGCAAAAGTTTTATGATTGAATTGGCAAAAAAAAAAAAGATTTAGAATTAAATTAACACACTTGAAATAGGTTTAGGATTTTTTGGGTAATTTTCATAAAACAATATCGTCTTGATTACAACAATAAAACGTCGCCGCCATTGGTAATCTATGGCGGTGCAACCACAATGGTTTTTTTCTCTTTGACAAGTAATAACCTCGCATTATCTCTAGACCCCAACTTGCCAAAACGATCTCGTATCACTATGCGATCTCTTCCATTAAAACCAAGCCTAAGATATTCAGCATAGGTAAATCACAAATCGATATCAATAATCAATCATTTTCCTAGAATTTTGGTGCCCCGTGCGTGCGAGTTTTGTGTGCAGCCTGCGCCACCCTTCACTTCTGCATCGTTCACTACTGCCTCGTCTGCTAGATCGGTCGCCCTAGCACCTCCCAAGGTCGCTCCGTGACGGCCTCGACGACATGTAAATGGCCTTCGATGCAGTGAAGTTGAGTGAGGAGTACGGCCGAGCGGTGGATATTGCGAGACTGGTGCCAAAGGAGACAAATGAGAGGGCGCTGAAGTGGGTTTGACGGGCTGGTAAGGAAATTTGAGAGGCAATATTTTGGATATCGCCGGAGATTGTGCTAGGCAAATGAGATTTTTTAAAAAAAAAAAAAATCCTATCATGGATTGCACTAAACATGTGATGGGATTTTTTTATATCCATAGGATTTCTAATGCCACCTTATATTATATTATCCCAATCCCAATCCGAACTACCAAAAGCAACTTTAAATCAAATGGAACGAGAGGTGCTTTTAAGTATAAGGCTTCGATTATTTCATGGAAAATAAATGGTTTGAGAAATATTTTTCTAAAATTGATCTCCTATATTGCTTGAAATAACTAGCCAACGAAAAATGTTTCTATTATCGATAATAATTTATGAACGATAAAAGTAATTTCGTTTTATTTTTTATAAGCGATAAAAAAATTATTATTTTTAAGAAAATATTCTCAAAAATATTCATTTTTCGTGAAATAGACAGTCTAAATTTCTTGACAAATTAATCATTTAATGGGAAGAAAAAGACACGAGATTAATTCGATTGTTTCATATAAAACACCTTAATTTCAAACTGAATATATAGAATATAGCAAAAGAAAAATAAAAGGATGAAAGGAGTTTTTGTTACGCAAAAGTCTTTAAGTGACAAATTCAACGTTATAAAAACTAAGGAGCCTCACAAGAATATGGTTAATCGATTTTGCTTGCACGATGGCCCAAAAAAGACAAATTATCGTAGATTTTCCCTTGAAAAGAAAAAAATAAAATAAAAAGGAAAAAATAATAAGAGTTTTTCCCTTGAAAAGAAAAAAATAAAAGAAAAAGGAAAACGAGAAACGCCGCCAAAGGCTGGTCAACTAGGGTTTCTGACCTGTTGCCCCTATATATGTAGACGAGCCTCGCCTCGCATCCGTCCCTCACTTCTCAGCGATTTCTGCTCAGCTTGCGCGCTCTTGCTGTCGGCCGTCGCTGAGTTCTCGAAGAAGAAGAAGCCATGGGTCACTCTAACGTCTGGAACTCTCACCCCAAGAGCTACGGCCCTGGCTCTCGCGCATGGTAGGCCCCATCTCCCTCTTCGTTGTCTAGATTTCGAAATTTTGATTGGAAAACCGTTGCTTCATGCTCGTTCCTTCAGTGACATGATTGTTTTGGCGTGATCGGTTCGATAATCGATTTGGTTTTTCTCGGATGGGTTGGTATGGGAGGGGTACGAGTATGGATTTGGATTGCTTTGCTGTTGGTAGCCTCTTATGCGCATGTTTCGACGTTCTTGTTTTTGTGCTATGACCCTGTTAGATGCTGATATTCGGCGTTTTTGGATGATGGGTTTGCGGAGATTCTGTTGTTTCGTGAGCCCGTTCAAGGGTTAAGTTGATCTCTTGAATCAGAGGCTTTTTACGTAATGTTCTGGGGACTCTGGAATGAAGGGTCTTCCTTCTTTTGTGCCCTGGCGGGGGAGGAGCTGACGGTGTTTGTTTGATTGAATAGAAATAATGCATTCACATTGAGTAGATTGGACATTGAAGTATTAGATTTCCTAATGATGGACTTTCATTTGGGAATGAAGTGCTACCATGTCTTGATAAGTTTCATGGGATACCTGCTTGGTGCTCTGTGATCACGGGTACGCAGTGGCGAGCCCCCAGATGTCGAACGGATACTTGTAGTTTCGACCAGCTGGCAGCGTGTTCTAGTTCCTCTAGATACTGATGCGATATCGGTTGCTTGGAGTAATTGCGTGCATAGTAGCAATAATTTTTCTGTAGTCTGTTTCAACCTTTGTGTACAGCTAATATGTTCACTATGAATTCATCTGCCGGAACTAGTGGCTGCCTAGCATCTGTGGATATTGCTAGGATTTATATACAGAAGTTGTCAGCTGACTCGACATGTGCATCCTTTATCTATAGAACTGCATTTTCTTACAATCCTGTTGATTGAAGTATTGAAGAGTAATGGGTCGACCATCGGTAGTCAATTACTCGATAGACATTTACGCAGCTCACAGTAAAAGAACTCAAATCTGCTTTTTGTCATGGTTTGCAGTCGCGTGTGTGGGAATCCTCATGGTTTGATTAGGAAGTATGGACTCATGTGCTGCAGACAGTGTTTCCGCAGCAATGCCAAGGAGATTGGCTTCATCAAGGTAAACTTCAACCTCATTAACAAGTGTACTTTAACTGCTGATTAACCATGTACTGTTTTTATGTAAATACTTAGTTTTTGTTCCTGTTTCGTTTTGCAGTACCGCTAAAGAGCTAATACTCTCTGCCCCCGGCAATGTCCCAGTTCAAGCACTCTTTTAGAGATCTAGATTTGCCATAATTTTAATGTGTTGATGTCATTGTCATTGGAGCCAACTTTGGACTTGAAATTTGTAAGGATCGCCTATTTGAGTTCGTAAAACTCTAAATTTTCTTGTTCATTTGCTTGCCTCCCCCAGTATTTGCACTTTGCCCTTTTTGGTGATGATGTTGCTGCACAATTATCTGCAGTGGAAGTTGAGCTCTCTCATGATAGTCACTTGTCTTAAACTTGTGATTCCCCAATGTTAGTTCTTGTGGCGCTTCTAAGAATTGCCAATGGAATCTTTCTACATGTTGGGCGACATTCATATCGAGCAGGGATTATTTGGGGTACTTAAAAAATGGACGGCATTGTAGAGACTCTACTGTATGATTTGTCATAACTCGCATCGCTGGAATTTCTACTTAGGTTTCGTGTTTGTATGAATGGGTCATAGCAGAGTGTGTCGGCATTGTCACTGTCGGTTCCTTAAGGTTCCTTAAAACCCCTTGCTCTTAGGAAAAAATAAACTATCTTGTACACCATGGTTTTGTGGGGCTTCAGCGACAAGCAAAAGCAGGGCGAAAGTCGTTTTCTTTCCCGTAAATTAATCACATGCCCGGTCAAGTAGAGTGTGTGGGTATATATATTATTGAGACACCTATTGGATAGTGGGGGTTCAGTTTGTCGCTATTTTTAAAACCGACTAAAGGCACGACCTTTCACCTCATCGCACGCCGCTCGAAAATTCCGAATGTTGCTTTCACATGATGGTCACAGCTCAACAATCTCGGATACCTTTCTCTTTTTCTTTCTCAATCCCCGTAGAAGCTGTCACTGCGCAAGCTTTACGGCAGTAACAGCGCAGGCTAGGGTTCCTCAACAAGTTTTGATGTGATTAACTAGTTTTGATTTGATCGTATTAGCTAGCCACACTTCATTTCTAAGCAAACCCTTTATGCCGAGTTAGCAGTGTGTGTATATGATTGGTGCCAAGATCATAAAGAAGCCTCTTATGAATTGCACCCTCAACGATCAAAGCAAGAAGTTGAAGAAGTTGAATTAGTAAATAAGCAATGCTGGACACCGTGCACTAATTTGCAAATTGCAATTAGATGGTTAAACAAGTGAGTCGTACTCGAGTACCAAAGTGGTGTCATATCCATTGGGTGTCGCATCCTTTGAAAACCGCATGCCCGAACATCTTGTGCAATTTCTTATTAGAACGGCTTTTCTTTTATCTTGTTGAGCCACTAACTTGTTTCGAGTGCCAAAGGAATAAAGAGGAAACTTGGGTAATCTTTTGCTCCTGGGGACCATCTTAGAAGTGGAAACCATTTATTTTTAAAGTGTTACTGATTTGATCTATTAGGGGTATTTTCGAAGTGGAGGAAAGGTGCTTACTCGCTATCAACCGTCAACTCTCCACTAAATTTCCATTCATAATCTCATAAAATTAGTCGACCATGTTTGGCTTCGAAGTGATCCCTCCGAGCTAGACTCTGTACTAAACTCTAGAACGATGTTGCTCTCTCTCGAGTCTGAACTCAAAGAGAGTATTGCAAAGCATGAAATGTTCAAACCCAAGCCTTGAACTCCGCCATCTTTTGAGGTGCAGCACACCACCTGTCAAAATCTTCTTCGTTCTACTCAGATTAAAAAGAGAGAGAGAATACAGGGCTGGAGAGAACCGAAAGGATGAGTTGTGGCTCCAAGACGTCCTTCTTTTGAGGGGAGATAATGAGCTAAAGTGTTGGGAACAAGCAACATGTGAGTTGACAAACGAGTGAAAGGGACATGAGATCTTAAATCAAGAGTGCCTAGACAGACGGAACAGTTTGGGCAGACAGTGTAAGACCAGTGTGGCCAAGCATTTCTTTTGGGATTTTTCAGCTGAAGCCCCCTTACGTGGCTTCGAATCTTAAAGTTTCATATTGTCCTAAATTAAGGGAAGATCAAGGTTTGTTGGAAGATAGGATTCATTAGACAGCCGACGTCTCAGCTTTAAACCTCTTTCTTTTGGCTCGAGCAGTGTTTTTCTTTTGAGGGTAAACGTCGAGCAATTGACATTGACAACTATTGCCTCAATCTTATCTCTAAAAGCCATAACTAATCAACTCGACGAGGTTTCGTGCTTTTCTTTTTGTTAGAGGAATTTGAAGGTAACTGTGATCCATCATGATATTTCCCTACACTAACCAACCGTCGACTTTTATGGGAGATATTATTAATATTTTGTGATCAGGAAAAGGGCGATCGCATCCTTTGACGTTACCTTGTACCACCATGGAAAAGCTCATGGAGGATGTCTAATGAAAATCCGCAAAAAGCGATTATGGAATGATTGCGCAGCTCCTAAAAGCGCTAAGCCCATCACGCGTCCATTTTGTGTAAATTATGTTTAATTTGGTAATTGATAGGCATAGGCTAACCGGGACGGCAGATGAAACACTCCAATCAAGCCACTAAACTAAGTTAAAAAGGAGAAGAAGAAGAAGAAGGAAAACCTCCAAAACGTCAAATAATCAAAGGATGGCATTGGCTTGATTAATCACAAAATTAAACAACACAGCCCTCCCTCCCCTGCATCCCCCAAAAAGATTCACAAGAAAAACCCACCGTTTCCCCGAAGAAAACGTCTCTCTCTCTCTCTCTCTCTCTCTGTGCTACACACTTTCCTCTGCTCTCTCCCAAATCTTCTCCTCTTCTTCACCTACTCCTCTCTCCCCTCTCTCTCCCAGCGCCAAATCCACTGCAGACCCGCGCGCACTTCCGTAGTCCTCGCAAGATTTCTCGACTCTCCGTGTTCCAAGATTCTTGATTTTCTTGGAGTTTCTTGGTGGTTCTTTTCTTTTCTCGTTTTCTTTCAAGATTCTGGGTGTGGAGTGTGCTGGGGTTTGTGGGGGGAAGATAAACCCCCTTTTCTTCTTTCTGCAACGCCATGTGAGGGAAGATTTTCGAGGGTTCTTCATTCTCTAATGGTGGCTTCCATCTCCGAGAGCATCCGCAAACCGCCCTCGACCCAGGCATCGTCCACAACACCAGCAACGCCGACACCTCTGCATTCCGCTCCCGAGAAGCACAATGCGAGAAGACCCAGATCAAAGCACGTCCCTTCCAGATACCTCTCGCCCTCTCCTTCGACCTCGAGCTCCACGACGACCGCCACGACGACGACGGCCACCACCGCGACCACGGCGACTTCGTCCTCTTCCAGCTCCCGGCGATTCGGTTCTCCGCTCATCTCTCGCTCCACGAACACCGCCCCTTTGCCCTGTACGGCCCCGAAGAGGTCCCAGTCGGCGGACCGGCGGCGACCCAGTCCGGGCCGTCCCGTGACGCCCGGTCCGCATCACGGCGCGGGCGAGCTCTCGGCCGCTGCCAAGCTTCTGGTCACTTCGACGCGGAGTTCGACCAGGAGCTTGTCGGTTTCTTTTCAGGGTGAGGCCTTTTCCCTTCCGATAAGTAAAGAGAAAGCGAATGCGGGTTCTGCGCCCACTAGAAAGGCAACCCCAGAGAGAAAGAGGTCGACGCCAGTGAGGGATCGGGTCGAGAACCCGAAGCTCACAGATCAGCAACGGTGGCCGGGGAGGACCCGGCGAGCGAATTCGGATATGGAAGTCAATTTGTTGTCTAGGAGCATGAATTGGGGTAGTAATAGTATCGATGACGGGAAGAAGTTCGCTGAGTTCGGATCTGGCTTTGCAGGGAAGATGTTAAGGCAGTCGTCAGTTGATGAGTGTAGGAGGGTTTCTTTCGATGGGAGATTGAGCCTGGATTTGGGTCATGCTGAGCTGATGAATGCGGTTTCTCAGAATGCTCACCCAGACACTAGTTTCGTGAACGAATCCTCTGTGCCCTCTGAATTCACTGCTTCTGATACAGATAGCGTGTCTTCCGGTAGTACTTCTGGTGTGCAAGAATGTGGGAAGCCGAAAAGTGGGCCCCGTGGAATTGCCGGGTCTGCGAAATTTTGGCAAGAGACGAATAGCAGGTTGAGGCGATTGCAAGATCCTGGGTCGCCCTTTTCACCGAGCTCAGGATCAAGAATGTCTGCTCCAAGTAAATTAGTTCAGTCGAAGCGGTTTAGTAATGAGAATCCAATTATGTCTCCTAGAACCTTGGCTTCTCCCACACGGGGGGTCGCACGTCCTTCTTCACCAAGTAAGCTTTGGGCTTCTTCAGTCTCCTCTCCATTAAGGGGGATGCAAAGTCCATCTCGGGCTAGACCGGGGTCTGGTGGCTTGAATAGTAACTCTAGCAGTAGTTGTGTGCCTTCGATTTTGAGTTTTTCTGTGGATATTCGAAGAGGAAAAATAGGGGAAGACCGGATTGGTGATGCACACAAGTTGAGGCTTCTCCACAACTGCTACCTACAATGGCGATTCGCAAATGCGAGGGCAGATGCTACATTTATTATTCAGAGGCAAAATGCAGAGGTACTTAACTGTTTCCCAATTTGTATTAAACATATGTACAAAACATCGTTCCTCATCTTTAATGCCATTCCTTTTTTGGTTAAGATATGTTGTGCTTGAGGTATTCTTGGTACCTATTTGTTTGGATAATATTTTTTAGTCAGGCAAATATTGATGTGGGAGAATTACCTTATTCATGTCCATATTAATCATCTCTAGATGTGAATGCTTATAATTCCTTTCACTTCCTATACGTTCATTGCAGGTTCTTCATTATGCCCTATTTTCATGTTTATTTCATCGGTTTACAGTCTCCACTAAAATTTTCTTTACCGGTAGCTCTGGCTGAGGTTACTTGCAAGATTCTTCTGGATGCATGTAATGTTACTGTGACGGAGTCTTATTTTATGTTTCTCTGTCCTACCAGAAAGACCTCTGGGGTGCATGGATAACAATATCAGAGCTACGTCACTCTGTCACTGTCAAAACGATGAAGTTGCTCTTGCTAAAGCAAAGACTCAAGTTGACTTCCATATTGAAAGGACAGGTCAGTTTGATCTTTTGTTGGTTGCATTTGGCTCTCTTAAATTTTCAGTCTGTCATTACTTTCGGTTAGCAAGCTTCTGCAAATATGTTCATACCAGCTATTCTTATCTTCAGAAATCGTTCGTTTACTTTCTTGTCCAGAAAATAGAAGAAGTTGAAATTGGAGTGCATAAAGATAGAGCTAATAGTAATTGCATGTCAATACGTCCTACAGTATCATGTCTTATTTCTTCTTTTTCTTTTTTTAACAAAGTGCCAGACAAGTGTTGTAAATAAGCCTACTCGTGACTGAGAAACTTACTGTTGCCTCATTGATCGGAACAACATGGATGTGTTCTTGTTTGTTAGGACCAAACTAGAGGCTTCCACTGGCGTTTACATACCGGTCACATCATAATGAATGTATCTGAGTATAATTTGAAGGAGGCTGATCATTTTGACTTATAAACGAGGAGGTTAACACTTGAAAGTGATATTGTGGTGGTTTAGTTTGCATGTGCCCATTGAAGTTGGGGCTTGGCTGGTTAATGTCTAAAATTTGTTAGCATTCTTGAAAAGCACCAGTGAACAATTGCATACCAGTTAGCTTTTTCACCGATATGTGGGCATTCTCTTCTTAAGGTTCTTTTGCCATTGTGCATAGTATTCTTTCAGAATTTTCTCTTTGCTCTCATTTGGATAAGAAAGATTGACGTTTATTATTTGCTTCCTGAGAACTGCTGCTTCTCATGGTCATCACTAAGATGGAGAGGGAGAAATTTACCTAACTATAGAACATTGAAAGTTTTGAAGGGCCGCATTTTCGGTGAGGCCAAGCAAAATGCATTGTTAGTGTAGATGAACTCCGGCATCATTTTTTGCCATTTTTTGTGGCATGTTTTATGTGATGATTATGCAAAGACACATTTTGGATAGTCCCACAACTATTTTCTTTCATTAAACTGAGCTTCTGGGGGTTAATGTAGATGACCTGCTTGGAAGAATGGTCTATTCTAGAAAGAGATCACTCAAGCTCTTTGGTGGGGGCCACTGAAGCTTTGAGAGCAAGCACTCTTCGTCTTCCAATTGTCGGGAGTGCAACAGTATGCCTTTTACTTTTCACATGTGGTATTATTTCAAAGTGTGCAGTTTGTTAAATGCACATTGCAAAGACTTCCCTACCCAACTCTGTATGTTTTCTTCCCATCAGGTTGATATGCAGAACCTGAAGGATGTCATTGGATCAGCTATATCTGTAATGCAGGGAATGGCATCCTCAATATATTCCCTCTCGTCGAAGGTAAGTTATCTCCACATTAGTTTCTTGCTCTATTGTTGCTTCTGTGATCTTGTCTTTTGGATAGTACCTCCTACTCTTTAAAATAAGAACTTGTTGCGGCTTCTCATTGAGATTTATTGTCATTAATTTTCATATTCAGCACCAGCTTTCTTCACAGGCTAGGTCATGCAACATCATCTTCGAATCAAAAAGCTTAAGCCTTGTCACCAAACATAGGAGCCTGCATACTATTCTGGCAATGAAATGAAGAATCTCTTGTCTTAGGATAATTGATTGATGAGTTCTCACCTCATGCCATTCTTGTGGCTAGTCTTGTATATAACAAGGGCACATCAGTGTCATTTCCCGCAGCATCATGCAGTCCAAAGTCTAAATAGGGCATTCCTGTTGCATATGAGGAACAGGGGTGTTCAATGACTCCTTGAGATGCTGTCCGGCAGACTAATTAAAGAACGCTTCCCAGGATTAAAGGATAGATATACTCAAAAGTGTCCAGTCGATTTCCGTTGCTAAACTTGTCAAGGAATCTAGCACGATAGAATTTTTATGATGAGGCTCTAGTATGCTAAGGAACGAGAGTGATTAGACTTCTTGTGGTATGTTCAATTTCTTTTATTGGGCGAGTCTATGGCCTAAGGAGCAATGGAGCATGATGTTTTGACATGTGCTGCTTTTGGCATGGAGTAGATTGTATTTCTGACTCAGGATTCTGGTTGGATTTGTTGAGGATGTGAATTGGTTCCATTTCAGAATCAGTTTGAGAAGTCAATTATTGCAGGATATCTGAGATAAATTAGCACAGTGCATCTGATTGTGGAGATCCATCTCGTTTAGTCTGTAAGATTGGGTTCACTAAAGTCAGCCCGGATAGCTTCCTAGCACCTGTACTATTTTGCTATATGTTCGGTAGCTTGAGGATCCCATTTTCTCCCCTCTTTTATCACTATCCTGTTTGTGGTCTGAGAAGGTAATCAACCTCCACTTTTGGGTCTTTGAGGTTTTTGTAGATATGACTCTAACCTTCTAGGACATGCTCCTCCATACAAATATAGTTTTGGGAGAGTAATTATGGTAGGAAATTTATAGCTCCTCAAATTAATACTTGAGGCTTTTAGTTTGCCGGTTTAGATTTTTGCAAATTGAGGGGTTTAATTTCATCATAATGTAAGGCGGTTGCCTCAATATTCTCTCTAACCGTTTGGTAGTGTTTTTTCTTCCATAGATCAAATAAAATCTCAGTAGCATGCTTAATGCCCTGCAGATTTGCTTGTGACATTGTCCAGTGCTCGATAGTCGGATCCTTGTTATTAAAAATTCATTTTTTCATTTTTATATGTTGCTCTCGTCGATGTTTAAATTTAATCTTATCAGGTTGTAATGTTATCCTTTCTTGACCATTTATTTCCACTAAAAAGGTCTGTGAGTTAAACTTAGTTGTGTTTTCACGTGCTCATGTCATGCTCTTTTACTATTTATTCGATTGACCATGTTTGTTGCGGCGAGACAACTAAAAACTATCTTATCTGACAGGTTGAGGAAATGAACTCCTTGGTAGCTGAACTGGTAGATGCCGCGGCAAAGGAACGGTTTTCCCTCGAAAAGTGTCGAGATTTATTGTCCAGCTTAGCAGCCCTGCAGGTAACATTGGTTCTCTCTATTTCTCCTCTCTTCTATCTGCTGGTAAATGATTCTACCCCAAAATCAATATGACCGGTTTGTAACTTGATATTTTCTTTTAACAGGTAAAGGACTGTAGCTTGAGAACACATATACTACAATCTAATCGTGTACCAATTTCCAGTAGCCTGACGACACGTGTGTAGAACTGACTCTTTTTGACTGCTCACCAATCTAACAAATACATCCTACCAATTCTTTTACTACTGGTGGCGGCAGTTCGGCTTCTCATTTGACGCTCCTTGGAATCTATGTTAGTATTTTAGTGTCGATATGTTGTACTCAGTCTATTTTTGTTTAAGGAGGTAACTGATGACGGCATTCGTCTTTACTAATTAGCTGTGTATACCGGATGCTCCTTCATGTTGAAGGGAAAAAAAACATTGTATATAAGGATCGTTTAATGGGCATTTGGTCGTGGAGATTCTGGTCTCATCCCATATTTTTTACTCGCAAATGTTTCGTGTAATTACCATTGTTGTCCTCGCCGATATGTTGGAATTCGTAGATTCTAATTGCTCTGGATGTGATTCGTCTATGCTGATGCAATAGGCTAGAAATTTTTCATTGATGTGCTTGGTGGCTCTTGCGAAGTTTCTAGTTTTTTTTTTGCTCTTTTTTGTGCCCTTTGTTTCTTTGATTTTCCTGATTTCCTGTAATTTTCTGATTTCCTGTAATCAATCACCTGGTGTATTGGCACAGTAGAAGCAGCATTTATTTTATCTGTTGCATATGCAGGAATAGTCTATTGTTAATTTTGCCGAAAGGTTATGCTGGACGAGGAAATGTTTTTCCTTAGTGAAATATTGTATTTCTGTCATTTAAAATAAGGGCAATGAAATTTAAAGCTTATTCAATACAATACCGCTCCATAGTATTTCGAGTATATACAAGCGATCCTATGTGAAAGTGTGCTTTAAGCATGTATATGTGTATATAGGAATACCTCAAGAGAGATTCTAGTGGATCGGTCTGCTCCTGAAAGTGGCAAGAACTTCTGCACATGAACTGGAACGACTGCTAGCCACAATCTCTGGCAGAACTGACTTAAATCAGAGATCCAGATCACAATCTCCTGATTTTGCCTCTTCTCCGGACACCATTCCCTTATAAACAAGACTGACCTTAGGCATATGATATTCTGTACTCCGTTGCTCGAAGTGGTAGTTCCACGAGAGATTCCGATGTCTCTCTTCATCGGGACATAGAAACTCCGCTCGATGGGTCCGGCTCCGGGCATAATGCGTTGCTGGGAAGCACCATCTCCACCACCTTTTGGCGCACGTGCCAGTTCCCCGTGAACAAAAAGCTCCACCGCTCCTCCGGCCGGGTTCACGGTCCGCTCTGCTGCTCCAAATAGTAGAGATTGAAAGAAAACAGCAGGACACAAGGGCGCGCAACGGAATTTTGCATTCAGTTACTGACTTTTGTCATGTCAGCTATGAGGAAAAAACTTCCCTATGAAGTTTTTCTCAACTCGTATAGACATTCGATTTTGTTTGCTATGAAATCAAGTTAAAGAATGAAGACGCAGCATTTAGTCGCTGTTCGGTTCTCGGGCAGGTTTCTAATAGAGGACAGGGTACGCAGACGGCCAAAGAACATGGCCTTGAAGAGGGTGGCGCGAGCTCGAGCGACAGCCAACTCTATCCATTTCAAGCACTTATCAAGCATGCAATTCTCACTGTAAACCTTTTCATAGCTTGGCATCCGCTGCGACTCACGATTTCTTCCTTCAACAATCCTCAAGATCTTCTAGCTTGACGCACGACGAAAGGATTAATTGTCTAGCTTCCACAAATCATGTCTACATTCTAAACTATCTAAGGGAAGGTTTTGCGCTGAGTGTGCATGGAGAGACTTACATAGTATCACATGAGATGGTATTAGTTAGGCCAAAGCTGAAGTGGGCAATTTTAAATAATATTTTATTTTTTTAGTTTTTTTCTACTGCTGGCGAGGGTCGCTGGAGCTTGCCGGCCACTGGGAAAACCTAAGAAACTGGTGGAAGAGGGGAGAATATTGGTCCGTTTGAGGTGGACGCAACCCAATTAGGCGAGCTCACCAGTTTATCCCGTAACAGCAGTACAAATGGAGGGGTCTTTCTGGACTCGTGACATTGAGGAGATAGTTCCATTGTGCAGGCTAGTCAGTCCACAGTAGCATCTTTTCCTTCATTGATTCATTTCGTACGTCTCCCTTTAGCCCGCGATATTCGTGTAGCATTGGTCTGCTGCTATATGACCTCTCAAACAACTTCACGTCGCAGCGACACGCTCGGTGTCGACATTCTTCTTAACGTTTCCTGACCAAAAGATGCTGTCTTGATGTTGCTAAGTGGTGGACTGTAAAAGGGCTTCCGTCTTCTCTAAAATAATGCGAGGTTGGTGCTCTCTCTCTCTCTCTCTTCTATATGCTTCGGTTTGTCCTCACCTGCGAATTGGAAAGATGCTGCTCTGCTTTGTTCCCATCTGTAAAGGGACCGTTCTGTCTCGTTCGCAAGTTTAATCCGAAATCAGCTGCTCGTCCTGGAATCGCCCGACCAGGGAGGCCGACCAAGGCTGTGATCGAGAAGAAGCGCGGGCGGAGCAACTCGAAGAAGCTGCTCCCGTGGATCGACCTCGCACGAAAAGCTCTCTAACCATTGAGTAAATCAAAATTCTAGATAAAAAGTCTCCCTAATCGGGCAGGGCACGCGCTTGCAAATTATCTCACGTCGAACAAACCACCTGCCATCTCATTCTTGCGGTCCGGGCAGAAGTTCCAAATCTCAGCACACGTCTCATCGTCAGCTCGATCGAAAAAATGGTCGCAGCCAAATTCAACTTGCCGTCAGTAATACCGAAGAATATGAAAGTTGATTTATTTGGAGAATCAACTTTCCATCTCGTAGTTATGACTTTCCTAAAGCACTTAGTTTAGTAAATACCTTTAGGTACCACATCAAGTACTCCTAGCGGTATTTGTTAGTAAATGTCATATGTCATATAAAAATTTGGAACTGCTCGTTGAAAGTATATTGAGAGAAGGGTCTGTCTGACAATACTAAAATGAGTTGCATTTTACTTTTCAAAAACCTAATTTGCCATCGATGTTTCAAACAAATAACACAAAATAACTTTTTTATTATGGATATTAAAAATTTTATTCATCTTTATCTCACCTCCTCATGAGTAATTTTATCTGGCCTATATCCCTTTTATATCCGACTTTATCATATCTTGAATACACACCATACACGGGGTAAGATATCCTGATTATCAAATGCAACTTTATTGGCTTGTTAATTAGGGACATTAAGCACAATTTAAATTACTATCTAAAATTTAATATATTATGAAGAAATTCAATTGTAAATTTTCGTATCAACATTTGCGTCTTCCAAAGTTTCTTCATATGGAATCTCAGGCGGGTCATTAATTTTGGGATGAATGGAAAATGGGAAGGACGATTTTCTGCAATCATAATCATTGAAGTGCGATGCTTTAGGATTAAATTAATAGAGGTTAAGGTGTGCATTGATTGTGTAGAGTAACGATCATTAACCTATTGCCTTGGTACGTGTTGATAGGGATCAATACCCTCTGAAATACTTTTTGAATGGTTTTTGAGTTTTAAAATTTAGTGAGTTGAGATTTTCCTCACATTAGTTATTTTTCATTGATGACTTTAGGAAGCCCAAAATATGTTGCTGATTTATTAGTGCTTGAAATGGACACTGACTTTCTTGTTTACGTGATTTACTTAATATTTTGGTAACATAACAGAATATTTACTTTGGAAACCACGTAGATGAGCCATTTGTTATTCTTTAACTTGCACCACCTCCATTCATGCTCTTGCTACATTGAATCTAGTCTAGCTTTGATGTCATGCATTACTTCACCTATCTTAACCTTAACCAATTAATGCTCTTGATAAGCCTACCTCTTATACATTCATTTTTATGCCAAGAAGTGCCTCTCCCTCTCTGCTCATTTTTCCACCAATCATCTTTAACCACATTCTATTGTGACATTGAGTCTACATTAGTTTTGAAGTCATACCTTACATCACTAATTTTATCCTTAGCCATTTAATGCCCTCATGACTCATCCTTTTACTTGGCCAAGAAGGAGTTCTTTACTTGGCCAAGAAGGAACTCTCCCAAGATACCTTCTTGTAGCCACTACTATAAAACCATTTGAACCCTACTACTTATTGAGGGTCACTTGAAGCATTTTTTTTGGAACATACAAGCCCTCATACTTGTAGAGGTCTAATGATTTAAAAACAATGATATTTATTGCCCTGTCTTAACAACTCTTGAGTTTTACCTTGGTCAAATATGTGGGTTTTCAAGCTTCAAAGTGAGAATTTGCACTCCATTAACTTCGAACTACTGACTTTCTTCTTCGATCTTTCGTTTCCAATTCTCGCAAGTAAAAATAAAGGCCCTGCTTTTTGTGTTGTTGGAGCTTCTAGTTTTATCTTTTCAAGTGATCACAAGGTGAATTATTGTACTTCCTCTTCATCTTAACAAATTAGTTTGTTGCTTACAAAGATTAAGGGTTATTAATTGGTGTTCTTGATTATTTTGTTTTCAAGGTGTTTAAAGCTTTGATTTGCTCAAGTCATTTTCAAGATAAGTGAAAACTCTAGGGGTTAAGATAGACTTGTCTACTTAGTACTCTTGAGCTTGGTTGCTTGGTTGTTTGTTTATTTAGTTTAGATTTTACTCTTTGTGTGAGTGAGTTTCAATAATTATATGGTAAGCTATTGTGATTATTGGGTTTGAATTTGAAAGCTTTTCTCATGCCTAGAATGTCTTTGAGAGATTAAAAAAATATTTTTTTTGCAACTTGTATGGGAAAAATATGAAAATGGTAAATCTAGGCAAAATAAGGGGTATTTTGATAAATTCTTGACAAGGTTAGGGGCAATTTTAAAATTTCCAGAACTGAGATGGGGCTGTTAACAGGGTTATTTTATTATTTTTTAATGTTAATTAGTGGGTTATTAAGTAATATTAATTAAGGGAAATCAAATCGGTTAATAAATGAGTCTAGAAGCTTTAGTAGCAAATTTGTAATTTCACCAACTTGAGGGATAAATCTGCAAAAACTGAAAGTTCTGGGGGCTATTCACAATATGAGGAATCTTATTTTGATAAGCAGTTAAGATATTTTGAGAGATAATTTCTTAATCTAGACAATGTGTCTAACTATGCAAATTTGGTCCTAATTGTGTAATTAATTTGGAAGTAGGCTGTTTTGGTAATCTTATAAATTACGTGGCATGTCCATATTGTAAATAAAATACTCATATATTTTCGACTACAAATAAGTGGCCCTTGGTGTTTTGATAATATTATTCTTGTGATTCGTTAAAGTACTAGCTAAGTGTTGCTGATTACTCACGTGATTCATTACACATGTGGTCGATTCTTTGAGTTGTCGATGTTCACTTGGTTGATTATGAGCATCCGTTCCTAAGTTCCTGATTACCTATCTATGGCTTCCAATTAAATGATGATGGCTTGACATGGAAAGAATGAAGATATATGTGTTTAAAGTGCATGTGATTAATTTTCCATCGTTAATTGATTGGGAAATGGCAAAGTATTGAGATGTACATGGCAATTGTTATGTTGTTATGAAAATGTATGTGAATGATGCCACGTGATTAAGACCTTTGTCACGGTCTATTCGTCGCAAAGTGAATTCCCTTATATGAGTATGTGGATGAGACTCAAAAGCTAGTAAGATATTCTATTATATGAGATAGTTCTCTATAAGGTTGATATGATATAAAATCCTATTATGACATGACTTTTATAGTCATGGTATGACATGGCCCTTATAGTCATGGTATGACTTAGCTTATCTAGTCAAGATATGACATGACTGTTGTAGTCATGATATGTTGACTATCATTATGCGAATGTAAAGTGATGTATTTATCCTCATTGATGTAGAGGACACTTATGATGAATGGGCTGAGGTGTGACAAATGGTATGTATGATACCATCCCCCATGAGTTGGCGGTGACGATGCCTTGTTAGTCGAGATGTCTCGTGAATCGAGATAGCCTTGGCCAGTGACAAGTATGGTGTGTGTTTGTGAGGTTCATGATAAAAATGACATTGCCCATGTATATTATTATGTATGGTAGTGAGCTACTAGGTAATACTAGTACATCATGAAATAATATGTCATATGCTTGCTTTTGAGTGAATGAACTTGCATGTTGTTAATGGCTTCCTCTAGCATATCATGATAGTAAAGATAGAACATTTGCTTATGCATTTGTCATACATGGTTATTTTGTATAGCTTGAGCTCATGTTGTTTGTTGGTACTAGGTTGAGTGGTAAGCCGATCTCCCACTTTAGACCTATAGAGTTCATTTACTGAGCTTAGGCTCACCCCAATATATTTTACAGATTTGTCAAGTTAGGAATTTAGGGGCTTTAGGTTAACGCTTATGAAGATCACTAATAAGGATTGGATTAGAGTGCACAGCAAAAGTGGAAATGGGTTTTTGTACACAAGGTTTTGATGTCTATTAGTACGGTTAAATTACTTGTACAATTGAAGATAAGTTAGTTATTTATTGGAGAATCGAAGTAAAGTTAATTTATGTACTCATTCGAGGCTCAAATTTTCTGGAAATTCAGGTCGTTACACTAGTTATATTTTTCTCAATTCAATCATAAACATTTTTTTTATATCAAATAATTCTTAAATCTTTTCATATTTTATTAATTGAGTCAAACCGGTCAATTTTAATAGGAAATTACTAATGTGAGTATCGACCATCCTATGTGCCATGGGTAGTGTTGACATGGACATTTTATTTTACATATTTTAAAATATATTTTAATTTTTTTTTATTCTTTTACTTTTCTTTTTTCTTTTCTTCACTTTTCCTTCCTTCTTTTCTTTTTTCGTTTTCCACTTGCCAGCCACTGGATGAGGCCCTCACAATTGCGGGTGAGGTCACCTTCCCAAGATTAAAGCAAGGCTGGCTTGGCCAACCACGGGCGAAGGCGGCCTTGCCCATGGCCATGCCTCACGATGGTCTTGGCGAGGGGTGTGTAGCTGCTAGTGAGCTAGCCTTGCAATGGTTTGGGTGAGATGGCCTTGCCCATGGCTCTAGCCTGCTACCACGGGAAATTTAAAAAAAAAAAGGAAGAAAAAGAGAAGAAAGTAAAGAAATTAATAAAAAAAATTATAATTTTGTTCACCTTTGCGCTAGTCATGCCGCATAGAATGGTTAGCATTTACGTCAATGATTTTTGGTCAAAATTGGCTAGATGGACGTAGTTGTCAAAATGTGAAAAGATTTGGGACTCAATTAGCACAATTGAAATGTTTCTAACCGAATTGGTAAAAGTGCAATAAATATGAGACTTCTTCCCCAAACATGCTAATAAAATTTGGCAAGAAAAGAAAGAGAGTGAAAAAAGAAAAGGAAATGACACAGATTATTCTTGAACTTTCGCCTAATGTCCAATGTGGTCTATGAATTTTTGGTACATTTTTAATTTAGTCCATACATTATATTAAATTGTTCAATGTTGTCCCTCATCTTGAATTAATAGAATAACGGCATTGAAGATTTTTATATTGTTTAGGAACTACATTGAACATAAATTAAAAGTCTAGAGATCACAATGAACAAATTAAAAATTTATGGACGACATTTCATTATTTGTTAAAGTTCAAGGGTCACATTTCGGGACCATATTGTATATTAAATCAAAATTTATGGATCATTTATGTTATTATCTTGAAAAAAAGGGGAAATGAGATATAAGAATACCATAATTTTTTTTTTTCAATTTCAATTTTACTTTTTTTCTTTCTTTTTTCTATTTTTTTATTGTTAAGGGCCACAAGGGTCGCCGGGCCGAAATTATATAAAAAAAAAAGTAAAGAAGGAAAAGAAAAAAGAATGAAAAGGAACAAAAAAAAATTGAAACTTATTAATCATTAAATATGTCCATGTTATGTTGGCTGTGCCACGTAGGATGGCCAACGTACATTTCAGTGATTTTTTTACCAAAATCGGTTAGATGACTTAATTGGCAAAATGCGATAAAGTTTATGACTCAATTTGTAAAGTTAAAATGTTTAAGACTGAATTAGTAAAAATACAATAAGTTGGAATTTTTCAAATAATTTTCTCGTGAATAAATAGCCAACACGAGCATGCGTCCACTGCAGACAGTTTTTGGCTGTTCTCCATTTGCGGTCATGATGTAAATGGAAGACTCCTAGTTCTGAGTGTATCTGTCGCTGCAAGAAAATCTAAACCTCGTGGCTCATGCATGATTATTGTGCGATGCATCGACAGCAAATGCACGGATCAAAGTGACGTCCTCTGTACTCACAGCCAGCGAACCCAAGCAATCAGTAAAAGCAGTCATAATACAGAGAATGCAAAATTCAATCTCCATACATATTCGATTTCTTCGTATTATTACAGAAGTGCCGGCGTCGGCGTCTGGCGATGGACCAGAAACGGCCATGAGATCGGCGGCTCCAACCATCCGCGGCCCGTTGTTGTCAAGCACGAACAGTTCGTGGCAGAGAGACGCACTTTCCTTTCCCGTTTCGCCCAATCCATCCCTCAAACCACCTGGTCTTTCATGTCCCCTTTCTCGTCTTTCAAAAAATAAAACGTCGAGCTCTTGAAGAAAACAATTCGTTTCTCTGACGGACCCAAACGCCGCTGGATCCGGCGGCGAAATGTCTCCGGCACCAGAAACATTTAGCTGATGCCACTGTGTTGCCGATTTCCTCCAAGAGGTAGTAAACACCGACTAGATTGTGCACTGCAAGTTAGCTTCCTTTACCGTGTTGCCTATTCACAATGCAGGTTATATCAAGAAAAGACCAAGCACAATATCAGCAGCATCCTGAGCTAACGCAGTTATGTATCAGTCGATGTGTGCTGTAAAAAGTTGAAGGAATCTAACTGTGGGATGAAGCTAGATCAGGAGCTTTCAGACACGTTTGACAGGTGCGTAAGTTACAAAGATGCTCTTTCTTTCAATGTGTACTCTCTGTCCCGATGGGAACTTCTTAGAGCATGCATGGCGAGTATGCCTATGCAGTCCAAATTCTAATCAATCTCCCTGATTTCATGCATGCATACATACATACATACATATATAAAAGGAACTTTAGAAGTTAATTATTGTCATTTCTTCATGTAGCTTATTTTTATTACATCTATCACGATGATTATGTTCTTACAGACTCAGATGGTGATAAATGTTTATATAACTACATATAATATGAGCACAAATGCGAACTATGATTACTGAAACTTGTCTCTGTATGATAAAGTGGGATTATACAAGAATTAAAGTTCAGGATCACGTAACAACCGTAGCTTAATGACTTTTAAGTTTAAATTCTAGTCACATCCATATTTTTCTATTCATATGAGCCCGTGGAATTTTAATAATCAACCTATCCGTTTGCCTTTCGAATTAGCTATTGGGAAATTTCCGTACGTCATCATAGGAACTGTCGGGTATTAGGGCATCTTGCTTCCCCATGAGCACGCAATTATATGTCATCTCCTCTTATAATACTGGAGGATTCGAGTACATATGAAAAGACTCTTCCAAATGAATTGCATAAAGATATGCCATTTGCTCATCTCAATCCAATAACTTTATAATGGCAAAAAGGCACACTTGGCCAGACGTTATTATGATGTTGTGACATGATACTCGTGTTCATCATTAAGGAACGATGGTCCTGCACCTGATAACTTAATGAATCCGAAACACGGTACCTCCCACTTAGGAACATCAGCTTTGGACCAAACATCCTATTATTTCTCTTATATATAAAGCTTCTCTACCTGTGATAATGATCATCAGCTGTTTTAACCTTATGCAACATGATGGCATTAATCCCAGAACTGATTTAGAGGGGGCAGAAGGCATCTTTCATGTATACCAGAAGGAATTGTAATAGAAGAATAGAAAAGAAACAAACGAAATGGTGTTGACTGTTCTTCACGGGCTTCCATACTCCATCTGCTCATTTATAACCGAACGAGTCTTTAGCTAGCTTAGGAGCCAACAGAAGAAAGTTCAAGTGCTGCAAAATCTTTCAGTTTCCCTCAGAGGAAACGACATACATTAATCAGGATCAGAGGCGGAATAAATTTGAAACTTTTTACTAATTGATTGACTAATAAAAAATGATTATATTTGCTTACTTTTTTTTAAAAAAAGCTCTTTTTTCCTCGTTGTCTTTACTTCCACAGTAAATAATTTCCTATTTCTTTAATTAAGTTGAATACTTTAATTCTTTTTTTTTTCATTCTTTCACAAATAATTGAGATAAAGGACTAGGAAAATCCTGAGCTTGGCCAAGCATTTATGAAATATCGAAATTATTACAAGTTACATTATAAGAATAAAAAAATTGACAAGACGGAATGAACAGAAAAAGCATTAGAACTAATAAAGTTTGGAATGACTGTTCAACCAGAGTTCTGTCAGACAAAAAAATCTCTAATTTGTAAAAGAAAGTTATCTAAAAATATCCATAAATCTTGTAAGTGTTCACATAAACCTCTTTATTCGAAAGTGAAATTCTTCTCTAAAGAATGTACACAAATCTTATAATTGTTCACCAAAACAATTAAGGTGGGCTAGAGAATTTACCATTCCTCGTGAATCCTCTATTCACAGAAAATGTATATTAAGACAAACATAAGAATAGTACTATGATATTTCCAGAGCAAATAGTAAATTGTATCTTTTGGTAATATATTAATAGAGATTCTTCTGGAAACGTGCCCTTAATGAAAATACTAAGAAAGCCCTGATTTCATAAGTAAAGAATGGGAAATGATCCTTGTCAAAATTGTAATTTTTAACAAAAATATCAGATACGTATTTGAATATCGACCATAATCAAGTATTGCCAACCAGAGCAAATAGTAAATTGTATCTTTTGGTAATATATTAATAGAGATTCTTCTGGAAACGTGCCCTTAATAAAAATACTAAGAAAGCCCTGATTTCATAAGTAAAGAATGGGAAAGGAGCCTTGTCAAAATCATAATATTTAACAAAAATATCAGATACGTATTTGAACATCGACCATAATCAAGTATAGCCAACTTACCAATTAGCTGGATATTCACAAATTTTATTCAACCGTTGGTGGAATTCGAGTTACACGGGCAGTGGACAGCACGATAACTCCACAAGTAAATCATAGAAAAAGAAGAATCAGGACCAAACCTACCTTTCTCTGCTTGTCTTAATTGACACGAAGCCCATTTTCTTTTTAACAACTCTCGTGCTACGACGGAACTTGGACTAGGATCCTTGTACTTGTAACTAGCTCTAGTGACACCCTGTGGTCGTGATGCTGCTTTTGGAGTAATAACCCCACTCCACTAATTAACTGCAAACAAAGAAAAGTAAAGAAGGGAAAAGAATAACAAGAGAAGCATTAGAAGCTCTTTTTCTATATTATATAACTCTGGTGCTGATAATTTCTATCTTGCTTTTTGGATTACTAATTAATTTTAATGGCAGGTCTCGCGATTGCTGTCTCTCTTTCTCCAGCAATCATTAGGACATTGGCAAAGATTATTTGCGCAGCCATTTCCACTTATTCTCTCTCCCCTTTGTTAATTGTAAGTTGATATAATTTGATGGGTGGGGGTTCACAATTCATTCTCTTTTTCTTTCTTCAGCTATTCTTTCTCGATATCTCCTTTTATTCCATGTACCGGTCGATTGGATCAAGTATCTATGATATTTTAGCATAAGTTCATTTAAGTTCATTATCTTGAAATTGCGCAACTCTCTCTGTAAATCTTCCTTATGCAAGTGCATAGTCGCCGATCTATTCTGCCCTTTCATCATAAAGATGCTTGTAACGCGGTTCTTCCTAGCGTACCCTTGTTTATAGGTGAACCAACTAGCAAGTAACTCCTGATTGAAAAATGTTCTCCAGCTCACGAAAGACATCACTGTTTTGAGTTTTGAGTCGATATCCCTATGGTTTCTTTCACAGATGCGATGACCTTTTTATATCTTCTGTCGCATGGATTTCATCGAGTGTACACACATCATGTGTGCCGGGAGAAAAGCATGGCCTCGATGATTTCTCAAGTAATCCTGCGCATACACGCATAAATGTACTGTGCGATTTAGGAAACCAAGACCAGTATGTGATACCCAGAGCCATAACACGCTCATTTGTCTCTGTTAAAGCTATGCAATTACTATTGGTAATTTGTTCCGCCCGTAATGTTCATGAGTCGAGGAACTGGATCTTTCCCACGATTTCTGTCCATGGGGTCTATATATACAAGACCCCGTTCCCAAAGATGTGACCATGTTCCTTTCGAGCATTCCCAGAATAAAGAAAAGAAAAGGGGTTGGACTTCACCTTATCAGGGTTTGATTGCATCCTTTGGCAGTGTTAGGCAAGGCGCATAAAGGCACAAACCCTAGGACCAAAGCATTTAAGAGCCCTCCAATTTCGAGAATTCGCTGATCTCTTCTTGGATTTGCTGATGTCTTCTTGCGATGACGCCTGATCGTCGGTTTTAGTGCGACGCCACTGCGGTTTCCTTTTGTCTCAGTCCATGTAATTGCACGTCCAACGTCCTGGTGTTCATTCAGGCGAGTTGACGGTAGTTTCTCGGCCACCTACACCGCAGCTGCACCCGGTAGTCTTGTCACACCTCCATTAAGCTTTGCCGCAGCTGCTCAGCCCCCTTTTGCTGCTCTGGCACTAACTCAACTGTACCGTTCTTGCAGCAATCTCCCAGTGTTATTGTCGCTCCGGCTCTGGAGGTGGCAGACCAGCTTTTACCGACGCGTCCGAGACCACTTGCCGATCTAGTTATTGCTCTTGTTGCAGTTTTTGCTATTGCTGGTCCTCCTTGACCGAGTGCTAATTTAATAGCGACCTCACAGAGGAGAGTAAAAAGCCCGGTGCAGCCATCAAGTTCATCGTTTACTGCACCAAACCTCCGAGCAATACACTTGCTGAGAGGCTTCTGTCGAACTAAAACACACAAGGTCAACAGAGGTCGTCACGCAAACCTGCTTTTGTCGATGGCGGAAAAGAGATCGATGATGGGGATGACGGCCTTTGTGGTGAGAGAATTCGATCCAAACAAGGACTGCAAGGAGGTCGAAGAAGTAGAGAGAAGGTGCGAGGTTGGCCCCGCTGGCAAGACGTCCCTCTTCACCGACCTTCTGGGCGACCCTATTTGCCGAATCCGCCATTCACCGCCTTATCTCATGCTGGTATGCGCATGTAAATATAACATTTCTCTTCCAGGGTTCTTGATGAAGGAGGTCCAGTCTTGATGGTCGAAGTCTTCGTTTTGGTCCCATGTGAAATTTGAGATGATGAAGTTTAATTAGTGTGCTTTTGGATATGATCAAACAGGTGGCTGAGATGGAAGTGGAGGGAGAGAGGAAGATCGTGGGCATGGTTAGGGGTTGTATCAAAACCGTCAGCTGTGGAAGAGGAAGCTCGAATGATGATGGCGAGGATGATTCTACTAAGATGAAGACTCCCATCTATGCCAAAGTCGCCTCCATTCTTGGCCTGAGAGTCTGTCCTTCTCACCGGTACTCATCTTCTTCATTACTTACATTGATTTCCGGAGTTTATATTGAATAAAGGATCCGCGCAGTTCAGATTTCAGAATCTGTCCTGTAGTACGTACGAATTTAAAGCAGATCAATGTTAGGTAAACCGTCACTCTGATAATAAACCTCCACAGATTTAATGACATTTTCCTGAGACAAAACCCTAAGATCAATAATACTTGGGAGTTTCTTCATTTGTTAATGGACGGTAGACAACGGGTATTTCTGTGAGAAGATCTTCTGAAAAGCATCAACACCGAAAAAAGAAAGATCTCATTTGTCCTGTCCTTCCTAGGGTTTCTTGATAACAAGTTAGGATACCACGTCCATGCCCCATAACTTACATGTAATTAACTTCCGATATAAAATTATGTATCATAAACCGTAACAAATCTAGGGTTTTGCTTGTGCAGAAGAATTGGCATTGGTTTGGCTTTGGTGAAGGAGATGGAGACATGGTTCATCCACAGTGGTGCCGAGTACTCTTACATAGCCACGGAAAACGACAACCAAGCCTCACTCAATCTCTTCTTGTTGAAATGCAACTACACCAAGTTCCGAACCCCTTCCATGTTAGTCCGACCCGTTTACGCTCACAGGGTCAAAATCCCTGATCGAGTTGCCATATTCAAACTCGACCACCTGGAGGCCGAGTTGCTTTATCGGGCCCGGTTCTCCACCACTGAGTTCTTTCCTCGCGACATTGATCGCGTCCTAAGTAACCAGCTCAACCTTGGCACATATGTTGCCATGCCAAGTGGGTCATGGCCTAATTCCAGGCGGTTCCTCGCCAGCCCACCTGAGTCGTGGGCAGTCCTCAGCATATGGAATTGCAAGGAGTCGTTCACGTTAGAAGTAAAAGGAGCGTCGCGCACCATCCAGTGGATCACCAAGGCAACGCGCACGGCAGACCGCTTGCTGCCATTTCTGGGCATACCGTCTGTGCCTCAGCTATTCCAGCCGTTCGGGTTCCACTTCCTGTACGGCCTTGGAGGGGAAGGCCCGCAAGCGGGGAGGATGATGGAGGCCCTCTGCGCGCACGCGCACAACCTGGCCAAGGAAATGGGCTGCGCCGTGGTGGCGACCGAGGTGGCGAGACACGAGCCGCTGAGGCCGGCGATCCCGCATTGGAAGAGGTTGTCGTGCGAGGAAGACGTGTGGTGCATGAAGAAGCTGGCGAAGGGTCATGGCGATGATCCGGTTGGGGATTGGACATGTAGCCAACCTGGCTTGTCTATATTTGTGGACCCTAGAGAAGTGTAATCGAGCTTGCTGATCATACTGATTGCAGCTTTCCCTTGCTTTGGTAGCTCATCATTTGGAAACAGAAGTTAAGGTATTAGCTTTAGAAATAAGGGGTGTGGTTTAATCTTGGACATTGTAACACGTCTTTGTGTGGTCTTAAGAATATTGACCAGCAAATGTAAATTTGATTTGCTTCTGGTTACAATGCTATTGTATATGAATGCATGTTTCTCAATCTTGGCTGTTGCTATAGTATCTCCTGATGCGACATCGAATCGAACCTTTTATGCTTACCATTTGTATGTTAAATGTATGCAGCGCAACGTGCGTTAAATTTTCACCATTGGTTTTGGTGAGTACGTTATGAACTCTGATGTTGTCATATTAATAATATGGTTGAATTGTTGCTCAAAATTAATTTTCTTATCAGTTCCAATCTAAAATCTTTTTTTGTTTTTGTCGAATTATATTCCATGGTCATTCGATTTTTGTCTTTTATATCTAATTAGTCCACTTGAATGACATAATGTCAACTGAGTGGTGTCAAGAAAAAAAAAATTGTTAATAAGAAACTTTTGAGTGTCCCTCAGGCAGGGACAGGTCTGGAATCACTTCAATGGTATGGAAAATAGCCAAAAAAAAAAAAATTTGTTTTAGCTTTTGTCCTCGCGGAAGAACTGGAACGCGTTGGACAAATCCCACCGTTTGTGTACCCGGCCCGGCCCAAATCGCGTGAGCCCATGGGCCATGAACGGGTCCAAGATGGTCCGAAGCCCAGGCCCAAACCGCGGCGTGGCCTCGCAACAGCCACCGCTTTCGCTTTCTTCTTCTCGGTTCGCTCCTCCTCGCTTCTCGTCCTCAGCTCTCGCTGCAAAGAGGAGAGAGAGAGAGAAAAATCTCCATTCTTCTTCTTCTTCTTCTTCTTCTTCTTCTTCTTCAATGGCGACCACCGCACTGGGATCCATGGCTTCGGCCGCGCCCGCTTCCACGCCTCTGAATCGGGAGCTGAGCCTCCCGAAGTCGCCGTTTTTGCACGGCGCCAAGCTCCTCGCGGCTGCTCCCCCTCCGTCGCTCCCCCGGCTGAAAACCAGGGGGCGGCGAAGCGGCGTCAGGGCCTCGCTCGACCATATTCCGAAGCAGTTCAGGCAGGAGAACTTGAGAGAAGGATGTGAGTGACTCGCCGACAGAAATTTTTATTTTTTTTCCCCGTTTCGGGCCGATTGTCATTCGATGGAGTCCAGGAGGAAGTAGATGAGGATAATCGATTGGTCTGTTGGTCGTGTGATTGTTGCTTGCGGATATGGTTTTGCTTGGGCGATTGAAACTGGTTATGGAGCTGAATTGGAGATATTTTTGTGGATTTTTGTACTGTTAAGCTGCGGTTGCCGGAGCTTTGATATTAGGTCCAGATTGACTTAAATGATTCCGCTTAACAATTTTTCCTGATTTGAATATGAGAGAATGAGGTTGGAGATTGGAGGCGAGATCAAATTCTCTCTGGAAGTAAATATGAATACTTGATAAATCTGGCCCTTTCGATCATGTTATGAATCTACTTGGCCGTTCTCATTCGGGTTTCCATTGAAAGGACGCACGTTTCTGTTTGAGTAATTTTCGTGTCGTTGTTTTCTTTTGCAGTGGCTGAAAACTTCAAGAACGTGCCCCAATATCTTTACGGCCTCTCACCATCCCAGATGGATATGTTCATGACAGAAGATAATCCTGCTCGTCGTCAATCGGAGAAAGTTACAGAGGTTATTGATTTAACTTTGCATTTATTTAGTTCTAGACACTTGAGAATGAGATTGTAAGTTATAATCATTGCGGCTACTTTAGACTGCTCCTAAGGTCTGCACCCCACAGGAGACTAATTGCCTCTTCCTTCCTGGCCCATCCTCACAGGAAAGTATCTCTTCAGCAAGAAATTATTTGGATAACGGAGGCATGTGGAGCCTCTCCGGAGCACATGACAAGGGTCCCTCTAAATACAGTATGAGTGTCAGCATGTACCGAGGAGGCGCAAGAGGATACGGAAGACCTAGAACTGCTCCCCCTGATTTGCCATCGTTGCTCTTAGATGCTCGTATATGCTACTTGGGAATGCCTGTAAGCCCCTCTATATCTTTCCGAAACCTTCTCTTTTCCTTGCAAACCATCTAAACGGTGTCTAGTGTTACTACATTTTATGCTTTATTAAACTTCTAAAATTATTGATAGACTCTGAATGATTGCTGCAGATTGTCCCAGCCGTGACCGAGCTCTTAGTTGCTCAGTTTATGTGGCTGGATTACGATAACCCTTCAAAGCCTATATATCTATACATTAATTCATCAGGCACACAGGTAAGTGAAATGCGCCTTGCCTTGCTCTGGCTTTGGTTATGTCATTAAAGGGATCTTCTTAGACTCCGTGAGTTATTGATATGCCAGTTCATTTTTTAGCACCATTTTAGCTTATGTTGGCTTTCCCAATTCAGAATGAGAAGATGGAGACTGTTGGATCTGAAACCGAGGCATATGCGATAGCTGACATGATGGCTGTGAGTATCATGTCTAACTTTATTGCCACTCAATAGGTTATCATTAAAGCAATGCTTTCTTTTTAAAAAGGTTTATACATGTATATCTGAGCCTTCATTGTTGTTTCCTGTCTTTTGATTTTATTGTCTACTGTGCTTTTGAATCTGATTTGCTGTTTCTCGTCATTTCAAGTACTGCAAATCAGATGTTTATACAGTGAACTGCGGAATGGCTTATGGTCAAGCAGCAATGCTGTTATCACTTGGAACCAAGGGTTTTCGTGCTCTCCAGCCAAATTCCTCAAGTATGGTCCTTCTCCCCTTTTAGTTTAGAGGACTGTAGTCGTGCATCAATTGGGACTTCTAGGGACTGAACATACTTGCCTTTTCCCTCATCTTGCCATATACAAGTTAATAGCTACTTTGCCATGTATATTTTCTGGTGAACTGAGGCACGATGTTTCAGCCATGACCATTTTGAAAGTTATCTTCACATTATGAATGCATTCAAATTGACTTCTCGTAGTTGCCAGGGTACAGCTGCAAACATTCTTTGAGATGGATAAAACTTATGGTTCTTCTTCGTGCAAATGTTTCTAAGCATCTCCAAGACCTTTCTAAGAAGAAGCGTTTAGTTTCTAATTTCAATGGCATTTCTTCTGTTAAGCAATAAATGATGATAATAGTTTGTGCCTCTTCCTGTCATCCGACTATTGTATATGCTGTTCACATGAAGGACTTACCTCTATCACTTCCTGAAATTCTATTTTAACTTTCTTTGTAGTATTTGATGGCCATTTTCTCTGATTTGAAATTTTTTACTTTGAAATACAGCAAAACTATATTTGCCTAAAGTGAATAGATCCAGCGGAGCTGTCATAGATATGTGGATTAAGGTAAACACCCTTCTCCCCCCCCCCGGCCTTCCTTTCTTTCTTCTCTCTCTCTCTCTCTCTCTCAGCAGTGAACGTTTCTCAGGCCAAAGAACTCGATGCAAACACTGAGTACTATATTGAGCTGCTAGCAAAAGGAATCGGTAAACCCAAGGAAGAAATTGAAAAGGATATCCAGCGACCTAAATACTTCCGAGGGCAAGAAGCCATAGAGTATGGAATTGCTGACAAGATCATTGACTCAAGGGATGCTGCCTTTGAGAAGAGGGTATGATTGCATCACTTAATTTTTCCATGAATTTTTCCTTCTATTTTCATGAAAAAATTAAATTCTAATATTTGTTTCAATTGCAACCAGAATTATGACGAAATGCTTGCTCAATCGAAAGCTACGAGAAGAGGAGCTGGCGTTGGTCCACAAGCCGCTCCCTCTGGATTTAGGTGATCATCGAACAGTGTAATCCCCTAAGATGTACAAAGCTAGAACTTTGAAGCTACTTTGTTCCCCTGCTACATGGACTGATCTTTAAGGTGTTAGTAATGCACTGCTTCGACAGAAGGCAGCAAATGGTTGGTCTGAGCTCTTTTGAGTGGAATGGTTATCCCTTTTGAATTGCAAGTCCGAAACCTGATATTTTGCTTCTGAATGTTCCTATCAAATAGTCTGGCTTTTGTCATACATCACATACCTTAGCCTAGCGCTGTCAGATGTACTTATGTAGAATGATGTTATGCTTTGTAACTTGGAGGGATTCGGAACTCTAAGGTAGCGCATGACAATTTCTGAAACAGAAATTGATTTCTGGCCAGAAATCAATTTCTCAATTTCTATTCCCCAGCTAAGTTTTTAAGTAAAGAAACCTGTTTGATAACGACTCAAAATTTTTATTTCTGAAACAGATTTGATAACAGAAAAAAATTTCTATTTCTATGAATCATGTTGTCCCCATCCTTTTACTTCACTCTTCTTGGTGCTTGTGATAGTAATTTAATTTGATAAAAGTTGGTAAATCACTTTAATTTAGGGAGAAGTGCCAAAAAAAGTCCTAAACCTTTTGTCTTTATGCGGATTTAGTCCTAAACCTTTCTATTTGGTGCCGATTTAGTCCTTCCGGCAAATTTAGCTCGGAAAATGCCTATGTGGATACAAAGCCAGCGCCGGCCGTCCTACGTGGATGGATCGGCGCTGACATGGATGCCTGAAAACAAAACGACGTCGTTTTATTAAAAAAAAAAAACTAAAAATTAAAAAAAAATTAAAAGTTAAAAAAAAAAACCTAGAACCTAGTTTAAAACCTCATTGTTTTATTGAGAAAATAAAATTTGGCGTCCAAACCCGACACCGCATTTATTTTCTATTTTCTTGCCTAACCACCCTTTTTGGAAATAATCTCGCGCAACTTTTTTTTTTCTCTAAAGCTTTCAGATTTATTTCGTACGGGAGACGTACGAATTTATTTCCGAAAGCTTTAGAAAAAAAAAAGTTGCGTAAGATTATTTCCAAAAAGGGTGGTTAGGCAAGAAAATAGAAAATAAATGGGGTGTCGGGTTTGAACGTAAAGTTTTATTTTCTCAATAAAACAAGGATGTTTTAAACTAGGTGCGTGCAAAGTTTGATCGATTAATTTTGAGTACGGGAGCACGTACGAATTTATTTCCGAAAGCTTTAGAGAAAAAAAAAAGTTGCGCGAGATTATTTCCAAAAAGGGTAGTTAGGCAAGAAAATAGAAAATAAATGCGGTGTCGGGTTTGGATGCCAAATTTTATTTTCTCAATAAAACAAGGAGGTTTTAAACTAGGTGCGTGCAAAGTTTGATCGATTAACTTTGAGTACGGGAGTACGTACAAATTTATTTCCGAAAGCTTTAGAAAAAAAAAAAGTTGCGCAAGATTATTTCCAAAAAGGGTGGTTAGGTAAGAAAATAGAAAATAAATGGGGTGTCGGGTTTGAACGCCAAATTTTATTTTCTCAATAAAACAATGATGTTTTAAACTAGGTGCGTGCAAAGTTTGATTGATTAATTTTGAGTACGGGAGCACGTACGAATTTATTTCCGAAAACTTTAGAGAAAAAAAAAAGTTGTGCGAGATTATTTCCAAAAAGGGTGGTTATGCAAGAAAATAGAAAATAAATGCAGTGTCGGGTTTGGACGCCAAATTTTATTTTCTCAATAAAACAATGACGTTTTAAACTAGGTTCTAGATTTTTTTTTTTAAATTTTTTTAAATTTTTTTTTAAATTTTTTTTTTTTTTTAAATAAAACGGCGTCGTGAGGAGAAGGAATGGGGGAAAGCACGATAGTGAGGAGAGGAGAGGAGGCTGGAAGGAAGAAGTAGAGAAATAGTTTCTATTTCTACTTCAGAAATAGAGAAGCTACAATTTCTAACTTCTCATTTCTCCTCCAAAACAATTTCTGAAACAGAAATCAGTTTCAGAAATAAAGAAATCAGTTTGTGTTATCAAACGGGTTTCTCCAATTTCTCTGTTCCGGGGAACAGAGAAATTGAGAAACTGAGAAATAAAAATTTTACCATGCAGCACCTAAGCGTACCCCGTCTCTCAATTTTCCCTCAGGCTGCAATTGTGCTACTCGTGCTTTGTTTCATTCTTAACCTGTGCAATGTAATTGCCCATTAAGGGAGACCAACACGCCAAAGCTTCTTTTCTCATATTCTCCAAAAAAAATATTAAAGTTATGATGTTGCTTCCAAGGCATTCTTCAATCGGTTCCGCACTTGCCATCAGATTTGTATGTAAAGTTTTGAGGTTGGAAAGCTGCAACTTATTGATGAACATTCAATCTACTTAAACCTGATTCCTCAGATGAGATTGGGTTCTCCAGATAGTTCTTGAGGCCCCAATCCCTTTAATCATTTTCGATTTAGGATGTACAAAGAGATGGAACACAGAAGAAAACGAGAAAACGATCGTCAAATTTTTCACGAGAATCCAAAATTTGAATTACAAGACATCACAGAGCATTCCAAATGAGGATCGAGATGAAACTCTTCTAGTATCTCACGGTCAATAAGTTCTGCAACCATCCTTACTCCTCATTGATGAACAGTTATAGATCGTGGTATTTCCATTGTGTACACTTTTTCTCCAGCTCATCAGGATTAATGGACCGGTAAGCAGACTAGAGGGGCAAAGGATAGCAAAGAACAGCTCTAGCTCATACAGGAAAGATGAGGCTTCCCAGGGAATCACATGTCAATTCACAACACTAGTAAGGAGAGCTAATAATATACCAAACTGTACTTTATGCAGGAGGATTGGGGTACACTTTTGGCTTTGGCTTGACCTCTATCTCGTTTACACTACGCACAAAGATGGCATCGGGTTCATGACTGCAATAAGAACAAGCAAAGTCACAAAAGATGTTGGAAAGGTGTATTAGTAAGGTCGGAAACAGACAAGTGCACCCATGTGGATGCACAAAGTCACTTGCACACGATATATATATACATATACACAAAGAGAGAGAGAGAGAGAGAGAAAAGACACATACGCTTTATCTCCCTCTTCAAATGTGTAGCTCGATGCCACTGCCAAGAGACGGCCATCTCTGCTGAACGAGAGTGCTGCAATGCTTGTTGGATATTTTGAGTACTGAAAAAAGAGAACAAAAGTCTGAAAATCGGAGAACCCTTCACGAATGACTGGTAATGAGTATAAAGAACAAAATAAAGATTAGACAGATTGTTTTGAAGGCAATAAACTTTACTTGATACAGCCTTTTCTTGTTATTCCCATCCCAAACATTGACAAAACCATCACAACCTCCTGTTGCAAATGTACCATAGCTGCGAAATAACATTTCAAGTATTAGAGAATAACAACCAAAACCAGAAGACGCCATTGTTGTGTATATAAGGAAACATCTAGCCATTACAAGCTACCAATGCCAGAGCCAGAATTGGGGTAAAAGATATGGCAAGTGAACTAAGCAAGTATCCAGTGCTTTCACTGGAAAAGACAAACCAACAGCCATAGAAGGTTCATTTCTGGGCAAATTCTCGGTCAGATACAACAAATCAGGTGTCTCCACATCCCGAGGAAGAAAAGTAGAAAGTTGGTTAGGTTTTGCAGTTAAGTTCCAGATAAGGTTCCTTTTAAAACTATGCCCCTTTAAAAAGCCAGTCTCAGAACAATATTTTTATATGCACTGTTTTTACGCAAGTCAGTCATCACTTTTCCTGACTGGAGTAGAAACATCAGTTGTTGTCCAAGTAATGCAAGCGCAAGAAATATGCCAACATGATTACAACCGGGTCAAGCCTCTTTGTTCGAAATCTATGTCTCAGCAAATTATCTGGAACCAATGCGCCGCCTACATCACTAGAATGGTCAAATACTCACATTGGGTGGAATGCAATTGCATTAACTGGGTAGACAATGTCCCTTCCTGCCTCTGATTTTCTGTGACACTTAAATGCATATCTGCAGCAAGATAAAATTTAGAATAAGTGAAAGAAAGGTCGAGAAAATGCCTTCTACAAAAGCGCAACACCTTGTGTGATATCTTATGAGAATAAAGAGGCACGGCAACTACAACAAACACTAAAGTTCCGTTTGAATTGCCTTCTAGTTTCTACTTTTTGCTCAATCAAAATCTTGCCACTCACACATTTTAACTTTCTTTAAATCTGAAACACTCGAAACCTTCACAAATTGTAAATGTCGACACGTAAATTCACAAAATCTTAGTTTTTTTAAAAATTTGAATAATGTTTTAAATTCTGTTGGGAAACTTTTCTTCTTTTACTTAATCGTAAAAAAAGGCCCTAAACCACCGGAAAATTTAACTATAAAAAATGTCATCACATCACGGAAAATTTGAAAATGACAAAAGATGCTCTTTAATAGCAAATATCTGGTGAAATTCTTACTTTTTAGCCTGACTTGCCTCCGAAAGATCGAAAAACTCCATGGCAACTCGTCCTTCCACAGAACTGAGAGCATATCCTGCATAAAAAAGAGGGAGCTAAGAAAAATAATATGGGAATTTACATATATGATGAGACTACAGATAAGCTCAGAAAGACATATCAAGAAACCTCTGATAATAACATCTGCTGGTGCAAGTATTGCTTTATATATAACTTATTACTCCATCCACGAAAGTTGGCACAAGATGATTGCAAAATAAAAAAAAAAGGACTCAAGAAACCTACAGGATAACAAAAGATATATACCTGTTCCATTTGGATAGCACCGCACACATCTGGTTTGATATTTCAGAGAAGACTCCCTACGCTGCTCAGGTTGAGACATGTTCCGTAAATCATATATGTTCACATGTCTTCCAGCTGTTGCTACCACAAGTCGATTTCCAACAAGTGAGAGAGAGTAGACACGTTCAGGCTGTGGATATGTCCCAACAAGAGTACGATCCTGCCCACTTGCACCTCTAGGATCCCAACATTTCAATGTTTTGTCCCAGCTACCAGTGATGACTTGGCCTGATATTGATGATATGCACAGAATTTTTAAAAGTAGCACCACCAAATGAATCAAATGAAAAGAAGAGAATGCGGCAAATATCAGATGTTGTCCCATGAAATGGATTTTATGCAAGGGTCAATATGCCAATCACAAGCATCTTCTCTGTAACTCGTTCTTAGAATTGAGACCATTTGTTGCTTCCCATTTAGGAAACTGGTGAAAGTTAGCATGTCTAGTTATATTTGTGACTATGCCATTAGCTGGTTGCGCTAGACATGACAAGAAACTGAGAAACCGACATAGTACAATGCATTTTTGTGAGAAGTGTCGACGATTGCAGGCAATATTCCGTCAAGAAAGCTTCATTGGTTCTAAGCACATATGGACCTTCGAATTCAAAATGCTAGAAGGGAATTTCTCTAGATAAGGGAGACTAGATATCGAGGCAAAAGGCATAAGAGTTATTGTCCAATTTAAAGATCTGAATCGTGTTATGAGAGAAGTCACAAGAAATTTTAGTAATGCAAATTATACTATGACAAACCTGCCGCATAAGAGTACTCAACACATCGTACAGGTGCATCATGTTTCCCCAAAATATCCTCCTTCCCAGCGTTAAAAACAAGCCTGAAGCACGAAAAACCCAAATATAACTCCATAGCAAAATAGCAGGACTCGTGAAATTGATCTCGACCAAAGCCATGCGCATTCCAAATAAAAAACTCAGCTTCACTCTGATACGCACAAACCATCTAACCATTCGAGCGGAAGATTTAAGTCAAAAAGTCGACAAAGTGACGAACCGGCGAACAGCATGATCGGCGCTGGCGCTGAATCCAGAGGAATCATCATGGAAACAGCAGTCGAGCACCGCGCCTCCATGCATGAACTCCCCTCTAAGCACGTTGGCGCTGGCGTCGTACAACCGCACGGTCTGAGCATCCACGGAAACGAGGAATATTCAGCTCCCGAGCTCAAGTACCAGCGCAATCGAGACGAATTTGAAGAGTTTTCGGCGCGTTACCTTATCCCAAGAGGAGACGAGCAGGTTATCGCTGTGGTTGGAGAACCTGAGGTTGGAGATCCCGTCGGACGGCGGGCTCAAGAGCTCGCGCCCCGGCGCCGGCGGCACGGCGGACGTCATTTCCCCGCGGCCGGCTGGTGGGGGGGAGGAGGAGAGCGGGAGATTTTCTAGGGTTTTGGAGATCGGAGGGGAGAGGGACGACGGAGAGAGGGAAGCGAGATTTGAAATCGGGGGAGTGGGTTTGAATCGGAATCCAGTTTTGAATTTGAATCGTCAAAGAGGGCCCGTTCGGCTTTCCTCTCCATCGCGAAAAGCCGGAGGCCAAAAAAGTTTTGGCCTTATTGATGCACCACCTGAACTCTGAATTTCAATAGTATGACCCAAAAAAAAAAAAAAAAAAAACTATGACGTTTATCTTAACGTTAGATTTTATAATTCATTTTAATCCGATGCATGATACTCGAAATTTACTAATTTTGGATATTGAGTGGTTCCTGCACTGAGTCGGAGGCCCAATGTTCGATTGGATGAAATCTTCAGTGCTGAGATGTGAAATGCATTGTGGACTTTTGTATAAAGAATATTGCGAAAGCAATCGATCGACCAGTAGAATAGACAGAATAAATAAATAGATAGAACACCAGATTTACGTGATTTGATCGTATTGACTTACGTTGATGAGAAGAACAATAACGAATTCCACTACAGATTAAGTCATATAACACTCAAATTCCCTCGATGTTTTCCGAACCCTAATTACACCAAATAATGCACTTAGTGTTTAACTCCATAATTCATTATGAAATAATCTCTTAATCTTTCAAAAGAATTATACATGGATTTTTATCATAAAAATTTAATCAACTTCAACACTAAACTTGTTAATGTAATTGCACGACAAAACCAACGCCAGGCACTCGCGTGGAGAACCACTCTTCAAAACCCTTTACGTCAACTGTCAATCAACGCATGAGCTGAGGAAATATAATAATCCTCTTAACCTTTGCCGACTTAAACTAGGAAATATATCCATAAGAACATTTGTATATATATATATATATATATTTCCCACCGCTTCAAGGGTCCAAATTGAATTGGTCAAAAGGCAGTTGACTTCGGTGTAATTCTTGACGCCGCAATTTGATAAAAGACAAAACAATAATCCTTCTGTAACTTGGACCCGTATCGTTGGATCCGAAATCTTAATTTCTGTTGCACACAATTCGATGTTCATAATATTACAATTTTCACATTTTCCTTTAATTAGTCGGCCTTTTTCTTAATTCATCTCCAATCATATTTCGTCAAACTCAAATTTTGAGACAAATTATAATAGAGGATGCCCAAGAGATCAACTTTCAATGGATTTGACGCTTACTGAATGAAACACGATGTTTACATTTAAGCCAAGAACGGAGAGTTTCTAACATCGGTTTTTGCAACTTACTCTTTGACAAGTCGATTGATGTGACTAGTTGTTGGCCTATGCGTTTGCGTGGACATTTATGAGGATGAATGCGCGAGCGAAGCTTTTAGAGTTTTTTATTAGAAGCGTGCATTATAGCAATTGCACTGCTTTGGTCAATGTCAATTCCACCAGTCTTGCTATTTCAATATGGACTAGAGTTATATTTGGGTAATTGTAATGCTTTGGTTGATGTCGATTCCACGAGTCTTGCTATTTCGATATGGATTGGAGTTATATTTGGGTTTTCCGTGCTTCGAGCTTGTTTTTAATGCTAAGAGTGCGTTTGTTTCGCGAAAAACTCAGTAATATAGAAAAATGCTTTTTCAGTAAAATATTTTTGAAGAATATGATTAGTTTTCCTTTATTTTATAATATATGATAAAAAAAAATGCTTTGTATTGTTTTGATATTATTGCAAAATGATTTCAATTTCATGCTTTTTTTTATTTTTTGTTTTTATTCTTTTTAAAAAACGGAATTTTTTAATTTTCTTTTTTCTGTTCTTTCATTTCTTTTTTCTCCCTTCCACCACTGCTACCAGTTGGTGACGACCATAGGCAAGCTTCGCATTGCTAGGATTGGGTGAGCCGTGAGCTTGCCAATCTCGACGGAGCCTGAGCTTGCCTAGATTTGGTGAGTCTTGTGCTCGCTGGCCTCGATGGAGCTTAGGCTCACCTAGTTTGATCAAGCTGTGAGCTCACTGACCCGCGTCTTGGCCAGTCAACATCAGCGGGGGGATAAGGGGGAAGGAGGAAGAAAAAGAAAGAAGATAAAAATAAAATAAATTTAATTTTTTCTAAAAATAATTAATAATTCGATTTTTTAAAAATATTCTTATAAGAATAAATTGTGCATCAACCAATGACCCTAAAACTAGAAAAGCATTTTGGAAAATGTTTTCCAGTTTTTTCAAAGAGGAAATCGTCTTCCTAAAATCTAAGTTTTAGTAAGAAAACATTTTTCGTTGATTAGGAAAACATTTTTAGTTGATTCATTTTCCTAAGCGAATCAAACATCAGGAAGAAAGGAAAATATTTTTTTAGAAAACATTTTCTGCGAAATAAATACACCCTAAGAAGGAGGATATTTTGGGGAAACATGATGCACCCGTATCTCGTGTTGAGTTATTGGCAATATGACAAGGGAAAAGCTCTTGTATTCACGTGAGATGGATTTAATTGGGCGGAGGGGCACTATATATACAGGTAAATGCTCAACCGTAGCTATATATCTCTTCTCAATATGACGGTAGATATTATATTTTCCCATTTACTCAATTACCTATGTTTAGGGAAAAAAAAAGTAGGTGACAGTGCTGTTAGGTTCCAAAATCCAATCCAAACGGTGGGTTCTCTACCTCAAATTATTTGAAGGAAACCCGTTAACTTATTTACTGGTTTCCTTCAAAAAAATTAAAATTGGAAAATCTCATTTTGTGGGATTTCTTCAAATCCCAATGAGATTCCTTCATTTGAGAAAAGAAAAAAAAAAACGTAAGAAAAAAGATAATTTTAGAATAAACCAAATACCAAAATATAGATAATTGCAAGTAAAACAATATAATCACCAGCAAAAATAAATAGTTAATGTCATAAGAAAGATCAATTCAAGTTGAAAGATGAAAAAACACAAGAAATATTGGCTTTGAGACTAATAATGAAATTATTGTACTTTCGAATGGCTCCTCGTACTTTTTTGCTTATATCAAGTTGCTCTAGTGTGACTCTTTGGTAAGTAGAAGTAAGACTATTGATATCGGTAACACATGATCAAGCGACACCTGACCATCATTTCTTATGGATTAGAAGTTAATTTTGTAGTAAAGTAATTTTCTTCAAAACAAAACAACGATAAGTAGAATAATGATTTCTTCCTCAATTACAAATTATATTTTGAGAATACCTTTGGTGACCTATCTAATCCAATTTTCAAGTGAGTGAAAATTATTGAAATTCTCTTGAGTGCCTCTAGTGGTCAAGTGATCGGTTGGTTTCTTCTACATTTGTTCTATTTTATATTTGTCAAAAAAGCGATGTGAGACTCCTTGTCGGCACCACATCACTATTTAGCGGTGACTAGTTAACCACATTAATATTTCAAAAAAAAAATGTCAGGGTGTTATAATCCTTTTCTTTCTTTAACTTCCACCGTGAAAGTAACTAAATGTGTGTGTATTTTATAAAATTTATATTTAAAATCACCCGTTTGATCGAGTATGCTACCAATAAATTTTTACCTCTGATTCTAGTGTGTGCTTCCGGAGGAGCACGTATGCAATAAGGAAGCTTGAGCTTGATGCAAATGGCTAAAATATTTATTGCTTTATATGATTATCAATCCCATAAAAAAGTTATTCTATGTATCAATCCTTACATCTCCTACTACTGGTGGGGTAACGACTAGTTTTGGGATGTTGGGGGATATTATTATTGCCGAACCTAATGCTTACATTGCATTCGCAGGTAAAAGAATAATTGAACAAACATTGAATAAGATAGTACCCGAAGGTTCATAAGCGGCTGGATATTTATTCTATAAGGGCTTTCCACAAGTCCAATCAGTTGCCATGGATGAGGACCATTGTCATGATGATTGTCTTGATAGGCATCCATTGCGATGGTGTTGTCTCGTTGATAGATGCTTACCGCAAATGGGGGTCATCAAGATTCATATCTAGCTACGGATATGGTTTTCCATGTTTATGTCATGGTTTTGATGTAATTTCACATCGATAAAATGCATGGTTATAATGCATTGTACATACATGCAGTTTTCTATTGCTAGGTGTAAGCTTTTGCACTAAATATTATGACATAATATTAGAGCATAGGTGTTCAACACTTTAATTGGCTCACACCAAATAAGAATAATGTGTGTTTCACTTTCACAATAGCCAAACCGAGTTAAACACTTGTGCGGGAGGGGCTTACATGCAATAGAGTATTACTACAATATCATATCACTTAAAGGCATTATAATAATGTACCTTATATATATATAAACGATGTAATATTTTACTAATAGTTTAGCCTAAAGTGATCATCCCAATAGATGCAATAACCACCATAGTGGTCATCACGAACAAGCGATCACCAGCATTGAACTAACCACCGCAATGACGGTAGCTCGTTGTGGTTCCACTCCTAGTTTTTATTTTTTAGTTTATTTTTATGTTATTAAGTAATATTTCGATTTTTCTTTTTATTTTGTATAATTATGTTTGATAATAATATCCAAGGTTTTGCCAAACCAAAAAAAAATCATAATAATTCCTCACATTTTTTATGCTAACTAATTTTATCATGTCCTAATCATAATTTTGGGATCAAATATAGTGAAAAACGTTATTGTTTCGCTTTTTTCCCAAATAATTTGTGGGGGATTCTATGCTCTCTTAAATAAAATATTTGCTAAATCTACTTACTGCACCTTTATGAGCTTGCCGTTTGCAAGTTACTTGTCAAAGATGTTGCGTTTGACAGTCGGGATAAAATTTGGGATATGATATGATTTATCTTATCTTACGTTTGATGCTTGCTTAGGACATGATAAAGTCGGATATAAGGGGGATATATGTAGGATAAAATTATCCCATGGGAGAGGTGGGATAAAAGTGGATAGGATTTCTAACGTCCATAATAGGAAATTTATTTTTCTCGAATAACAAACTTATTAAATTAACAAAATTGAAATTATATTTCAATATAAATAATATTTGAATTCTAATTTAAGAAATTAAAAATTAAAAAATTATTTTTAATTAATTTTATTTTAATTTATATATTCAACTTTAATTCTATCTTATAATAAATATTCAATCTATAAATTAAATATTTATATTTATTATATATTTAGGTATGTTAGTACAATTTATTATTTGATAAAATTTTATTAAAGAATGATGAAAGGGGAAAAAAGAAATAATAAATAATATAATATAAAAAAGAGGAAAAATAAATTAAGAATAGTGTTACGAGAGATTTTCACCATCTCCGTTTATGAATATTTAGGTTTATTATTTACCAAAAAAAATAAAATTTAAGTTCATTTATAAGGATATGCTATTTATATAAAAAAAAATATACATGATATGATGTGAACATATTCGACTTTAATATTACGATTCATCAAATAATGTATATGATATAAAAAAATCTCATAATTTTATATCCTATCATATCCAGTCCTATCCCGATTAAATATCCGGACGACCAAACGTAGCCATATTCTATCATTATCTCTAAGAATGACAGTACCATTACCTTAATTGGGCCTCCGTGTTTATAATGAGAATATATTTTTACCATATCGCCTCTTTTCAGAATATTTTAGAACACACAAGAAAATTCTAATTTTGTTTTCGTTAGAAACTTAAGGAGATTTGAAGTTCGCCCGTTCTCCATGAAATGATCACCTTCTTCCTTAAGAAAACCTCTGGATCGTACCGTTTCCTTGGCCATGACGCGAGGCTGCCGGTGCTTATCGAAGTGTAATTTCCTTTATTTATTTATCTGTTTATTTATTTTCGAATGCATGTGACATGGCTTGGCTTGACGTGTCTTAATAATCCGTCTAATTATTCCTCGTGGAATTTTAATTGAAGGAGAAACAAAGGAAAGAAAAAACAACGGAGAGAAATGAAACCGATCTGCACGATGGCAAGAAATTCCATAATAGCCTCCTCCCCAGTTCGCAACAGATCGAGCTCCACCACACTCGTCCCGCTCCCGCATTTCTGAAATCGCGATCGCCGTCTTCAACCCCGATCCCAATCTCGCCTCGGGAAAAACCCTAGCCGATCCCTCCGGTCGCCAGTTCATCTCCTGATCCACCGCCGCCCATGCCGCCGCCGATCCCGTCGCGCCCGGTCTCGCCGTCGATTTCCAGCTGATCGCGTCTCCGATTTTGCTCCCCGCCCCGGCGCGATGGTGGTCTGCAAATGCCGCAAGGTACTCCCGCCGCCGCCCCGATCTCTCCCGTAGCTCCTCCGCTCTTCGATTTCGGATTCGGCGATTGCGGTTTTCGTCCTCGGGGTTTTTGGGGGGCGGAGCCGTCGGAGGATTAGATCCGATTGAATTCCCCGTCCTGGATTGATTTTAATGGCGGATTTCGGAATTGGCAATTCGACAGTGCTTCTCATCGCCCGAGAGAATGCCGAAGTGAACCTGTCGTTTAGTAGGGGAGTGAATTGATGGAGATGTTCCGGTCGACATTGGAGTGTTTGTTGCGTGGATAGATGAATCTCCCAGGACCTGAGCTGAATCAGTGTCGTATTTGCGCTTTTGATTTTTCTGCGGATGGCGCGAGCTACTGCCCTTCTCCCATGCATTCGGGATTCTAATGGAGACTGATGTAGTTTTTTCTTTCGCCATTTCAGGCTACGAAGTTATACTGCTTCGTGCACAAGGTCCCTGTGTGTGGAGAATGCATATGCTTTACGGAGCACCAAATATGCGTGGTAAGTGCATGGCTTTTCTTTACTTTTGATATTAGTCGCTAATGATCACACGGTTATTTTCTTGTTGTACAGTCATTCTACCAATGATTTGAATTCCACCTCTAAGAGGAGGGATAATTGTATGCTCTGCACATGCTTTTTCCAAATCAACATCCTGCGCAATTGACATGCTTTGGCTGAGAAAGACCTTAACTTGTTAAAGTATTAGCGCCCAATGACATTGGTCACTTCATTTACCTGATTTCTTTTTGTGTTTATTGTTGATAATCTTGGATTAGGTGTCGTTGGGTTGATACCATGTTAGAAAATCTTTTCAGGTAATTAAATCTCAATTATTAATTGGATGGAGATTAAGTGAATTTCAAAGATAGATAAAATCTTATAAAATAAGATAAGTTGCGTATTTCGAGAATTTGACAAAAAAATTTGAACGGCCTGAATAATACTGAAATTCCAAGGACCAGATGGTTAGTATATTTGCTCTTTCTCTTGAATGTGAGATTGTCATAGTTCCCCCTTTCTTCTTATATCTGAAAGCATGGTGACATGGCAACGAAGGGGGTATAAGGTCCAATGTCATAGAAACCTGAATATTTTGGGTATGAGATTTTCTAGTTGTCGCCCTCCCATGTCATTCCTACACATTGGCTTGTCTGAGTGAAAATCCACCAGGTGTATCTCATTTACTCGACGTGTGGCAAACACAGAGATAATCATGTTCTTCAAGTGAAGCAAGTTGATATACTTGTTTCTACATCGAATTTGGTTCTTTTCTTTAATTTAACCTTTGTTCTTTAGTATGATCGGAGAATTTTGTGGTTACCATTCTCTTTGTAGGTTCGTACTTACTCAGAATGGGTTATAGATGGCGAGTATGATTGGCCTTCTAAATGCTGCCAGTGTCAAGTTGCGCTCGACGAGGGGTCTGGCCCTCAAACTACTCGACTTGGTTGCCTGCGTATGTGACTTGACGTGACTGTTGTCATTTACAACTTTACCAGCAGAATAGTAGTCATCTAGAGGGTTTAATTCTTAGCAACTTGATAAGTAACTAGCTTCGTGTTTTATTGGGTACTTCAGATGTCATACACACAAATTGCTTGGTTTCGCATATCAAAGGCTTTCCCCCTCACACTGCTCCCGCTGGTTATGTATGTCCTGCGTGTTCCACACCGGTAAGACCAGTTAGATGCTGGAAGCATTCATTGTTTCATCCAGTCAATATGAAGATCATATCCAAATTCTTGAGTTGTTGATTACGCTATCTTCTATTTACCTATTATTCACCTTGTTCTGCATATCTCTTTGTTTACTGTTCCGTTGGTAGACTCAGGAAGGACATTATCTCGAGGCTGAGTTTTGCGGTCCTAGCTTTGTCACTTTGTTCTTAGTGCACTCAGTTTTCATAAGCCATTTGATGGCTGATTGGTCTATAATTTTGTCTTGGGCTGATTAGGATGACTTATATCCATGCTTCTACAAACTAGTCCAGGCCTGATTTGTTGTAGAAGTGAGGGGCTGATAAAGAAATAAAACTGCGACATTTTTTTTTGGGTTAATCATGACCACATTCTCATGGTTGATATCATAATCTATCAATAGGTGTTTTCCATTTTCTAGTTGACTGTCACTCCGTGGTGCATCAAATTAGATGTCATCCACATTTGGTCGCATTGCTAGTGTTGATATTCTATACTTTTACAGGTTTTACTTTTTGAAGCGTGCTCTGATTGTTTCGATCATTAGGCATTCGCTGTGTTCTTTTAGATGGTGTGTTCTCTAATGTGCTTGTTACTCATTCAAGAGAAACATCCACTTTCCGGGAAATATGCTACTCTGTGCCACTCTATTACTCAAGCATTAAGTATGAATATAATTATATGTGCATGAGCAATCAAACACGTATCCTTTCAAGAACATGAATTTGTACACTTTGAATAAGGTATTCATCCAGCGTGCTGTGAAGTGTGGCTCATTTTTTTCACTTCCATCTCTTCCAGATATGGCCTCCCAAGAATTTTAAAGATTCAGGATCACGTTTTCATTCGCAGCTGAAGGAAGCTATTGCGCAGGTGAACTCTTCCTGCTTATCCCTAATCTTTTACAAATGCAGTTTTAGTTTATATTTGGCGACAAATGTTGTCCACAACCTGCTTTTACCATCTTCAGATGGTTGGTTAAATGGACTGCACTTGCCTTCCTCTTAGAAATTGTGTGTTTTATTCACTGTGCCCAGACTGAATTGACACCTCTCCAAGCACCACTTCACGGTAAACGCTTTAGTGTTCTTTCTGTCTCCTACCTTTTTAGTTTCTCAAATTCTATGTGCTGTTGTAATTTTAGTTGTTGTCCATTAGAAATCAAAGATTAATTGGACATGGTTACAATGTGCATCTGTCATTTCTGACTGAGGATCCACCCTACAGAATGGGGTTATAAAGCCAAATTGAATGATTCTTTTTTTTTTTTCACTGGTCCAGTGATCCTAATCATCTCCATGCTTCTATTTAGGGAGGGCCTTTTTCATTTACCTTGTCCCTGTTCTTACTCAAATATGAGACAGCTTAGACTAAAGTTTCGAGGACCTCAGATCTGAGTTTCCTGAGATGCATATTTGTTTTCTTCAAGATTCCTTGTCTCACATTTTGGACTTGTTAACCTAACGCAGAGATGATTAAATAATAGGTAATTTACTTTACTCGATAAGATCCCTTTCCACATCATGGTATTTGGAGTAATATGTTTGCTCGATTCACTTTGCCTTTTCCTCTATTTCATGATACAAATTATTGTCTTTAGTCCCATAGGTGACAGCAGATGTCAGTGTGTCATCGGTTACTATATTCTGAGATACTATTTCTGTTCCATGTTCATCTGGTGATTGGTGGACCACTTATGATGGTCCATCTTTGTATATGGGCGATTCAACACATGGAGGGCTGGAGATTAGGTTTCATTAGCCATTCTGGCGTCCTGCATGTTACTATTCATTCCCTGTTAAAGATCTAGCAATAGTGTAAGTTTGACAAGAGTACCTCATTGGGAATTAATTCATAAACATATTAGGCCAAAGTGCGGATATGCTGATCATGGAAACTGGAAGTGTCTAATAAAGTGGTTACTTTTGCCCAGTCCTTGACTCGTGTTCATTAGAGTTTTGATTAATGTGTTTTTATTTTTCAGACTGGTGTGGAGAAGAACTTGTTTGGAAACCATCCAGTTGTAAAAACAGAGGCCTATGGACCTCCACATGTCTCGGATCTTTCAGTCTCTGTGCCATCATCCTCTGCATCCTCGATGTTAAAGGATGGGATGTATGCAAACGGATCTTCTTCAGATATTGTGGAGATAGATGTTCCCAGTGCAGCAGGGAATTTCATAAAAAGCTCAAGTCCTGTTGGTGTAAGGTTCTTTTTAGTAGCAGTAGCATATATGATTCCTTCTTCGGTTCATTCATCTTTTTGGCAAGATATTGATGGCTTTTTGCAGAACATTCAGCTTGACATATGTGTTATCTTGCTTTGACGATATGGCAATGCAGCCTGGCGCTACAACAAGAAAAGGTGCTCTCCTAGTTGATCGGCAAAATTCTGACATGTCATATTTTGCTGATGATGAAGATGGGAATAAGAAGAAGTACAGTCGAAGAGGTGCGGTGGATGTGGATCATATAAATTATCCATTTTGTTTATTGTGTTTCGCCTTTCAAAGTTTTTTTGGTTTCTTATCTGGATTAGTGAAGCTGTTTACCATTTGAAGTAGTTTTCACTGTGAACACCAGCCTGATGTTTCAGTTTCAGTGATGGGGTCTTAAACTGTTAGATGCAGTGTGGTCTTTTGGATATTACCACCTCAACATGACTTCCCTTGAAAAATGGATGAAGTCAAAGTGAGAGAGCAGAAAAATAGGAGATAATATGCATGCACTTTCATTGTTTCTGATATACTTGGTGAAAACCTCCCTGGAAAAGCTTGATATTAAAATATTGCTTTGCAGGCCCATTTCGCCATAAATTCCTTAGGCTCTTGCTTCCTTTCTGGTCAAGTGCATTGCCTACTCTGCCAGTGACTGCACCTCCACGCAAAGATTCATCACATGCAGATGATGCTCCAGAAGGTCGCACGCGGCATCAAAGACAATCGAGGATGGATCCAAGGAAGATGCTATTAGTTGTCGCGATCATGTAATACCTACCACTTTTTATCATGCGGTTCTCTTGTTTTATGACTTGCGGTTGCTTTTAAAAATGGGGTTGAGGGGTCATAGGAAGATCTGAATGGGATAAAATATGCTATGATTTGCTTGCCCCTGGATTTACCTGATTTTTCTAGGCTGCTGCCATTTGCTCCTGGCGGCCGGAACAGATGATTGTTATTCCAATTAACTGTTTTTTAAGTTCTCTGAAGTACTCATACGAGATAACATGCAAAAGTTTCCAGCTTTTAAATCATTCTACAGCAAAGAGATGGGGCTAGTATACATTAATACCATGTGGCTTTAATATGATTGTTACTCGAGCTGCAACGTAACGAATTATTTCTATCTTTGGAGTTCAATCTTTAGTGATGTTTAGCATAATGTGTAATCTATCAATAGAAATCTTATGTTTCTTAACATCCTCTATCGGTTTTGTGATGGAATTTTAAAAATCTCTACAGGGCTTGTTTGGCAACTATGGGCATACTTTATTACCGAATTGCACAGAGGAGCTTTGTAGATGACCTGCACAATGATGAGGAGCAGTGAGCGCGACTCAAGGCAATGGAATTGTGTGCGCAAGTTTTGTTTGTAGACATCCCAGTTAGTGGTATCTGCATCTTCTGTTGTTCCCTGCTTGTCTCTCTAAATGGATCCGGTTCTAGTCATCTCTGGTAGGAAGGGAACTTCTGCATCTGTGTAGCATGAGACCATAATTGTTTAATTGATGAGATTCGATAATGGTATTAATCTTGTGCTGAAATGAGAAATTGGTTGAAGAGAGAACTATTGGGGATTTTTTTTTCATGTGATACCTCCTCTTTAGTCTAAACCTTGCACGAGCTCCATTTCTTACTTATGTGACGAAAATAAGATACTTCACATTCCTTTAACAATGGCCTTGGGGGGATAGTTCCTCTGAAATGCCCAAGATAGTGTTGGTGACAGCTGCACTGTGCACGTCTCCTGGAGATTGTTGTACTTGAAGTATAGTGGTGGACCGATGGCATAGGATGCATTTGATAACCATTCTATTTTTGGGAGTAATTTTTGCTCATGAATGATTTTTTATTTATTCTGTTCCCGAGAACAATTTCTGAGTTTTGAAAGTGTTTGATAATTGTCCAAAATTTCTATTTCTAGGATAGAAATGCGTTTGGTAGGATTAGTAATTTTTTTTTGTTTCTTTAATTTTTTAATACGTTTATTATATATATATTTATATATTTATATATTTATATATTTTTTAAAATTTTTCCTTTTCTCCTCTTCCTCCTCCTTTGTGGCTGGTTGCCGATCAATGGTTGAGTGAGGTCCGGTGAGCTCGACGTGGCTCACCTAGCCATTGGCGAGGGACTAGGCAAGGCTCGCTTGGCCATCGACGAGGCTCGATCTTGCCTAGATCTAGCGAGCCTCGCCGTTGCTGTGGCGCGTGGCGATGGCATGGTAAGGCTTGGTGGCCCTTATCTGGCTGGTCATCGGTCATGGTCGAGACTGGCGACTGGCCAAAAGGAAGAAGAAGAAAAGGAAATAGAAGAAGAGGAAAGAGAATAAAAGAGTAGAGGAGAAAAAAAATTAGACTTGATTTTATGAACTGTTCTTGAAAATAAGAAGTAATTTTTGTCTATTTCTTGATTTCGTTTTAAATTTATTCTCGGAAATAAAAAAAATGGATTTTTATTCCTAGGAACAAAATATTTACCAAACAATTTTTTTTTTTTGTTTCATTTCCTGGAACAAAATAATAAAAAATCAGTTATTCTTGGAAGTGTTATTAAAGGAGTCAATATTGTGGTGTAATCCGTTGTAATCTCTGAAATAACTTACGAGCCCAATGAAGATACTTTGAGATATTTATCCCTGCACTGATGTAGGACTTGACATCAATAACGTGCGAATTTAACACTGGTCATGGCCTGGCCACGGAGAACGAGCGAGTGGAGGACAGATGGACATTGGACGCTTGAACCTGTCTTTTGGCCATGATCCTTTACTGTCAAGGCCGTCTTCCAGTAGGACAGATGGACATTGGACGCTTGAACCTGTCTTTTGGTCATGATCCTTTACTGTCAAGGTCGTCTGCGATAGCTAACCCGATTCGTTTAGGACATCGTACGCACTTACCTACCTACGTTGTAAAAGTCGTTCGTGTGTCATTTCGGCTTGTACCCGGGGTGACGGTAGTGCTATGCACCAATAGACCATTTGGGTGCTTCTACTTTCAATATAGGACCTCTGAACAAAGATTTACCTTATTATTCCTAAGCCGAAACCATTTTATAATTGAACAAGGAGTGGCATAGCCCATCTGAAGCAATATACAGAATGATAGCTCGACACCAGAAACTAAGCTTTGTTTAGGCAAAAAGGAAAGGGAAAACAAGTTGACAAGTGCATCACCCACAGATCATGACTGATGTCTCTCTCATGCAGCCCATAAAATTTCAATACGACACCGCTAGGTTAGATGAGAGAGCTTAGTGTTAGTGCTAGTTTTGGTTCCTCCTCCACTTATTGACATCGTACGATAATATGACTGGCCAAGATCCTCCGATGTTGTCGAGGATCACAAAAGCTGATGCCTTCCTTTCATCTTTCCATTGTCCCGCGCGGATTCGCTGTTGATAGGGATACTAGTAGGAGGCCCATATACCCCTTTTGCAGAACATGGGATTCGATAGGATGTCTCCGAAGGCCTGGCCTAATTCCTTCAATGATCCTTGGATTGGGCTCATCAAATGGTGAGCCTCACGATATAAGTATTTGACTAGGAGGCTAGGTATCTTGGTACCATGGTCAACTGAAACACGCTTGAAGAGCGGAGTTCCATTCTTAATCCTAGCTGTCACGCCAAAATGCGCCTTTCTAATGCTTAGTTCTACTTAATTTATATGTACCTGACACACTCTCTGTTGTTTTTTTTATGCGATTCATTTTTTTTTCTTGCTCTTTATCTTAGGAAGATATCATTAGCTGCACGTCGTCTAAGCTCTTTAGACCTGACAATCAATATTGACTCTCATTAGATTGGTTCAATATATTATACATATCGGGTCCTAGTGATTCTCCAAACAATGAGTAGTAGATTAAAAACATTCACTAGGAAATTACAGATCGAAACATAATTGTTCTTTTGAATGAAGGCAAAACTTTAGTGTCCTTTGATCAATCTGAATTGATTCTTCGGCCTTTTCGATCTTTTTCCTGATACCCCTAAAATGCATTTTGCTTCTTTGAATTGAGCAACTGCCAATTAACTTTGTCCCCAAAAAAATAAAAAATAAAATAGTAAAATAGTAAAATCAAAGTCAAGGAAAATATAAACCGGATAGAAGGCATGGCATTGTACTACCAAATCAGAAAAGTTGTACTATCAGATACGGCATGGAAAGACGTGCTGAAACCAATTTCTTAAATCGTTAGGGGAAAACGAAACACGTCCATTGGTTCGATGTTGTCAAACTTCGAAGATTCTCATAATCGTGCCGGAAAATTGGACTAACCCGAGCACAGATGTCGGTGACGCATCCATGGCCAATATTAAGAAGAAGAAGAAGAATACATCTACAATCAATGCTTTTGATCTAGTTTCCTTCTTTCTATGAGGGAAGATCGTGTTCACGTCGGGCATTTATTGCAGTGGACCACCAATAAATTAGTGTCGTACGGAAGTTCCGGGAGCAAAGGAAACGAAGGAGTAGGACTTATTCATGTTGGTCCACGTAGCCAATCTATTATTCAATGGAGTGCATTGAATTAGGGTTCATGAAGTAGTAGAGACATGATATTAGCATATTTCTCTTTTTAAGGGGAAAAAATCTTCCTCTTCCATGTGGCTTATAAACTACTTACTGCCATCACAGAACGTTGAGGGGGAGAAACTTAACTTTAATGAAGGTAAAGATCGCAATATCACATCATACATATGACGGGGCCATTACTTATTCGATCATAATCCTATTGTACGGATGCTGATTTATTTTTAAACTATTTTATTGTTTCAAAGGAGAGTTGATAATCCAAAGTTTGCAATTCAATCACAGAAAAATTTAGTAAGTCGTTAGTAGTTTATGTAGGAGTTAGTGAATTTAAGACTTTAGCAAGAAATACAGATTAATGTCGGTAAATGATAACAAAAGTTTGTAATGACAAAAAACAAAATGTACATAGGTAAATTACTCAAATGAAAGTTGGTAATCGAAAATTAGTAAATAACTAAACCAGAGAAAATTAACAAATCACTATACTTAATGATGGTGATTCTTTACAGAGCTGGTGGATCAAAATGGTTGTTAAGTGAGGCAAATGAAAGTTCATAATTTAATAGACAAGTTGGTAAATTAAATAAACAAACAAACAAACATTGGTAAAGAAATCAAACAAAAGTGGATACTCAAAACTAGTTGGTAACTTAATCGGAGAAAATTCATAAAGTACTAAAATAATGTCAGTAAGTTTATTTAAGAGTTGATAAATTCAAGGCCGTAGGAAGAAATAAGACAATCATTCACAATTGACTAGATCATTAATAGAAGTAATATCCAAATACCAAATCCGCCCTCCAAATAAACATTGGTCAAGAATTTACATGAATATTGGTGTCCAAAAACTTATTAGTAAGAAGAACGGCTAGTAAGTTACTCAAATTGAAGTTAATAACTTTTAGAAACTAACAATATATAAAGGGGTTGCTTACCAAAATAAATGAAAATTGATGACTAATTTGAAAAGATGGTAAATTTTGGACAAAACCAAATATATGTCTGCAAATATATCAAACGAATTAATAATTCAAAACTAGTTGCTTGCTTAGTTAAATGGATAAAAAGTTGGTAAGTCACTAAAATTTAGGCTGAAATTTTATTTAAGGATTAATAAAATAGAAAAGTCGATGAACACGCAAGTAAAATTTAACAAGTATGTATAAAACTTAGTAATTTTATAAAAATTATTTGTAAATCGTTAACAAATTACTGAAAAAAAGTATTGGTTAGGTTGTTTTGTATCAATAACTTTTCATAGTTATAAACCTTTAATTAAATTTACTGGCATAAAAAAATTTATTTATATATATTTTTGAAGGACAAGAATATGCCACTTATCAACTTTAATATGCCGAAATAACTGACCTCCTTACTAAAAATGAAATAAAGAACAATTTCTTCCCAACTTCACTTGACCTTTTGTACTATAACGATGCACGTTCCGTGGCGGTGGGATATGCTGATGAACAATGTTGTGCTTGGCTTTTAAAAAATTGGGGTTTGCGGAGCTCACCAACTTGATGATTAGCTTGGTGCTTCTGAGATGCTGATCTCAAGCAAGTTTATGTCGGAACAGTCCAATGTCTAACCTATAAAAAAAACTATATTTGTTGACATTAGGAGGGTTGATCAACATTTATTCTCTCAGTCCCACCATGTTGCTCAAAGTCAAAAGCCCCTTGATATTATAATTATCTATGTTGAAATTAAGAGGGCTTGACTTTTCTTTTCATTTTCAAAAGAAACTCCCATGTGGTGACATTGAATGCCTCCAGTTCTTTGCCGTGACATTAAATGTCGTCGTTCGTTTCTTCTCATGTATGTCTGCATCGCCAACATGCATCCCACGGTCCCTTCAACTTGTTTATATTCCCTAATTCTGATGAACTTGTCGTATGAGTTACGCAAAGCTCATTGCAGTGTTATGTTGACATTGAATGCGTCGTTCCTTTCTTGCATTTTGTCTCCGGCAAGTATTCCCTCAGTACTACCGCAGAGAATGCTAAAAGTAAATTGCTAACCTGATTATACAGTTATTCATGGAAAGTAGCAATGCTTCTTCAGGAAAAGAAACGGTGCAAATGACCCTTCGCTTGAACTCAGCTCACACCCGAATGTCATGTATCTATGATTTGCATTTACCTCACTGCTGGCGCTGGCAAGAGAATACTCGTGCAGACGAATACATGCTATGGACGTAGGTAGTGCAGCGCATCCGCATGTGGTGTGCGTTCAGACCTGCATTATTCATGCATTCAACATGTAAAAGAGACCATATTAGCAAAGGTATTCTACGAATTATAAGCCCTAATTTTATGCACCGGTTGGAGTTTTTTCCTTGCTACTAAATTTATTTGTGATCGTGTACTGATCAAAATGACAGGGAAGTATGCAGATTGCTTGGCTTTTCTTTTACTTTGCATATTTTTACTGATGAACCACCACACTAGTTGATTCTCTGCATTAGCTTCTTCTTTCTTAATTATTAGAACAGATATGGTGAAGAGCACAATAAATGGTAACATAACCATCTTGCGATCAAAAGGAACATGCGATCAAAACAAAAAAGGAAAAAAATCTTCACTACTTAATCTGTTGATGAGGTTAATCCAGCTTAGAACTTGTAGCTATTATCTGGACCTATTATTTTAGTTTTAGAATGCTAAGTCGTGACTAACATAAGAAAGTCTGAACTGAATCAACATAGCCATAATATATTTCAATAGAATTGAATATGTCAAAAAAATAATCAAATGTCGCAATACTTCCGCATGTTTTGTAGCCGGTGTAGGGGTGATGCTCGCACGAAGATACATCCTGACCAATGTATTCATAATTAGATGGAGTAGAGAGTTATTCTGGAATTTAAAAACCTCAGAGTTGCTGAATTGATTGCAAGCTGTACTTTAAAGAATGATGAGTCAAATAGGTTAGGAGATGTATGGTTAGCCTTGCTGATGGTAGAGATGACGCAAAGCCAAGCACGAATCGCGATTAGAGAAGTGTCCACAATGATTAAGCTCAAAAATGAATTGAACATATGATTGAATGAGGAATATCCTCCTAAAATTTTAAATTTGTTGAATTGCTTGATTCACAGCAAAGGTAACTAAACATTAGTAGTACAAATTTCACCCCAGATGAATAATACAGTGATAGCTAAGATTCTGTTAATCAAACTCGACCAAAATGGTTGTGGAGACAACTCAATATGGAGTTAATACTATGCTCCATTAACAGCATATTAGCGACTTGAATATGCCTACTGAAGTTTCAAAATGAAATCATAAAAACTTTTGTTGCAATTGATAGATTATCAAACAAACTGCTGTGGTTGGTTTGCTTTCTATATTGCATGTTGAGCAGTTAAAAGAGTCAACTGGTTTTATGGAGTATTCATCCTGCAAATCTTGATCATAAGCAAAAGTGCAATGAGATTTTTAACTTGTAGCTTCACTTGTTGATCGGGAGAAACACTTTGTTGTTTCTATGTACTTTTCTTGGGGGGAAATTCACATTACCTTGCAGCTGGCTAGGTAGAAAGAGAGAAACAGAATGCATGATCACACTGGATCTCTCGTTTTAATTAGTTGCATTAGGAACATGCGCTCTTTGATAATCATAATAACTCCCCAACTAAGCACTGATTAAGACGCTTTAGAAACTCCTTACGTAATTATTTTTCTTGTGTGGAAACATATGGTTCCAACGCAAGCATAGAGACTGTAAAAAGGTAACATAATGAAATCTAGCATTTGCATGATGGCCACTGTAAAAAAAAGGTCTAAAAACAATGGAGAGAGAGAGAGAGAGAGAGAGAGAGAGAGAGAGAGAGAGAGAGAGAGAGAGAGAGAGAGAGAGAGAGAGAGAGAGAGGGAGGGAGGGAGGGAGGGAGGGGGAGAGGGATTTTCGAACACCAATTTTGGAGTACTTTGTCATTGTGAATATCTTGTCCTTTTCTCATACCATAAATGACATAAATAAAAGTAGGGTTAGATGGGCTTGACCAGAATCTTTCCATACGTGCAACTTTAAGATATCAAAAGATTGCTTTTTTAAGGAATAAATTATCGTTTTCTTTTAAAATACAGTACTCCGCACGTCTTTGTTTAAATTAATGAAGGAAATAAATATAGTACGTGGATCATGTTGTAGACATCTCTAGAATGATCAGTGGTCTTCACCGGCCATAAGGTGGTCCAGGTTCGGTGATCAAATAGACAAAACAATAAATAAATATAATTGCTCATTCAGAAGAATGAATTGGGAGTTATAAAGTATACCACGACTGGCTAAATAAAATACAAGGTTCGTTTAAGGCACAACCAACAGGAACAAGGACTTTGCAGATTAGATAGATCATTCAGATCTTCTTGAGAGTAAGTTATTACAATAAAGTGTCAAAAAAGTTTTAAACCTATTATATTTGTACCAATTTAGTTATAAACTTTTTATTGGTGCCAATTTAATTCTAAATCTTTTGACTTTGTGCCAATTTAGTAATTTCAGCTAATTTTAGTTGGATTTTGCTAACGTGGATGTCGGCTGGTTCATGTGGCACTACCGGTGCTGATATGGGTAATTTTAAATAATATTTTAATAAAATTTCAATTTTTTGTTATGTTTTTTTTTTTCTCTCCTTCCTTTCTTCTTCCTTTCATTGGTGACTTGCCGCTTGCCATGGTTGCACGGGCTGGCCTCCTCTAGCCATGGCGAGGTCGAGTCTTAGCAAGGGTCAACCTCACCAGATCAAGCCCAGGTGAGGGCTGCCTTGCCAGGCATTGCCTTTGCTTGAGTGATGCCTAGTGCAGCCACCCTGGGCTAGGTTGGCCTTGCTAGCTTTGGCGAGAGGAGTCCTCGCCTAGGCTACCCTCTCCTAGGCTAGATTTGGTGAGGCCAACCCTTGTGGGGCTTGGCCTTGCTATGGTCTCGCTATGGCTAGGTGAGGCTAGCTTGCTTGGCCATGGTCGGTGGCAGTCACCAGTAAGAGGAAGAAGAAAGGAAGGGGAGAAAAAAAGAAAGAAAAATATTAGAATAAATAATAAACAATCAAAAAATTATTAAAATATCATTATAAATTATCTACGTCAATGCTGGCAGTGCCATGTAAGTCGCTTGGCATTTAAGTCAATAATATTTAGCCAAAATTAGCTGGGAGGACTGAATTGACACCAAGTCAAAATGTTTAAAACTAAATTACCACTAGGTCAAAATGATTATAACTAAATTGACACAAGTATAATAGGTTTGTGACTAAATTGATACAAATATAATAGGTTTAGGATTTTGTTGACACTTTTCCTTATTGCCAGATGAATGAATCAGGGAGTTGCTGGAATCTAGCAATTTTATGGAACCAGAATATGGTTTTTCATGTTAGCTCGTTCTCTATAGCTATTAGAGTTTATAATAATGTTGAAATATAGGATATTATCATTGATTATGTTAGAGTGTTGCTGAAGCACTTGTTAAGTATAGTTTATGTGGAATAATTTGATTTTCAGGCATTCTTTGTGCACAATACGAATGCAATTAATACATGGAAAACTATAAAGGTTTGTTTATTGGTTGCTTAACAAGCACCCTCGGACACTAAGCTCATTAACATAAACGTATTATCATTGATTGCTACAACTATTCAAATGATTGAGCATGAAATCATCTCATAATTTGTCTCTTTTGAACATTTTCTGTTCTCCAAAGGATGCATGCATTCGTAAAAGAAAATCACATAATACTAAAAAGAAGTATCATAGAGAATGGCTTAAACGTCTTTAGAAATCACATATTGGTGAAGGATATGGTGACTCGATCAATACAAACAACGCTAACTAGCATTTAGGAACTCGGCAAAATAGCCCCGTAACTTTGGGAGGACCTTCAAGAAAATGATACCTATACCCGGAATCCATATAGGTGGTAGGTAGAGAATACCTAGGGGCGTACTATAATTGATAAACTAATGAAACTAGTAGATTGCAAATGAGTCACTATTTAGTGAAACGTTCTTCATCCCTTTTGTCTACTGATTAGGTGAACCATTCCTAGTAAATCAGTCTTAGGGGGAAATTACCAAAAAAGTATTAAATTTATTATAATTGTGTCAATTCGGTTCTAAACGTTTTAATTTGATTAATTTAGTCAAAAACCTATCGCATATGTGATAATTTACTTCTAAACATTTCAATTGTGTCAATTTAGTCATTCCCATCAATTTTGGCTAGAAGTTGCTAATGTGGTGGTCTACTTAGTGCCAATTGTCCTATATGACACAAGTAGCATTGACTTGGATAATTTTTTTTTTTAAATTATATCATTTTTTATTATTCTTTTCTTTTTCCTTCCCTTTTCTTTCTAACCATGGCTTGACAACCCTCGCCTAGTTTGGGCGAGGCCACGATTATCACCCATTGGTCGATGAGGGTGCCAAGCCGGTTGTGTCATATAAGACGACTATTGCTAACTAGACTGCCAAAATTAACTAGAATGACTAAATTGACAAATTATTAAAGATTTAGGATTAAATTGTTCCATTAATAGGTTTATGAATGAATAAGCGTAAATACAATAGATTTATGATTTTTTTTGGTAATTCGATCTTAGCATATTCATCAATGTTTGTAAAATCAAATAGCTAGCACAAATGGATTTGACCTTAAAAAAAAAATTCAATGGTTTGACATTTGCATTAAGCAACTAGCACAAATGGCTTTGACATTACAAAATATTCAAGGTTTTGACATTTGCTCAATTGTCACACTTATGACTTTTGCTCTTTAACATTTGCTCAATTGTCAAACTTATGACTTTTGCTCAAGTTTCGAACTTATGCCTAATGTAGCATCTAAGAGGAATATCCCATTTTAGGTTCTCGATATAGTTGAATAAGGGAATAAACTTATGCAATTAGTCCAAGGCCAAGGTCGATAATTTAATGCATATGGAGACACACTCTTATTAAAGAATGAACATTACATTTTCAAAAGGACTTTGAGAGTGAAAATAACTTTGGCAGAGAAAAAATATATACTTGTATATTAGGCCAATAGATGGAGAAATATATTATTGACATCACAGGGTGTATATGTTTCAAAAAGCTTGAATTGGGTGAGTGTTATGTATAGATATATGGGCTAACATCATCAAGCGCATATGTTTTGAAAACCTTGAAATAGTGTTATGTATATATATTTGGGCTACCACATCGAATGGTTTTTTTGGTCAGTCCTACTTTACACCTACTTTAATGCATACTCTCAAACTTTTGCTCTATGCCCTTTGAAACAGTGTTATATATACATATATGGGCTACCACATCTAACAATTTTTTTGGTCAATCCTACTCTACTCCTACTCTACTCCTACTCTAATGTATACTTTCAAACTTTTGTTTTCCCTACTTACGTGGTGTGAGAATCAAAACCCATACATGAAACTAAATCATCTCCATCCCAATCTCTCGAGAAAGTGGGGATTCGAATCCCCCGCCTCTCCCATTTTATGTAGGAAGGATGGAAACTACCACATCTAATGGTTAGGATGGATTAAATGGTGAATTGATCCATAATAAATAGCTAAGTAAGACCAATTATCAATGTTCATCTAGTTTCATACTTCTCTATAAAGGATTTAGGCTTCGTCTGTTCCGTAAAAAATAAATGATTTGGAAAATATTTTCATAAAAATGATCACTCGTATTACTTGAATAATCAGTCAATGAAAAATGTTTCCATTAACAAGTAAAATTCATAACATAAACATTTTTTTTTTTTGTAAATAATGAATATATATTGGTGAAAGGTAATAAATATATTGAGCAAAAGACCAACTGTACAAAAGATCAAGGTATCAAAACCCACACTCAAAACAACAGATTATAATGAATGGAAGGATGCTGGGATGTAAAAGCCACAGTTGTGGCAACCCAAAAGCATAGCATGAACAACCGGCGAATAGATACATAACGCCCTCAGATAGGGAGAAGAACATCCTTAGCAAGTAGCAAAAGCCGCTGCACCGAAGGCCTTAATCAAGACGCACCAGCTGCAAGGAAGGCAGCTAACGATCCCAAGAAAAGATGATCGGGTCAATGCCCTAGCTCCACTGCAACATTCTATTCTTGAAGTTATTTTCGACATTCCTAAAAGTGATCGCCTTATCTCTGACCACTTTAAGGAGATGGTTCTTCATAGTCGAGGCAAAAAGAGGCTGTTCTTTGAAGAGAATGTTGTTCTTGTTATTCCAAATAATATGACATAGCGCTCCAAAGGAGAAACAAGCTATGCACTTATAAAATTCCTTTCCCATAAGCATGGTGGTGGCCCAACGGAGATTATCCTCTCACGACCTGTTACGCTAAGGCAGATTGCATCTAGCTGCTCAAAAGAAAGCAACACCGGCCGTGACACGACAAAAAAAAAACAGATGGTCAATAGAATCCTGCACATCATTGCAGAAGGCACAAGTAACACTATCTATTCTACCATGAGACAATAAAAGCGCCTGAGTGGGAAGCCTGCGCTTGGCCATAAGCCAAAGGTTTACGTGATACTGTGGTGTAATTGCGTTGTTCCAGACGAACGCATGCTAAAGGACCCGAGTCCTCTTTTGCCTAAAGGTCTCCCAAGCCGTCGCAACCGTGAAACGTCCTAACGAATTCTCCCTCTAGTAAAAGCAATCTGAATTCTGAGAGAGGCTCGGGAGGGGATGATCCCACAACTCAAGCACTAACCTAAGAGGCTGCCCAGCATTAGAGAAAAGATCAGCCACTATTGCCTGCCTAGAAAGCCATGAACTGTATATGAACGAATCCGAAAAGAATAAGTTCAGGGGGCCCCTAGGGTGCCAATTGTCAAACCATAAGGAGGTAGAGAGGCCATCCCCAATCCTCCAATAAAAGGCATTTCGGACCTCGCTTCTGAAGGATATGATTTTTTTCTAAGCCCAAGAATAGAATGTGGGTTTTTTAGTAACCCAAAAATTCCTTAATTTTAAAAATGTGGAATGAATCTACTTGCAGCGATGCCAAGGCCTCCTTCCTCTTTTGGAAGGCACACATCACCCAAGCAACCTTAGCACCCCCTCTACCCAGTTTCGAGCCTTTCCATAGGAATTGTCTAAGGACTTTCTCAATTTGGTCCAACATAGCTATATGTAAAATAAAAACACTCGCCCAGTAGGCTTGGATAGCATGAAGGATTGACCTGATAAGCTGAAGCCGGCTAGCAAAAGAGAGAAAGCAATGAGTCCAAGCTTGTACCCTCGCAGTAATATGGTTGACAAGAACGCAACAATCTGCCTTACTAAGCCTGGAGGTAATAATAGGAACCCCCAGGTATCGCACCGGTAGACTGCCTTCTTGGAAGCTGAGGTCGAGGAGGATTTGACTCCTTAAAGCAGTCGATCTACCAGCCAAAAATATTTCGCTCTTGGAAGGGTTTGGGCACAATACACTCCAAGCCGAGAAGAGTTGAAGGCCCTCTTTGAGGAGGCTCACCGAAGTTAGGTCCACCTCACAAAATAGGAAAACATCATTTGCAAAGAAAAGATGCAAGAGATTCGTCGCCTTGCATTTCTAAAAGAACTTAAACTCTGGCTTGGAAGAGCAACTCAATAGAATTCTAGATAGGATCTCCATAACCAAAGTAAAAAGGTATGGAGAAATAGGATCACCTTGGCGAAGGCCGCGTCCACTTGCAAAGTAACTATGAAGTTCCCCATTAAGGGCAATGGAAAACATGGGCGTGCATACATATGTCATAATAAGCCTAGTCACAAAGTTAGTAAAGCCAAAAGTAAGGAGAACTCTCTCAAGGAAACCCCAATCGACTGTGTCGTAAGCTTTTCTGAAATTAACCTTAACCGTGCACTTAGGAAGGTATGGTTCAAGGTGGAAACTAGAAAAGAGTTCCTGAGCCATAAAGATATTGTCTCTGATCCGTCTACCCTTCACGAAAGCGCTCTGAAACGGACTAACAACATTCTTTAGAACATCCGCGACCTGATTAGCCAGCACATTTGTGATACACTTATATATAGTGTTGCAGCAGGCACTGGGCTTGTAATCATCAACTGAAGTCGCATTGGAGACTTTAAGCACAAGCACCAGAATAGTGTTATTTATCTCCCTCAAGAGCTTCCCTGTGACGAAGAAATCCCTCACTGTTACTGTGACCAAATGTGCAACCGTCTCCCAATTCTCCTTAAATAATTCAACCATAAAGCCATTCGGGTCAGGGGCCTTACCCCTAGCTAGAGAGAAGAATGTATCTCGGATCTCCAACTCGGTGACCGGTCGAGCAAGAAAGCTAACCTGGCCGTCCGTAAGAGGATGCTGGATAGTCTCCTGAATCTCCCCAATTGACAGCCCTTCCTGCTCCACACGTGGCGCTGGGAGGTTCTGGAAATGCTCCACAAAGCGCTGCTAAACCAGGTGCAGTTCGGTAATTTAGTTACCAGAGGAATCCAAAACAGAAAAAACTCTATTATGAAGTTGTCTCTTGTTTACATATTGATTGAAGAACTTGGTGTTGCGATTTCCCTCATTGAGCCACCTGATTCTTGATTTCTGTCTGAAGAAGAACTCCTCACTAGCCCGAAGGTCGACAAGGATACGTCGTTGGTCCTTCTCCAACTCAGCAAGATCAGTCGAGAAGGGATCCTGCTGAAGGTCGGCTTGCGTGCTCTCTAAAGCGACCCTTGCTTCTGATGTCCTGGTAGAGATATTAGAGAATGATCCCCTATTAAGCTGCTTGAGACAACATTTGAGCGCCTTAAGTTTGCGCACAAGCCTAAACATAGGAACCCCTTCCCCCGGGTCCTCCCAAACTTGAGTAACAATTGCATTGAACTGTGGATGTTTCATCCAAAAATCAAAGAACTTGAATGGTTTCCTTCGAAAAATCGGGTTCAACACTTTAACCACCATAGGTGTGTGATTCGAAATACCTGGTGCTAGAAATGAGGTTTCAGAGTAAGAGAAATCCAAGCACCATCTAGAGTTCACAAGAACTCTATCAATCTTCCTAGCCTTCCTAAAAGTACCAGAGGAAGTTGTCCACGTGTACCTGAAACCAACATACCTAAGGTCCTCGAGTTTCGACTGCACCAAGCACTGACCGAAATCATCGAAGCATGGGATCCAAGCATTAGAACCCCCCACCCTATTAGAGGGGTCCTTTATAGCATTGAAATCTCCCATCACTATCTAGGGTGAATTCTGCAAGGTACTACTTTTAGAGATAATATCCCCCCAAATCTGTCTCCGTAGAGTAAAAGTATGCTCCCCATAAGCAATTGAAATAGAGCAGGCCATCCCCGAGTCCAACAACTTAAGAATCCCATGAACCGCTTGAGTAGATATAGCGAAAACTTCAAAGCTAACCCGCAAGGGGTCCCAACCAACCCAAATCCTACCCCTAGGGGAGAACTCATAGTTGGCAAGCCAATACTAATTCCTCAACAGTCTCCTAGAAATGGAATTGAAGAGAGTCTGCGGCACATTCGTTTCCAATAAACCAACTAACCACAAATGATTTGAAAAAACAAGACTATGGACCTCCGCCTGTCTAATGGAGTCAACAAGGCCCCTAACATTCCAACACCCTACGGACCTCCGTTCGTTCATTTTTGTAATTGATACAAGTGATTATTTTTAGAAAAATATTTTTCAAGTTATTCATCTTTCGTGAAATCAATGGAACCTTAATCTAATTAGTGTGACCTGGCTTTTCGAATGCATTGAGTTCCACGAGATACGGTGAAACTCGAAAGCAAGAGACTTGTTCCTGCATCGGCAAGTATATTAACTAAACACAATAAATGCACTTGGCTAAGTCAACTCATGCCAAAAATAAGTTTCCATGCGGCAAATCGTTGGTGGTTTTATTATTATCCCTGCACATTGCAATAAATAATATCTGATTATATTCGGTGACATCAATCCTACTAGATGTTCTTTATATTTTAATGAAAAAAATGGAAAAAAGAAATGATTGGAAGAACCAACATTGATGTATCAACATCTTGATAATATTATTAATATTATCTAAAGATTAATAATTAAAAAAAAAAGCAGCAGATACCATCAACTTATTTTAAAGGCATTGGAGTGCGCTTGCCATAAATGAAGTGTTCATTTTCGACATTTTTTAATGAGCTTACATGAGGAAGAACCTCGGGTTCTAATTGAGGCTACCAATACGTGTCATCCGGTTGTAATTTCTAGGATTCTCTTTTATTTCTTTTTTCCCCTTTGGCCAGTTACTTCCTAGGCTTATATCTCACTATTCAAAGCAAAACCACCCAACACTCCATGAATTTCTGGTTATATATGTTATTATAAGTTTACATATATGAATTAGCCAGATAAGTCGACATTATATATATATATATATATTCTGTTAATGCAATTTACCATTCATCTAAAAAGAAGAAGCTGAAGTGTTAGGCTTTCATGTTAATGAATTTTTATTTTCGATAGAATTGTTTTATTTTTTCATGAGACAAAACCTATGAAATATTTTTTGTACGTTGAATTTGATCTTTTCTTTCCAGGCCAATTCATCGAATTTAGAGTGTTCTTCCTATATTTTACTTCACCTCTAAGTTCGTTCATTTGCATTGGATATACACGGATTATGCTAGGGCACTCTTGCACCAAGTATAGTATGTCCTTGTTTAAATCAAAATCCTTATCTTCTTTTCATAGAGCAACAAATCATCATTCCCGATCAAATAATGAAAGCTTGTTAAATGATCAAATCTGATGATCTAATCTCCCCCGTATATGCTTGCGCTCTCAAATTATTTGATTTCAATCAAGTAGTGAGATGAACATGAATTAATTCTTTTCATGTCACCAATTATACAGCTCAATTCAAGAACAAATATAGTATTGGTCATTCAAACCCGAACATATTGATGATATATTTAGTGGTATGAACACACACTTTTTTAATCGCACCCCCTTTGTAAGGGAGAAGTTAAAAAAGAAAAATAAATCTTGCTTGCGATTATAAGAGATTCTAGTCTTCATCAATGACGTGCATGAGTCTTGCCTCTAAAAGAAGCGTTTACTCAAGTAGGGTCGGTGAGGCTTTTTGTATATCATACAAAAACACAAAGAAGAAATCGATTTTTATGAATATACATGGAAAATGTGGCTTACGTGTATTCACGGAGACGAGTCAAAGTTGAAAGGTTTGGATACTGCATATTATTCACACAAAAAAAGAAAAGGAAAAAAGAAGGCCGTCAACATAAAATAATGCATAAAATTGGGGACAGCTAGTAGATGAAAAAAAAAAAACACAATTTCTTGACGCTCAAACAATATACAGTGTTGCTCTCTAAAATATCATATTTTATTTAGCTGAAGAAAACTAGCTAGAACTTTTTTACCTTTGAGAAAAAATCATGCGGAAAAAATCTAAATGGTAACTTAGGTTTCACAAAATGGGTATCTATGCAAACTAAAAAAGCCCTACTGACGAGTATGATCAGGTTTAATTTTAGGCAAACCCTAGTATGTGTAGGCGTGTTGGCCTGCGCTCAGTTGGGTTTGTGATCCTGTGCCAACAACTCTTCGGTCCATGGGACACTAATCGGGGGAGCTTGCACGAACATATCCCAATTTTTTCCCCATCTAACATTGACTTTAGTTATTGGACCACTTATTATCATTTTAATCGGCTCCTTTTAGATAAAATATATAATGGGTGTTGCTAACGAGTGTCTCAAAACACCTGTTAAATATGCATAACGAGAACAAATCGATTTTTATAGTATTGATAATACAGATCATGATGACAATTAATCCATTGATAATTTTGATATATCTTATTTGGGTGTTCAATAAGTGTCCACAAGAAATTCAATTTTTAATATATATATAAAGTGAGATACGTATTATTATTATACCATTTTCATTTATGAGAGCTAACTTTCTGACAGTTGGCACATGCCCCCTTTTCTTTAATTGAGACAATATTAAGATTCTGCCCACGAAGGAACAACCTCGACGAGGTAATCATAGTGGCGCTCCATTTTCCTTTCAATCAAAGCTGATTACTTCTCTGGTAGTTCCATATTTATAACTCGCTTGTTTTTTCACAACAATCCGTTATGTGCATGCCCATTTATTAATAAAATTTACACCATAACTCGTCATTTTAGTTTTGTTTTAGGCTTTTTTCCATTGATTGTAGCTTATCTTACTCATTTCATTTCCAAAATATTCATAGGTTTATAATTGCAAAAGTCGTAAATAGGAGAAGAAGAGCATGCAATGTTGAACCTGTCCTAATTACTCTCTTAAAAGAAATCTGACAAAAATGGTCATAGTAATGAGTACGCTAGCTCACTTGTTTACATTAAATAGACAAACTTTCAATTCTAAAAGATTATGAATAAAGGCATTGCGATGGAAATATCAGTTAAGTATCACTTTATAGCGCTATGCGAGGTTTGGAACGCATGCATGCATGGTTGAATATGAAGTGGAGCTCGAGAAGATCAAATTGCAATGGCGTTGAGATCTTAACTAAGGGATGTACGAGGTAAGAGGCATGTATGAGGTAAGAGGAATTAGTTAAAGTTACAAGTACACTAGAGCACGCATTAGTTAAGGCTCTTAAACATGCTATAAAGCATGAATAAAATTTAAGTTACTAACGCACAAACTATGGTACATAGGAATTAACGTGAGCTTATTCATATCTTAACTAATGGATGAAGGTATAATTAATTAGTAGGTTCTCAAAAAGTAGCTCACTCTCTCTTGCATGTCATAAACCATGTACATGTGAGACTAATCATCGTATCATTTGTGCGTAAGAGTAAAGAACTATTCCATCGAAGGAAGGGATGGTTTCTCGGGTCGTGTATTCTTGTGACAGAACCCAACGGACTCGATCTCATCCATTGCACGTTTTCCAGAGAATCTTCATGGGTAGAATCACCACGAGGTGGTCACTTTAATGAAGTTTGACACCGTGAAGTGGGGTTATCAACGATTCTTGAATTAACTGCCCTGCCATATTTTTGTCACCTTTGGCAATACTGTAATGAGCATCTCGATATCAGTCCCAAGCAACTATTGCCTTCGCCGGTAAAGTCATGTTCTCAATGACACTTACACATCTCTCGATGTCAAAGTTATAAAGTAAGCACATATAATAGAAGCAGTTCCGAAGTGTGAACTGTGTCTGAAACATATTATTTTGAGGTACCTAACCTCTTTCTTTCTTGATAATCAACAAGATGCCAAAAAGTTTGTAGCTTTTTTTATGTGAAAACATGACCTCTAAGGGCAACTTGGTATAGAATATTGAGTGTTTTTATAATATAACCTAAACCGTGTATGCGGTTCCTCTGTGCAGCTTCTCTTCCCTTTTCTGTTTAACTTCATTTCTCACAAAATCTGAGTAAATATTATGACAAGTTGGAAAGATTTTTTTTTTTTTTTTGGATTTCCTATTGAGATCTAGCAACTTGATAAAATGAGTAAAACTTGGCCAGCTTTTTCCCCCTTAGCTAAGGAGTGCCTGGATGACTGCGACTCATCCTAACATCTTTTTATTTAGTTTCGTTTATACTTTAAAAAGATGTCAAACTGTACTTTTGTTTCCTTTTTCTTTTTTGTTAAAGATTAGAAAAACACTTTCTCTAATTGTTTGAACAAATTTTGCATTTTTAAACCGCTTGATTTTTCAACCGGAAATTTGTTCACAGCAAAACCTATGTGTGTCTGGGAATTTGTATAGATATAATTAAAAAGGGGTGAAACTTGAAGAGGAGAACTCTTTTTTTTTATTTACACTCTTTTTATTTACTCTCATTCTTCCTTTATTGGTATACTCGAGTATGGATGAAAAATATAGGAAACAAAAGATCTCGGTGACTACAGAGACAACCCAAAAATTGTTCCTTGAAAAAGAGATAATAAATCTGTGAAGACATTTTATTTATCTTCCTGAGGCCAGTAGAGAATATAGTCGGTCTTTTAATACTTGACAATTAATGATCTATAGATAAGATAGAATTATAGTACATCGATGAGATGCGGCAATCTGAGATTGAGATTCGGGTGTCTCTTTGGCTTTTCCTTTTGTCTATGAGGTAACAGGCAAAGAGCTATGGTTACGTCCGAGGTACGAAGTATTTGCTTGAATAAACAAGGAGAAAGAACCTTTGGTTCCTCCACTGTGATAGGTCGAAGAACATGCAGAAAAATTACGTGGCCCAAGCTCAAAGCTTTAAAAGATGTCTCGTGCCAGGAGGCCAAAGAATATTCAACACCGATAGCCATAATGATGTCGATCGAAACATCTTATATCGAAACATCTTATAGCTGAGTTTGTCAGGACAAAAAAGAAGAAGAAGAAGAAGAAAACTTGGTCTATATTGAAACTCCCATGTGGTGACATTGAATGCCTCTGGTTCTTTGCTATGACATTAAATGTCGTCCTTTGTTTTTCTCGTCATGTATCTCTATATCCCCAACACGTAGCCCACGGTCCCTTCAACTTTTCTCTATTCCCTAATTTGTTGAATTTGCCATGTGAGTTACACGTAGCTTATTGCATTATTAGGTCGACATTCAATGCGTCGTTCCTTTTTTGCATTTTATCTCTGGCAAGGACTCCTTTAGCACAACCATAGATACCATAGAAAACTTAAGCTGGATTAGAAAAAAAATTATCAGGCCCTAAGTTTCTCTTTTGACATTTATTTTGACGCTAAAAGTAATTTCAAGTAGAGGATGCTAAAAGTAAGTTACTAATCTGGTTATACAGTTCTTTCTATGGAAAGTAGTATCGCTTCTTCAAGAGAAAAAATAGTGCAGATACCTCTTCGTTTGAACTCACCTCATCCCCGAATGTCAGGTATCTGTGATTTGCATTTACCTCACTGAGGTGCTGGCAACAGAATGGTTACGTAGAGGAATACGTATATATAGTGTAGCGCGTGTGGTGTAACTTTAAAACATGCATTATGCGTGCATGCAATACATAAGAGAGCATATTAGCAAAGGCATTCTATGAGTTATAAACCCTATTTTCTGCACCAAATGGAGTCTTTTCTTTAGTTAATAAGTTTATTTGTGATCGTTTACTGATCAAACTGACTGGGAAGTATGCAGATTTCTTGGCTTTTCTTTTACTTTTCGTATCATTATCGATTTTTCATCATGCTGGTTGATTTTCTGCATTAGCTTCTTCTTTAATTAATTATTTGAACAGATATGGTGATATAAAGCACAATAAATGGGAACACAACCATCTTGTGATCAAAACGAACAAAAAGGATCTTCACATTTGTCTGTTGATGGGGTTGGTCTAGCTCTGAACTTGTAGCTGTATCTGTACCTATTATTTTAGTTTGAGGAGAGGTTAATGCTAAGTTATGACTAACTTAAGAAATGTCTGAACTGAATCAGCATAGCCCTATGATACCTCAATTGAATTTAATATTTCAAAAAGTAATCAATGCTCATGATAGTTCGGCATGTTTCGCAGCTGGTATAGGCATAACGCTCACACGATATAACTTGACCAATCTATTCATAAACTAGTTAGAGTAGAGAACAATTCTGAATTTAAAAACACCACAATTGCTGAATTGATTGCAAGCTGTACTTTGAAGAGTAAGGAGTCAAATAGGTTAGGAGATGTATAGTTAGCCTTGGTGATGCTAGAGATGACGCAGAGCTGAGTACAATCCTCAATTAGCAAAGAGTCCACGATGATTGAGTTCAAAAATGAATTGAACATATGATTGAATGAGGAATATTGTCCTAAAATTTTAAATTTGTTGAATTGCTTGATCACAGTGAAGGTAACTAATCATTAGTAGTACAACTTCAATCCCAGATAAATGATATTGTGATAGCTTAGATTCTGTTATCAAGCTTGACCAAAAAGGTTGTGGAGGCAAGTCGATATGGAGTTAATGCTATGTCAATATGATACTAAATTCACAGAAATTATGCTCCATTAACGGATTATTGGTGACTTGTATATGCGACCAAAGTTTCATTCATTGCAATCTTAAACTCTTACGCGACATAGGTTATCATAAAAACTGCTGCGGTTGGTTTGCTTCCTTTATTGCATGTTGAGCTGTTAAAAGAGTCAACTGGTTTTGTGGAGAATTCATACTGCAAATCATGATCATAAGCAAAATTGCAATGAGATTTCTAACTTGTAGCTTCAGTTGTTAATCGAGTAAAACACTTTGTTGTTTCTATGTACTTTCTTGGGGGGAAATTTACATTTCCTTGCGCTGGTTAGGTAGAAAGGGAGAAACAGAGTGCACGATCACCGATGTCATCCATCTTCTGATCAGCTGGATCTCTCGTTTTAATTAGTCGCACTAGGAACATGCGCTTCCTGTTAATCATAATAACTCCCCAACTAAGCATTGATCAAGACACTTGGAAAATTCAAGATCACATTAAACAACAATCAGTTCCCTAATTTCTGCAAATGATGGACCACATACAAAGCCAAATCCAAGTTTAAATTGGAATCCTTACATAATTATTTTTGTTGTGTTGCAACATTTGGTTCCAACGCAAGCACAGAGACTGTAAAAATGCAACATTATGAAATGTAGCACTTGCATAATGGCAACTGTTAAAAAAAGTCTAAAAAAAATGAAGAGATTGAGAGATTGAGAGAAAGAGAGGGGAAGGGAGTTTCGAACACCAAGTATAGAGTACTTTGTCATTGTGAATGTCATGTCCTTTTCTCATACCATAGAAAGTATATATCAAACTTCACTTTGACTCATAAATGACATAAATAAAAGTAGGGTTAGATGGGTTTGACCAAAATCTTTCCATACGTGCAACTTTAAGATATTAAAAGATTGCTTTTGTGAGGAATAAATTGTTGTTTTCCTATAAAATATAGTACTCCGCACGTCTTTGTACCGGGACCGTGTTGTCAACCTCTCTATTATATTCAGTGGTCTCCACCGCAGCCATAAGATGGCCCGAGTTCCGTGATCAAGTCGACAAAGCAATAAATGAACATTATTGGTCATTCAGAAGAATGAAATTTTTTTTTTTTTTGGTCGGTAGAAGAATGAATTGGGAGTTACAAATTATACCACGACTGGCTAAATAAAAAACAAGGTTCATTTAAAGCCCAGCCAATAGGAACAAAGCCCTTTTAGATCACACTTCTTGAGGGTAAATTATTGCAATAATTGCCAAATGAATGAATCAGGAGTTGCAGAAATCTGGCAATTTTATGGCATTGGAATCTGGTTTTTCATGTTAGCTGGATCTCTCTGTTGCTATTAGGGTTTATAACTAATGTGGATGTAGAGTTGCACTACTTAAGTCATAAACGCGATATTATATATTATCATCACTCATGTTTGAATGTCTTTGGAGCACTAAATATATTTTTATAATAATTCGATTTTAAGGCATTCGTGGTGCATAGCACAAGTACAATCAATACATTGAAATAGATAAAGTTTCCTTTTCTAGTTGCTTAACAATGCCCCTCCGACAGTAAACTCATTAACATAAACGTATTATAGTTGATTGCTACAATTATTCAAATGACTGAGCATGAAAATCAGTTGATAATTTGTCTCTTTTGAAGATTTTCTTTTATTCAAAAGTATAATCTCAAAATATCTTATGAGGGCGTATGCACTTGTTCGTCAAAGAAAATCACATAATACTAAAAAGTTAGGTATCATAAAGAATGGCTTAAATCTAGAAACCATATGTTGGTGAAGGATATGGTGACTCGATCAATACAAACAATGATAGCTAGCATTTTACTATCGATTGATAGACTAAATAAATGGATGATTGCAAATGAGTCATCATTCAGTAAAGTCTTCTCCATCGCTTAAGGATACCAATTTGGTGAGCCATCCTTAATAAATCAGTCTTATACTCATCGTTGTTTGTAAAATCAAATGGCTAGCACAAATGGCTTTGACCTTACAAAAACGTCATAGGGTTTGACATTTGCATCGAGCAACTAGCACGAATGGCTTTGACATTACAACAAAATTCAAAGGTTTGACATTTGCTCAATTGTCAACTTATGATTTTGCACAATTTTCAAACTTATGCTCAATTTAGCATTAAAGAGGAGTATCCCATTTTGAGTTTTGGATTTAGTTGAATAAGGGAATAAATAAGTTGATGCAATAAGACCGAGGCCAAGGTTGACAAATTCATGCATATAGAGAACCTCTTCTCGACTCCACCATTGCGTTTGTATTAAAAACCTTGAATCAGGTGAGTATCAAATATTCATGTATGGTCCACCATTCGACCAAAGAAATATATATATGGTCCATCACATCCAACGGTAAAGATGAAATGAATGGTCATTCAATTTATTACATTAATAAATATCCACACATATAATATAGATCTTTTTCTTTCTCGCTAATGCCCATCTAAGTAGCAAATTGCAATATTCATCCAATTACTTATTATCAACAAACTATTCATGTAGGTAGTGTAGCCTGGCTTTTCGAATAGATCAAATTCCACGAGATATGGTGAAGCTTCAATATAAGGGACTTGTCCCTGCATCATCAACTATATTAACTAAACACTATGTGGCCAAGTCAACTCAAGCCAAACATAAGTTTCCACGCGCCAAATCGTCGTGGTTTTATTGCTTTCCTTGCACATTGGGATAAAATAATGTTGGCCTACATCTAGTGACGTCGCTACTTGATTTTCTTTATATTTTGATAAAAAGATAATTGAAAAAGAACCAACATAGATTTATCAGACATCTTGATTTTATTATTACTAAATATCATTAGAAAAGCTATAAAAACAACGAAGCAGATACCATCAACTTTTTCTAAATCTTGCATTTATTTGGCATTGGAGTGCGCTCGCCATAAATGAAGTGTTCCTTTTCGACATTTTCTAATGGGCTTGCACGAGGAGGAACCTAGGGTTCTATCTGGAGCTGTCAAGAAGTATTATTTAATCGTAATTTCTAGGGTTTTCTATTACCCCTGTCCAATTATTTCCTGGGCTTTAAGACATTTGTTTTCCTCAAGTCTAGATTTTTATTTAACTCTTCTAGTTAAGCAAAATTACGTACAAATACTTCTACTTACGTTTCACAATTCAAAGCAAAATCACCTAACACCACATGAATTTCTAGTTATAAGTTATCACAAATTTACATATGTAATTAAGTGAAAGAAGTCGACATATATATACTTGTATGTTTGTTATATAAATTAAGTCCGAGAACCCAACAAATTGATCTTGTTGTCGCAATTTCCCATATAACTAAAAAGAATAAGTTCAAATGCTAGGCACTTGCGTAATGATTTATAATTACTGACAAAATTGATTTTCTTCTTGAGAAATATCCCATGAAATATTTGTTGTACTTTGCATTTGAACTTTTTTCTTCGCTAATTCATAAAATGTACAATATTCTTCCTATATTTACTTCACCTTGAACTTCGTTCATGTGTATTCACTGTACAAGCATTATTCTAGGACACTCTTTCGCCTAGTATAGTAGGGGTTTGCAACTGGACCAGGTATACCTGGTTCTCGGATTGGCCCACTCGGAAAACAAGGTCGGGAACCGGTTCCCATTGAAACCGGTCCGGGAATAGGTTCTCAAAATTCAGAACCGGTTTAAACCGGTCCGGGAACAGGGTCCGAGTGACTATCCACCCGGAAACCAGCTCCTGGACCGGTTTTGGAACCGATTCCCAGACCGGTTAAGTAAGTAGAGGTCCAAAACTTTTTTTTTTCTCCTGATTTCTATTTTTATTCTCGCAATCACACGATATTTTTCCGTTTGGCTCTCTCAAACACGCACGGCACTCATCCTTTGTCATTCCTCTTTCTCACTTGCTTCCCTCCCTCACCGGCTCCCTCTCGCATTGTCTGATGGACGGACGGTGTTTGTCGTCGTCAAATTCTTGTGTATCACATGGATTGACTCGCCTAATTTCTATTTTGTATAAGGAGTTATACTTGCATAAATGAGTAGCTTCATGTAGTAATTGTCGGAATAAGACTAATATTAGACCCATATTTATTATTTGTCTTATGATTTTATTGATTATGATTAGTCCTATGGATCCTTAATTTTTCGTTTAGTCAAAAAGTTCATGTATTAATTTATTACCAGTGTTTAATGTTTCAATAAAAATTATGAGGATTACGTTATTTTCTCGCTTATTAGTATAAAATTCGAAGTTGTATAGGATATCGAGAAATTGCAAAACAGGTTCCAGTGGAAACATGGTTGACCCTGGAACCGGATCGGAAAAACATGGTGGGTCGGGTACAAGGTCCAATACAAACATGGTCGGGTATAGGGTCCAGAAAATTGAAACCGGTTATAATAGGGTCGGGTATAGGGTCCAGGTCTAGACCCTACCCACCCTGGACTCGATCACCCCTAGTACAGGATGTCTTTGTTAAATTAAAACATTATCTTCTTTTCATAAAGCAACAAATCATTTATTCCTATCATATAATGAGAGCATCTTAAATGATCAAATCTGATGATGTAATCTCCTCTATATATGCTTGTGCCTTCAGATTCTCCGATTTCAATCAAGTAGTGAGATGAACATGAATTAGTTTTTTTCACGCCACCAATTATACAGTTCAATTCAAGAATAAATAAAGTATTGGGCATTCACCCACGAACAAATTTGATACTATAAATACCAGCATGAACCCATAATTTTTTTTAAATGCACCCCCTAAAAAAAAGAGAAAAGTTAAAAAGGAATAGAAATCTTGCTTGCAATAATGTGAGATTGCAATCTTTATCAATGACATGCATGATTCTTGCATCTTAAAAAGAAGCGTTTACTCAATCGGTCATGCTTTTCATTATACTATACAAAAATATGAAAAAAAAGAGAGTCGATATTTATGTCACATTTATACTATCCAGCTATTATGGGATGGAGGTCATACGTTTGTATCCTAAGCTTCGATACCTTACGGTAACAAAAAATTGTGCATTATTTATATCAGCGAGTAGATGAGTTCCCCTGAGCACCCGCTAGTTAAGGTTCATTAAACATGCTCTAAAAGATTAATAAAATTTAAATTAATAAGGAAGGTACTATGGTACGTAGAAATTATTGCGAACTTATTCGTATCTTAACTAATGCACAAAGGTAAAATTTATTAATTAGGTACTTAAAAAGAACGTTTACTCACTCTCGCATGTCACAGATCATATTTCTGTGAGGCTTCTCATCGAGTCATGAGCATGCAGGAGTAAAAGATATACTCTCGAAAGATATGATGATCTCTTGGCCCGTAGATCCTCGTCGACATAAATATATCTCTTCATTTATTACATGTTTTCTAAGAATCTTTCTGGATAGAACAACCACGAGATGGTCGCTTTAATGAAGTTGATGCTGTGAAGTGGCGTTATTAATGAATCTTGAATTAATTGCCCTGCCATGTTCTTCAAACCATTAGCAATACTGTAATGAGAATCTCGATATCAGCCCCAAGAATCGTGTGCTCAGACCACAACTTAATGACACTTACACATCTCTCGATGTCGAAGTTATAACGTTAGCATATATAGAAGCAGTTCCGAAGTGAGAACCCGCGTCCGAAACATATTATTTTATGGTTCCTAACCTCTTTCTTTCTTAATTACCAGCAAGATGTTGCAAAGTTTGTAGCTTCTTTATATTAAAAAAACATGACCTCTAATGCAAGTTTGCATAGAATATTAAGCATATATCAAATATCCCCAATGGGAAAGCGGTTCCTCCGTGCAGCTTTTCTTCCCTTTTCTGTTTAACTTTATTTCTCACAAAATCTGAGTCAATCTTTTTAACAGCTTGGAAATAAACTCTTATCAAGTCGCTATTGATAACTAGCAACTTCGGGCAACTTAATAAAATTGCTAAAACCTGGTCAGCTGTTTCCATCCCAGCTTGGGAGTGCCTTAAAGATTGCGATATGACATCTTCTTATCTAGTTTCGGTTATACTTGAAAAGATGCCAAATTGTACTTTTTCCCCAGAAGATTGGAAGAACATTTTCTATAAATATTTCGCAAAATTATGTTTTCTTTTAAACCACTTGATTTTTCAGGTGGAATTTGTTCACAGTAAAACCGATGTGCGTTATTCTAGGAATTTGTATAAATATATTTAAAAAGGGGTGAAACTCAAGGACGAGAGTTCTTTTTCTTTTGTTTTTTTTACGCTCTGTTTAACTCTCATTCTTCTCTTTTTGGTATACTCGACTATGGATGAAAAATATAGGAAACGAATGGTCTTGGTGAATACGGAGATGACCCAAAAATCTGTTTTTCCTCGAAATAAAGTTGTGATAATTCTGTGGACACGTATTATCGATCTTCGCGAGGCCAGTAGAGAATATAGCCGGTCTTTTAATCCTTGACAACGAATGAACAAAGACATAAGATAGAATCATAGTACATCGCTGAGACATGGCTATCCGAGACCGAGATACGGATGTATCTTTGGCCTTTCGATTTGTCTGTGAGCTAACAGGCAAAGAATAATGGGCACGTCCGAGGATCGAAGTATCTGCATGATAACAAGAAACAACAACCTTTAGTGATCGGCTGAAAAATATGGATAAAATTACGTGGCCCAGGTTCAAAGCATTTAAAGATATCTCGTGCCAGAAGGCAAAATAATATTCAACACCAATCACCATAACGATGTCGATCAGAACATCTTATATGTGTGTGGATCCCATAAAGACACCAAAAAAAATAAACCCTAGTCTTTATATCAATGCTTACGAGAGATCGCATCGTACAGTTCAGATGATTGAATACTATTGTTTTATCTGCAAGCTCTCAACTTCTGGAGACAAAAGCTTTTAATGACAACAAATGATTGGTGGGACGTGCAGGTCAGTGAATACGTGAAATAATATCATACAGAAAAACAATGAAGGGACATTAAAGATATCTGCACGCAAAAAAGATGATATGATCCCGTAAGAGTTAGATATGGTGTTCCAAAGTGTACTGCAAAGGGCAAGATATGGTTGCTTTCTTTTTGTCTTCTAACAGAATGAAAGAACAACGGACTCTCGAGAGGGCAGAACGTGCAATAATGGCCGGCTGCAAACTAGGATTATTAATGTTCTCTCATGAAAATAAGTTTTTCTTGGTAATGTTGCTTTCGTCTCTAGAGTTTGAAGCTTCCTTGGGCTTTCTTTATGAAGCGAAATGAGCGCCAGAATCTTAGGTTTGGACTTTGGAAGATGTGCATGGAGGACTTCTTCTTCTTCTCGTTAGTTCATCCGTTAAAGAAAAAGAAAAGGATTAGGGATTTTCTTTTCTTGAGTTTCGTTCATCTTCAAATCAAATTCAGGATATCAGCTGATATTAGCTACAAGCTGAGAAAAAAAATGAACCTGATGTGTTTCTTTCTTTGTTATCTAGACGAAGTTCTATTCTGAGTTTCAATCCATTTTTGTTTGCAGAAGCTTTATCAGGATGGCTGCTAGGGTTTCTGAGACGGATGCCCCTAGGGTTTCTGACATACAATGATTAAAGACTCATGGCGTGGCTAATGTGTTATTAATAGTTCGGAAACGACATCGATGTCCCCAGCTAACTCCCCCATATTAAATTAGGATGCATTTACTCTTTCGTTGACATTGCTGATACCTTATATAGCATCTTGATCTTAAATTCTTAACACCCAGATTTTCTGTTTGTTTAGTAGTTGTTTATTGTGCTAATTACATCCGTCAATTGAGTGTCGGATTGGGTAATATCAGGTGTCCTAGCTTTTGCTGAGAGCCGAGTGCTATTTTTGATGAATTACAACAGCCCCTGCATTTTTCCCCTGGATTTGTGGATTTTGATGTGCTATCTGAATGATGAACCTTCAAAATTTATTGGGATGGACATACATCTATGTCTGGGTATTCATCCTTTCGATCGGACCTGCGAAATTCAAGGTTGAAATTTTAGTCTTTTCGGTAATCTAATTATATAACTGTCAAATGAAACTCCGTGATAACTGTTTTGCAAGTGCTCCCACATATTTCTGCATAGCCGTTGCTTGATTGGTAACACAACAAGGCTTAGCTCTGATACACCCATCCTGATTTACCTCAATTAATCACTTGTTTGAGTATCTATACAAAAATTTCAATTTCAATAATCTGTTTTTTCGTTTTAACAATTTGGGTGATTGAACTTGTGTATGCAAGCCAATAAATTATATTATTTTTTCTTCAAACTGGGGAGAACTCCTTGGAATGACATTCAAGAATGATATATGAAATAATATTATCGTCCCCTTCTTGATGGTCTGTCTATTCTGTGCAAAAGTGCAAAGAATAGAAAGGGAAATTTCGTTTCTTTCTATCTCATTGGTCATAAAGAACGATTTTGGATCGGCTGCAATTTGTATTGGAAAATCGCCTTCTCACCATATATCACTATTTTGATTATTGTTTGACAAGGGCTGTCGAGGGAGATCAAACTGTTTCAGTTTCTTGATGCCCTGAAGACAAGACCTTCTCTTGCAATTTGACCTATAAACGATGCATTACAGGCTAATCATCTAATGTAAGTAAGATTAATGTGAGGATGACTCGGCTCATCAGCACAATGTATATATATTAAGACTATTATGCACCTTAATAATGTGCTCATAGATGCATGTAACTGACAAAGAAGCAGCAAACCACATTTTCAATTATAAAAGCTGCAGAAAAATTGTTTTGATCAGATATAGCACTTTGAGGAGGCAAGGACCTGAGTGAGATGATCTATTGTCTGGTCCATGCAGTTCTAAGAATCTCACACAAGTTTCTGTGATCTCATCGTCCTTTGATACCCGGCTTCTACGTAATTAATTTTGAGCTTATCATACTCGAGAAGAATGGCATGTTCTCTCTGTTGCCAGATGTGATAACTCAATTCTTCCACTTTTACCGAATCATACCCGCATCCCCTTCAAATAATTGATCAGTTTATATGACACTAATTGATCACAGCTAGTCAGTTCTCAATGATTGCATCTGACTTTGGAATTGATTGCGTTCTAGTTAAGCTCAGAGGCGTTTAATAGCAATGAAGAGGTATGCATTTGTCTAATCCAACCACAGCTTGAAGAGTCAGTTCCTCCTCTTAGCTGTACATGGCCCCATTTGCGACTCGTGTGAAGTAGTTACGCGGACTTGGGACTTTCCTGTGTAATCACAGCTGATAATAAAGAAACTAAGTTACTGGTGAGAACAAAAATATAATCACTATGATTTTATAATGCAAAATGAAAGTCAATCCTTTGCCACGTCTTCTTGGTATCATATAAATACGTGTTGTGGATCTTGTTTCTCTTCAAGCTTTGAGCTACTCAAGCTTCTCCCATCATTCACAACTGAGAAAAATAGTAATCTTATTCTCCTACAAAGCTTCTAGCAATTACAATGGAAACTTTTGGGGCCAATTCTGAGGTCGAATGGGGCTCTGTCAGTGGAATGTACTTCAATGAAGAGTCTGACCTCATGGCTCAATGGCTTGATAAGTGTTCATTACCAGCCGAGCTATATGGAGGCTCACATTTCGCATTGCATTCTGCATATCTGCCGACCTATGAATCTTTTAACCTAGCAGGGGTTGATGGAAGTGCATTCTGTACTTCTGATACTCTCTATCCAAACTCACATTCTTCTTCTCCACATGACGAATTTCATAGCAGTGTTAGTAGCTTCCTTTTTCCGAGTTCAGGCCATAGCAACTACTACTTGAGTGACTCGAATCCAATTCTGGTCACTAGTAGCAGCTCCCTGTGCAATGAACTTTCCATGAGCAATTTGAGACAAACCGGTTCTTGTCTCATTGAAGGGGACGATTCACCGAACCGAGAAATGAGCGAAGTTGATGAGTCTCATGGGAGCCCCCGAGAAATGGCTTTAATGGAGAACTCTCTGCAGCTCAAACGGGGGTCTGAGATTCCACCAGTGATATCAGCAGCAAAAGATGATAAAGATGATTCAAATGACAGTTCTAGGAAAAGATCTCGGAGCCTAGGAGAGGTGAGTAAAAGTTGTACGTTTCCAAAAATCACTAGTTTGCATCCGGGATTCTTCTTTTTTGATGATCTGCTGTGTGAATTAATAATAATTCTGGCTTCCTTATGATTCTATTTCTCTGACGTTTTAGAAAAACAAGAGAAGTGTTCGGTTAAGGAAAGACCTGAAACTTGATTGTCCAAGAAAAAGCCATGAAGAAGCTAAAGGTTGCACAGGTGGGCAGATCTCGAGTACTTGCTTCTCAGAGGATGATTCTAGCTCTTCTCTGGAGCTGAACAGAGGAGCTGCTTCAAGTATGAGTCCAAAAGAAACTGCATCTCTCAGTCCTAATGGCAAAACCAGAGCCAGCAGGGGCTCAGCGACAGATCCGCAGTCTCTCTATGCAAGAGTAAGTACATGAAAAAAAAAAGGCTATTTTGTTTGTCTAATTCCAGAATGCTTGAGTTCTTGACAGATCTTTCATCTCCAAGAATAACAAATTAATAGATCATTGCTTTCATCTTATAGAAAAGAAGAGAACGGATAAATGAGCGCCTCAGAATGCTACAGAACCTTGTTCCAAATGGAACTAAGGTAATTGGGTGATATCCTGCATCAATAGCTCAAGTCTTGAATAGTAAAATCTAGTCTCGTGTTTAACTGTCGTTTCTGTCCACAGGTTGACATTAGCACGATGCTTGAAGAAGCTGTTCAATATGTTAAGTTTCTACAGCTGCAAATAAAGGTAAGCCCAATAGATTGAAAAAGTTACGCTAGATTATACCACATCATCCTACAGCACCGTTCATTAACAAAGCTTCTGAAAAATAAGATATGGACATTGACATTTTTTTCTTGTGTGTAAATTTGTACAGCTCTTGAGTTCTGATGACTTGTGGATGTATGCACCGATTGCTTATAATGGAATGGACATTGGGCTTGATTTGAAGCTAAGTAAATCTTGTTCACTGTAAAGTTAAGGAAGAGGTTATCATGCAAATGAAATTCTCATGAAAAGAAGGAATCTCTGTCCGACTGCAACGAGGCAAATCACTTTATATTGTTGAAGGACCAATCTCACTAACTGGTACTGAGATTTGTTGATGGACAACTCATTGGCAGTGATTATCAAGGGTGATTGAATAAATTCAGTTCAGCCTTCTCTCCTCCATAAATAACCAGTGTCCGCCTCAAAAGCTATGTTTTCCCATTAGGAGAGCAGTGATTATCAAGGGCGATTGAATAGATACAGTTCAGCCTTCTCTCCTCCATAAATGCCAAGTATCAGCCTCAAAAAGCTATGTGTTCCTGCTAGGAGATCGATTCTATGTCTCATGTAAAGTAGCTAGTTGAGAAGGAATGACCCGTGTATTATACTCCACTGATGTATATTTGATATGCTTTATTCTCATCTGCAAATGTGGAAACTTGAATATAAATAAAATCTTCTGGTGAGCATTCTTTACCAACACCCAGCAGTGCCAGCATCAATCTGCCTTCCGTTGCTTGCTCTTTTCTACTTAATTTTGTGGAGAAAGAGAAATTAAAGGAATAAAAACAAATTGAGAGTCTTTTCATTTCTCTTTATCCATCCATCTTTTAGTCCACATTCAACAGAGAGAGTAGGGTAACCTACATCTGCACATTTCTTTGCTTATTGAATTGGAGAAAAGAACTCCAAGAAAATCTTCACAGCATTGATTGCTTAGGGTAACCTACATCTGCACATTTCCCGGTTTGGTCTGCTTCCATCTAGGAACCGGGAACCGGACCGGTTCCCAATTTTGGGACCGGGGACCGGACCAAACGGTCCTAAGACCGGGAACCGAACTGGACCAGCCGGTTTGGTCTAGTCCCATTGTATCGATCCCTCAGCAAAAAAAAAGAAATTTAAAAATACTAGAGTTATTACTATTTTTAGGGTTTATTGCTCCTTTTTAAGAAATAAAAAAATTGTATTTTTAAAAAAAAAAAAAAAGTTGATCCAGTCTGGTCCGGTTCCCCCTCCCCTTGGAATTAGGAACTGGACCAACAATCACTGGTTCCATTTTTATGGAATGGGGAACTGGACCAAATCGACCGGTCCAGTCCAATCTAAGCAGTTCTCGGTTTGTGCGATCCGACATGCTCACCTCTACGATTGCTTAATCAGCTAAAAATGGGGGTGGTACCTTTCCCTGTGACTCTAATTATAGAACTAGTCATTATAATTGACTGGACTCTGCTTTGTGAAGAGCAATTGGTTAAAGTATCCACATAGATTTGAATAGAAAATGTTATCGACTCTTCCATATTCAAAAGAAATTCTCATTGTATTTACATACCCTTAATCAAATATACTCATGGTAACCTAAAATTTGGTTATTCAGAAATCAGATCAGGGTGCTATCAACGAAGATGCACTGTAATAGCAGAAATGAAGGTTCAAACGGTTAGGCTACATCCCTGGTGAGAAATATACTAAAAACAATTCACCAATTTGAACATGAGCAATTTCATAATGGAAGAAGATACAGTCAGTAAGAGAAGATAATTGCATCTGCTACATATGTGCAAAAACAAACAATGAGTCAATCCCCAACATTTTGCAGATTGAAATGGGGATAACGTACAATTGGAGTTTTATTTCTGATTATGGAAGTCCACCAATCTAGTTAGAGGTGTCAAAAGCAGCTTCTTTCTCGAAGCACTCAAGCTTCCACATCTGTATTCGTACTTTCCCATGCCAGGGCAGTTTTCTCAATGTGCATCAACAGAATCCTATAAATTTTGTTCCTAACCCTACTGTAGACCTCGAATTCTGGATCCTCCAAATCAGAACTCCCCCTGCATCCTATCTTTGCATAACCAGCCTCCTTTTTCGCCATGACGTCCAACCAATCGCTCACTCTTTTGATCTGAAGCATCACGTGGATTGTCTGGCTATTTGATATAGATTCTATGGAGAATTGGCTCTTAAGCCCATCTAAGTATCGCTCCACGTATGCCAGAAACAATGTTCTGAATTCATCTTGCAGGGAATTGGCTAAATCAGCTGTTGCACTTGAAGGACTTCCTTTTGATCGTTCAAGTTTGTGGTTCTCAGATGTCGCCCCGATCATTACCTCACAGTTCTTGTGTTTTCTTGTTGGCACACCGTCAGCAGATTCAACACAAGACAGTTTGAAAGCTTTAGTGGCTTCAACAGATGGAAGGCCAGATCTTGCGGTCGTAGATAATGGAACTAGATCAAATGCCAAAGCTGCTTTAATCCACAAACTTGCATTTCTTTTCCTTTCTAATGCAATCTTAAAAGCTTCTCCTGTGGACTTCGCGCTATTGGGCCCGATTTCGGCTGCTCTTGTTGGAGTGGCATTGGTCAGTGACTGAATAACTAGTCGACTGTGAGCCATGTCATCTTGAAGCTTAAAAAACTTATCAACTGGTGGCTGCTCTTCCTCTGAATTGGACGACTGAAGTTCTGAATATGCACTGAAATTTCCAGAAAAGAACAGAGTCGTCAGACATATTTTGCTGTTACCATTATCTGTTGTACTTTAGGAGCTGGTAGCACTTAAATAGCTCAAAAATACAACCAGCCAACCAGGTGATAAGATCAAAGGAAATATATAGTCAGAAAGTGTTCACACTAACTGGTGAACTTTTGTTTCTCGTATCCACAATGAAAAATGCCAAGAAAACATAATTTACGTACAAATTAGCTTTATGCAATACTATAGTATCTTTGTTCACATACCTGAGGCATTTCAGCAATCTTTCAGATGCGGAAGCCTCTTGAAGAGCCTCCACAGCAGCAAGCAAAGCTGCATCTCTTTGTTTCACTACCTCCTGAGGGAACATGAATTGAACGAGTGCTTCAAGAAATTTGTTTCGTGTTTTTTGGTGCATATGAGGTTCAATTAAAGAGAATGAACCAAATGAGCCTGCATATGTTTCGAGATCGGAGTACCTTGCCTAGATTCATCAAAACCGAGGGAAGAGAAGACCATAGAATTTTGTCTTCTGTTCTTGTTCTGTTTAGTACTGCGCTAAACAGTGCTGCTGGATCCGGGGGAGCATCACCTTTTTTGGGTGTTCCAGAGTTCCTGCTCTTCGATGTCCTTATTGATTTTGTAGCCATACTGATATTTTTATTTATCGTTTTGGAGTTTGATCTGTCAGAAGAGCTCTCATGCAGGGACTTGACCGGAGAAACCTGTAACACCCAAAGAAAAGAGAAGGAAAGGTGTCCTTTCTGAAGTCATGTAAATTTTGAAGGAAATCAGTTAACAGTCATTGAAAAATGTGCTGTGAGAGTTGGATCTCATGAATGTTAAGCATGCCGTTGATGTTTGTGCAGAGAAGTATTCAGATTTTAGAAAGTGATTCACCGATCACCACCTGGAAAATGCAGATTCTAAAAGGACATGACTGTCCTAAATACACAATGCAATTTACAAAGAATTATAAAACTGAATAGAATAGGCAATTAATCATAAGACGAGAGGATAATCAAGCACAACATTGGATTAATTCTATCATGCTCATTAGCCTTCCACTCAGTCATACGTATGAACATGAAAAGAAAGATATGCTGAGACTCACACATCTACAGTGGTCTTGGCTGATTGACCGGGGCTTTAATCTGTGCTTCAGAATTCGAGATTTTGAAATCTCATCTATTCTCGTACTGTCCATTTCATTCCAGCTTCTTCTCTTTGTGGTTGAACTCTCCGAGCTTGACGAGATTGTGCTATCAGAATCACTGTTTTTGTCCCGTCCAAGCAATCCATCTGAATCAGATAGTGTCCTACAAACACCACATTTTCTCGATACGCTATTTGTGACGCTTCCGCAATTTTTCCTAGCTACATTGGCCCTTGAAGCATTGGCAGACCGCTTTGGTTTCTCCTCTGTAGAATCAATTATTTCTTTTGTCGATTCGGGATCGGCCCAAATTTCCTCCAGATTTTCCAGGGGAACAAGATCTTTAGGAGCCCCGCTGCACAAATTTCTGTGGGGAATGGGCCTTAGACCTTTGAGCACCGGAACAGGATACGACGCCTCCATCTTATCAGCATATACATATTGGCCAAGGTGTAATTTGTTGCATAGAATCAAGTCATCTTGTTCTTGAGGCAAAGAAACATTCATGGCATGTGAAGCATCAGAAACTTTCACGTAAAATCCCCCGTTAGGCCAGAGATCCCCTTCAGACAAGACAGGCATTATGCTCCTGATTTGTAACAGCGTAGCTTTTCGATCTTCACCGGCTATCTCCTTCTCATTCATGCCTTGAACAAGCCTGACAAGAACCCCAGGATTCAAGATTGACATTTTGTGTCTCAGAATTAATTGGAACACCGCAGATCAGATGAGGTTTCACGATGGATTTTTTGATATTTCCCCTCTTGGGTCATGAAAAAGATTTGATTTTGCGGATTGAATGCGTGGACACAAGAGATGGATCGTATAAAAAGATGGACTTTCTTTTTTTCCGGTCCTCTTAACGGATTTGCAAGAACGAGCTGGTCTAGCCTGTGACACAGCAAAGACCTGAAAGACGGAAAGATTGTCGTTGGACGGGAATTTGTGGTTCTTAGTTGGCTTGGGATTGCATGAAATGTGTCGACTGAAGCGGAGGCTGTTGAAATCTTCAGCGTTTATCCATTTCTTTTGGATTTTAAAGCTTACTCCTTTCCAATTGAGCAGTGCATCTCTTGGCCACGAGGATTGAGTCAAGGTGATCAAATGATACAAGGGTAAAAAAATAAGATCAATCGAACTTTTCCAAAGTATGTCAACAGTTGGAAAATTTGAGTTGAGTTAGCGAGTCTACTCGGAAACCGGTTAATTTACTTAATAATGAATAATTCGATTTCTCAACTACCAAGCCGAGTAAATTTTACTCTTTTATTTATTTATTTATTTATTTATTATTTGGTTGCTTAATAAGAGATCTGAGCATTCGCTAACAGAACTCGGAAAATTCAGGGGGCGAACAAAATGCCCAATTATTACAAGAAAATGGATTTTTGAAGGCCAAATATAGTGAAGACAAGGTTGGATTGATTACCCTTATCTTCATTTATCTTTTAGGATTTAGCTGTCGGGATATTGGAATTAAGCTGTTTATTTGATCGACCAGCCACAAGGACTTTTTTTTGTGGTAAATAATCTCGAGGCGTGGACGTGAAGATCCGACCACCTGGTATTGTTTACGATTCCATCTAGCGTACAAGTATGCTATCCAAGAGAGCATCTCCAAAAGAAAAAGGAAAAAGAGGGCAGTTAGTTTCTTGCCATAGGATGAAACCTAAATCTAAAAGATAAGAAACATTCAATTGTTGAAGGGTGCACTTAGATGAATAGAGCCATTGGTGTCGCTGTGTTTTCAGCTCGAGAACCAAAAAATGATAAAGCTTCTGGCAGCTCATCATAACAGTTGATATGTTCTAGTGCCGTCCTCGTACCCTTCCTGCAATCTCTTCAAATCCGAGTTTCCTGTCTCTCTTCATCTGCATGTGCGTGCACACGCAGTCTTGCTTGGATGCGCGGATTGACTCTTTGCTATTTAGGTGAGTGAACTTTACGGAGTGGAAACTAGGATGCGAGTTGTAAGACAGACAAACCATTTCAGGATGCATCTGTTACGCGTCTTAATCACCAAAACGCGTAGAAGAAATTATGGTCCAGTCGATATATATATAATGATGACTCGGAAGTCGGACCTTCCTCATGCTCGCAATTTGCGAATCTTCCCGGAAGAACCAACTGGCTAGTTATAATAGACCATATCCAAAACAAGGCTCTTGTGAGAGTAGGTAGCAAACAAGTCACACCAAGATATGTCTTCCAGTCCTGTCAAAGAATGCTCTTGAGACTAACTTTTGGATTGTAAGTCTGGTGAATAATGCAGAGGAAGAGACGGACCAGCTGAACGCGCATCTACATCCGCAGGGACCACTAACTAGAACCCGCAGTCTGCAAAACATCGCAACATAAGGAAAAAAAACTAAGAGGGTTTTGTTTTGCCAAAGCATCCATGCGTCAGCACTCCTAAACAGGGAAATATCTTATTCTTAATTGACAAGCAACTTCTATTTTTGCGCATTGCATAGGAACAAACCCGGTGGGCATTATTCTCACCCTCTACTATAAATTCAGTGCTGAAGGGGCTTGCGAAATCCCATCTACAAGTGAAGAAAGCAGTAAATATGCATTGTTTCAAAAACCGACATCTCTTGTCTCTCTGCATATCGTTCATTCTGATTGTCCCAATCGCTCCTCAGCAACATGCATGTGACAAAAGTGCCCCAGAAACAAGCCAATTTCCCTTTTGCAATACCTCGTTGTCCTACCAAGACCGCGCCAAACACCTAGTCTCGCTCCTGACCCTCCGTGAAAAGGTGCAGCAATTGGTGCACCATGCATCCGGCATTTCCCGGCTCGGTGTGCCACCATACAATTGGTGGTCTGAGGCACTTCATGGTGTAGCGAGTGGGCGTGGGGAGGCCGTCATTTTCAATGGAACAGTGCCAGGGGCCACAAGCTTTCCTGCAGTTATACTCTCGGCTGCGAGTTTTAACGCCACATTGTGGTATAAAATGGGGCAGGTCGTGTCAACCGAGGCTAGAGCCATGCACAATGTTGGCCAAGCGGGGCTCACATACTGGAGCCCTAATGTCAACGTGTTCCGGGACCCACGATGGGGGCGCGGACAAGAAACGCCAGGGGAAGACCCTCTGGTTGTGTCCAGATATGCGGCGAACTATGTGAGAGGACTGCAAGAAGTGGTGGAGGGAGGAAATTATACCGACAGCAGGCTCAAGGTTTCTAGTTGCTGCAAGCATTATACCGCTTATGATGTTGATAGCTGGAAAGCTGTAGATCGATTTCACTTTGACGCACGGGTATGGAGAAGTGTACTAATTGCACTAGCTTGGACTGAAAAAAGAAAAAATCTAGAGAGATTAGCTATCTAATGTTCAGTGCAGGCTAAACTTTCAACAAAGTTACATTTCTTCCCTAGAAAGTTGAGCATAGTTCCTCTTTGCAGGTGACAAAACAGGACATGGAGGACACATATCAGCCACCATTTAGGAGCTGCATAGAGGAGGGACGTGTTAGTAGTGTTATGTGCTCTTACAATAGGGTGAATGGGGTTCCTACCTGTGCCGATCCAAACCTGCTCAAAGGAATAGTCAGAGATCAATGGGGTCTTGACGGGTTCGTGTTTCTATCCTAAAATTCTCGGTCTTATCAACTTTCTGTCAAATAACTAGTGATTAAGTAGCAGAAACGTGAAACAGAAAACTTTCAGCTTACTAAGGGGCTCTTTACATTGATTTAACGAAGGGAAGAATGTGCAACTGAACTTTCCATGGCAAAAGAAGTTCCACCAACATTGAATCATCTGGACAAGGAACTTATATATTTTTCTTTAACTCTTTTGTATAGCACAGCACAGAAATCCCTCATGAACCAAGTAAATCGCAATTTTGAAAAGAAACTTAATCAGATAGGGTAGCTTCTGATCATATCTGGTCTTCTACAGACATGAAAATAAATCCTCAACTTTTTCGGTATAATTTCTGTTCAAGAAACTTGGTTGCCGAATCCATCATTTATTATCTTGTCCAGTAAGAATTTAGGAACAATGCAAATTGGAGACTTTAAGGGAACATATTTAAACTAGCATGAACAATTAGTCTAAATGTGGATTATATCATAGTCAATGCTTAAGCTTTTGCATCTTCAACAGCTATATCGTCTCAGACTGCGACTCAATTGAGGTTTACCATGATCTCATCCACTATACCGCTACACCTGAGGATGCAGTCGCCCTCGCCCTAAAAGCAGGTATTGACAATGTTAAATAATGCCATCGTAACAGCGGGTCTCAGTGGGAAATACGATTACATTAAACCCTTGTTGAATGTCTGGAGACGTTTATGCTGTTGTATGCAGGTTTAAACATGAATTGTGGGGATTTTCTGAGCAAGTACACACAAAATGCGGTAAAGCAGAAGAAGGTAGATGAGTCTGTTGTGGACCAGGCCTTGGTATACAACTATGCAGTCCTCATGAGACTCGGCTTCTTTGATGGAAACCCCAATTCTCTCCCATTTGGAAATCTTGGTCCAGAGGATGTATGTACCAACGAAAATCAGCACTTGGCACTAGATGCAGCAAAGCAAGGGATCGTCCTTCTTGCCAATGAGGGAGCACTCCCACTGTCCGAAAGTACCATAAAAAACATGGCTGTTATAGGACCAAATGCTAATGCCACAACGGTCATGATAAGCAACTATGCCGGTACACCTTGTCAATACACCAGTCCATTACAGGGGCTGCAAAAGTTTGTAAGCACAGTGAACTATGAGCCCGGTTGCGCCAATGTAAAATGCAGCAACAAATCTCTTTTCGAGGCAGCTGTTAACATCGCCGCCCCAGCTGACGTTGTGGTTGTTGTGGTGGGGCTTAGTCTATCGATTGAGAAAGAGGGGTTGGACAGAGTGAACTTGACATTGCCAGGGCTTCAGGAAAATCTGGTCATGGAGGTATCAGAAGCGACAAATGCAACCGTGATTCTTGTTATCATGTCAGCTGGTCCAGTTGATGTTTCGTTTGCAAAACACGTGAGTAAAATCAAGGGAATTCTGTGGGTTGGATATCCAGGCCAAGATGGAGGAGACGCCATAGCTCAGGTCATCTTTGGGAGCTACAATCCAGGTACTCTCTCTCTCTCTCATGACAGCAGGGATGCGCGCAAGCACTGTAGTTGTTTGGGCTCTCAATGTGTAGACTGACAATCTACAAGCGATTTTATTAGGTGGAAGGTCCCCCTTTACATGGTATCCACAAGAGTATGCCGATCAAGTACCGATGACAGACATGAACATGAGGGCCAACGCCTCTACTGACTACCCTGGAAGAACTTACCGTTTTTACGCAGGAAAATCCGTCTATCAGTTTGGCCACGGACTGAGCTACTCCTCCTATTCCAAATTCATCATATCCGCCCCATCCAATATACTTGTCCAATTGGCACCCACACCCGATCGACACGACATTCTCTGTTCCAGCTCCAAACTCCAGATACTCTCGGACTCCAACGCTCAAGCTATCGACATTTCAGCAATCAAGTGTACAGACTTGGGATTCAACATCGTCGTCGGGGTCACAAACGATGGGAAAATGGATGGGACTCATGTGGTGCTAGTGTTTTGGAAGCCGCCGCGCTCGCGAGGATTAATAACCGGTGCGCCAATTCAGCAACTGGTGGGTTTTGAGAGAGTGGAGGTGAAGGTTGGCAAGACAGAGAAGGTGACGGTGAGGGTGGACGTGTGCAAGCATCTGAGTCTTGCAGACAAGGAAGGGAACAGACTTCTGGTGACAGGGCGACACACGTTAGTAGTCGGTTCTCCAAGCGAGCGCCAAGCGAGACATCGCATCAACGTCCGGTTGGAAGCGATGAAGATGAACTGAGCTCGAGAATAATCGATGTAGTAATCATATCAGCACCTGAAGAAACTACTTTTTATCTGTATCTGTACTAGAATAAGAAAGAAGTCCTAAGACTAGTATTGCAAGACATGACTTTAGGGAAAGAGAATTTAGTGCCATCAGAATTGAATATACTGGGACGCTGGTTAAATTACTTCCTTTCCTGTTTCAGAGAAATCCGATAGTTAGCGGTGGGCATTTCACCCACCCTCTCTCATGCCCACCCTACCCGACGGTAGCCAAAGTAAGCCCTGATTTGGAGTCTACAGAGCATAGATGAATCATGCATCTATCTATATATAAATTTCCTGTCTATCTAGCAGAGGGAAAAAATAGGTGTGGAAAAAGGGAAGAAAACGCTAGAAGAAGGGCTTGAACCTTCGACCTTGTGGTTAACAGCCACACGCTCTAACCAACTGAGCTACTCCAGCTGTTGCGATCGCATGGACCTAAATAGTTTTAAAAAGTTAACAACCTTCGCAATTCCAAACTAAGCTTCGCTCTTTGCTGTCCTCACTGAATTTTTGCAGATTCTGATCGCCAAAACGAATTGATATAAGAATAATCCAGGACGGGATATATCAGCATTTGCACTGCGCAGTTATAAGTGTTTAGTCAAAAAAATGAGAAGATTAGCCACAGAGGATCTTGCTCTGGAAGCCCTTTTGCCTCCTCTTTGTAAATTTTCAGTTATATTAGACTCTGTTACAAACCAACCAATTTAGATTTTCTCTGAAGAGAGTTATTTTAGATTCCAAAACGATAGAACAATTGGCAAACTCATTCCAAAGGAACAGAAGGGTGAATCCAGAACACTTCAATTCAAATGCCATTTGGATGAAAGTACTTCAAGTACAAATGCTCAAAGAGCCCCGCCAACGCACATAATTGCTTAACACGCAGAAACAAAGTCCACGGTAACTTTTCCTCCGTACTGGCAAAATTACGGAGGACAGCCCCATCCGCCGCCGCCGGGAGTCAGTATCTGAAGTATTTCTCCTGGCTGCACCTGAACGGTGTTCTTGCCTCCGAGGTAAATATTCCGCCTGTCTTTCGTGACGAGAAAGTTTGCTCCGCGCGCCCCATCTTTGCCTCCTCTTAACCCCCTCGGAGCGTGAACACGCCTCTCCGACAAAATACTAACCACGACTGGGGACTTGAACTCTATCTCCCTTACGAGACCATCGCCTCCTTTACGAATCCCGGCCCCTCCGCTATTTTCTCTAAGTCCAAACTTATGCAGAAGAACAGGGTACCTCTGCTCGAAGATCTCGGGATCGGTCATGCGAGTGTTGGTCATATGGCACTGGACCCCACTGGTACCATCCCAAGTTGGACCAGCTCCGCTCCCGCCGCCAATTGTTTCGTAATAACCGAATGTCTCATCTCCAAACGTCAAGTTATTCATACAACCCTGAGAGCAGGCACATGCTTGAAAGGCGGTGAGAATAACATCAGTAACTCTCTGCGAAGTCAGAACATTACCTCCGACAACAGCAGCTCTATCACTTGGAGAAAGAAACGAACCCTTTGGAATGTGAATTTTGACCGGAGCCAAACATCCCTGATTAAGAGGTATATCGATGTCGACCAAACACCGTAGGCAGTATATGACTGCAGCAGCTGTCACGGCCTCAGGTGCATTCCAGTTCCCATAGACTTCTGGACTGGTCCCACTGAAGTCAAAAACGGCTTCTCCTTTAACAGAATCAATAGTAAGTTTAAGATGTATGCTTGAACCATCATCCATGTAATCCTCTTCTTCGATAGTGACAGAATCCTCGTTCCCAGCATTGTTTGATCGAGATGAAACTTTGGCAGCAACTGATTTGAGCATTTCTCTCACGGCTTCTTCTGCATTGTTTTGCACATACATCATGTAAGCTTGAACAGTATCAAGACCATACTGCTCAATTAGCTCTTTTATCAGAATAATTCCTCTCTGGTTTGCGGCTACTTGGGCATGAAGATCTGACAAATTATCTTGAAGCCTGCGGGTGCCCGGAATGTTATGCTCCGATTCATCAGAACAGGGGAAACAAAGTAGCTTCACAATTCCTTCCTCTTGAAACATCCCTTTCTCAACAAGCTTAAATGCTTTTATTGCAGCCCCCTCTTCATATATGGATTTAGAAAAGGGCGGCATGCTTCCTGGAGTGATGCCTCCGATCTCAGCATGATGTCCCCTGCTTGCAACAAAAAATACCAGCTTCCCTTCATCAAAAACGGGTGTAATAACAGTAATATCAGGAAGATGGCTTCCACCAGAGCAGGGATGGTTAGTGACCAGAACATCGCCCTCACTTAAATTGTCGCCCCAGTACTCTAGCTGCCATCGCACTGTGCTTGACATTGCTCCCAGGTGGACAGGAACATGAGGAGCATTAGCAACTAGTCCCCCATCGGGACTAAAAAGAGCACAAGAAAAGTCTAAACGTTCCTTGATGTTCGTTGATATGGAAGTTCTCTGCAGTGTTCGTCCCATTTGCTCGGCAATTCCCATAAACCTGTGATTGAAAATTGACAGCTGCACGACATCTGCAACCTTTTCGGCTAACTTTGCTGAGCCAACAGCTGATTCGATGTCAATTTTGATGTTGCCATACTTAGTTATCATTGCTTTACAGTTTGGTTCTACTATGACAGTGCTATTCCCATTCATGATTATAGCAGGACCAGGCAAACTGTGCCCATAACCCAGATTCTCAAGCTTGAAAAGTGGCGCCGTATGCCAGCCATTCCCAAAGTAGATCCTGTAATGGCCTTCAACTTCAGGAGAACCAGAAGCAGGTTCTAAGGCCCTTGGCTTCAAAATATTCGTGACCCCTATCCCCCGAATCCTCACATCACATATGAGGATGTTCCTATTCTGCAGCTTAAATCCATATTCTCGCTGAAAGAGGTTCACAAATTCTTCAGCGTAGTCAAATCTGGAGTCATCTTCAGTAGTGTGCCTCTTCACCATGATGGCAGTATCCGTACCTTCATACCTTAGATTTAGATATGTCTCTGTTGCAATGTTCTCCTCTCTGAAACCTTGCTCTTGTAGCTTTTGCTTTACTTGTGTTGATAGAGCAGCTTCTCTACGTGAGGCCTCTACGATCGACTCGGGACTATAAACAGCAGAATACGGCTCCTGTGCCTCTTCAATAACATCTGCCAGACCCATTCCATATGCACTCAGAATGCCACAGAATCTATGTATTATTACCTCGCTCATACCCAAAGACCGAGCAATTGCACAGGCATGTTGTGGGCCAGCTCCTCCAAAGCAAGCGAGAGCATGGTTCTTTGTTTCATGGCCCTTCATCTCAGTCAGTTGACGTATTGGACGACACATCGTCTCATTTGCCACATTAACAAATCCAAGTGCAATCTCTTCGACGGACATTTCCTTCAGGGATGAATCCTGGCTCAATCTATAGGAATTAATTTCGTTAGCAAGCTTCTCGAATTCTTGCCTTGTTGCCATGATATCTAAAGGCTGATCCTCATTTGGGCCGAAGATAGATGGGAAAAAGTCAGGAATAACATAACCTAAAATCAGGTTTGCATCTGTAACTGCAAGCTCCCCTCCTTTCCTATAACACACTGGACCAGGATGTGCACCCACTGATTCTGGGCCAACCCGGAATGCTCCAAACTGAAACTTTAACTTTGACCCACCGCCCGCAGCAACGGTGTTTATGTCTAGCTGAGGTGCTTGGATTATGGCACCGGCAATTTGGGTCTCCAAAACTTGCTCATAACTCCCTGCATACCGACTCACATCAGTGGATGTGCCTCCCATGTCGAACCCAATGAGGGGCTTGTCTGTCTCAAGCCCAAATAGAGTCTGCGAATAACCAACCACGCCACCAGCTGGACCTGATAGAATTGCTTTGTGACCTGAAAACTTACTTTCAGGTGCTAGTCCACCATCCGATTGCATAAACAACACATTCACCTTGTCCAACCCTTCATCGAACCGGGAGATGAACCCCGACAGATATTCTTTAATGACGGGAGTCAAATATGCATCCACAGTGGCTGTTAGGCCTCGAGGGACTGCTCGAACCATCGGAGTCAAAGCTGAAGATAAGGACACATGTCTGAAGCCCAATTTTTCGGCTAAACTCTTCACAGCTATTTCATGATCTGGATAAGTATATGAATGCATCAAGACAACGGCCAAGCAGCTAATTCCTTTGTCCAATAATCCTTTTAGTAAAGGAGACAAAGCCTCTTCATCAAGTGGATTCAATACCCTGACAAGCTCACCGGAGACTCCCATCACCAATCTGGCGGATGAATGTTGAGCATCTTCCTCCTTACCGGAAACAAGCTCAACTCTCTCATCAGCTTCTATTATTTCCTCATAAAGGTTCGAGGGTTTTGACACAGTCAGGTCGAAGATTTTAGGCCGAGCCTGGTTACCTATCTGCAGCAGATCCTTGAAACCCCGCGTCACACACAGAGCAATCCTTTCCCCTTTTCTCTCCAAGAGAGCATTTGTCGCCACTGTCGTGCCCATCCTTATCCATTCGATATTCTCTGTCGGCACTTTCGACGCACGAGGGATTTTCTTCCCGGTGTACTTTTCGAGAATCCTTCTAATCCCCTCCACCGGAGCATCGTCGTAATTCGCCGGGTCGACTGACAAGAGCTTCAGAACTCGGCCGTCTGGCTCACCCGGAATTTCAGCATAAACATCCGTGAAAGTCCCTCCTCTATCAATGCAAAACCGCAGTTTATCGACAGCCGCACGCCCCATATCCGCAGCCGAATCTCGGGGACCAGACTACGGACAGAAACAGTCCTGCGAGATTCCCATTCGTCAAAAAATAGAAGATACCAATAGGCCCCAGCATAAAGACCACGCCTTGACGAGCAAAATCAAAACTTGATTGCAGGGTATTGGCTTAACCTCGAAATCTAAACGACCCAAAAAAATTTCAAGAAACTAGACAGCGCGAACTCACGGATTGAGCAGTCGCTAAACCGATAATATTCCTCGCGAGCTACTACCGACCGACGATCGCGAACGATCAAATTCCAAATAGAAAAGGGATCAAAGCAGGATACGAGGAGCCTTACCTTGCAGACGAGCAGGGAATAGGAGGGAGAGGAACTGGTGCAGAAGAGCTCGCGGAGAGGTTATCGACAAGAATGACACGATTCCCCTGCTATCCGCAGTGTCTGATTCGAACGATTGAATAAGGAAAATTAAGCGGAAGCCGCCGAAGTGGACTCCTCGTCATCGCTGCCGAGTTGTCGTGATCCTAACGATTCTTTGTGAATATATTACTGTGACATGCAGAGGCGTCAGGCATTCTCCAGAAGTGAGCTCCTTTTGGGCTTTCTCCCTTTCGACTTCGAAAAAGCCCACGAAAGGCCCCTCGGAATCCACGAACTACATTATCTCCCCCGAAGTGATCGTCCCTTCGACTTCTCAAACCCCAACCGGTTCTCAGGGTTTTAGGGTTTATCGCCTAGCTCCGTCGCCCCCACCGTCGCCGGCCGTCCCCCGCCGTCCGCCGTCGCGCAGCGTAGCGTCTGTCGACCTGTTCGTTTGAGAAATGGCGATGAGGCTCGGGTTCGCGAGGAGGCTGCTCTCGACTTCGACTTTCGCCTCCCAGCTCTCGGCTCCCGCGGCTACGGCCGCCGCAACCGCCGCCGCCGGCAGCGACAAGCCCGCGCCTATCCCTTCCGATACTCTCTTCGTCTCGGGTAAAAAGTCTCGATTTTTTCATAGGCCTGTTCATCTTTTGATCGAGGTGTCTGTTTAAATCTCCCGTCTCTTCTAGTTTCGAGATGATTGGGTCGTTGAGCTCGTAGTTTTGGCAGGGACTTTTGATTGTGTTTGCTTCTTTTACGTTTGAGAGGAGTAGATCTTGAAGCATGCTTAGCTTACCGCTGTGAACCTTGCTGTTCAGCCTCGCGAGTCTTTGACGTATCGTGGTGGTGCTTTGCAAAGGATTAGCAGGATGAAATTGTCTTGGAGTTCACCATTTGATTTATTGCCTCGTTTCGAAGGAACAATATGGGAGTAGACGGCATAGCTATGTCGATGAACTCATGCGTTTTGCCCTTTGTTGTGTTCCACAGGGCTTAATAAGAGAACGACCACGGAGAAGCTCCATGAGTCATTCTCACAATTTGGCCAAGTCGTCCACGGTAATCTTACATATTCATCCAAATGATGTTGTTCATGATGTGGCTCACATGACACTCGGGCGTGCACACACTGACATGCGTAGTTGTGTATGACTATAGCTAGTGATTGACACACCTCATGGAGTAGCTAATTTTTGTTCTGTAAAAGGAGAAGAAAAATTATGTAGACAGATCCATGGAAAGCCAACAAAAGGAAAAGGAATGTTTTTTTGACATTTTGTATCAATTTAGTCTTGACTGTAATCCGTGTTCTTGACCTTTTTCAACCTCTGTTTCGCAAACTTTCAGTCTGCTTTCTATGTATTTTTGACCTCTCCCATTTGGATATACTCAAAGGACTGGGGTGAAGGGTGTGCCTATTTTCGCCATCCTTGCCCATTGCATTAACACTAGCAGCTTTGTGTTTATACAGCCAAAGTAGTTACAGATCGGAATTCCGGGTACTCAAAAGGATTTGGCTTTGTGAAGTATGGATCAATAGAGGATGCTGGAAAAGGAATAGAAGGAATGGATGCGAAGGTGCGTTCTCGCTTGCATATCTTGTATTTTGTCTGGCTATCTGTTGTGATCATTGATGAATTAGTTGCAATTTGAACATTCCCTAATGTAACTTTGAACGTGAACTAAGCCATAGCCCAATCTAAATCCATGAACTATGCAGAATTAAGACAGGCCAATCTGAATCCATGAAGTATGCAGAATTAGACTGACTTGGCGAGTTCACATGCGTTTTGGCAATGGCTTACTCCTATGTGAAATCCAACTTTGTTGCTAACAAGAAAGACTAAAATGGGTCTTTTTTACTTGTGTCGTGCGACGTTTGCTATCCATGTCACTGAAATTAATTGGAATAAGATAACTTATGCCTTGTTATTTTCCATGTATTGCAATGCAGTTTCTTGATGGATGGGTAATATTTGCTGAATATGCACGGCCAAGACCTCCCCCTGGACAGGCACCAACTCAGGATACATACACGCGGAGGAGCGGATATTGAAACATTTCAGTGTCAATACAGGCCTATATTAACATGAACTAAGGCCTTGAATTGTATTCTGTTCAAGTACCTGCACTGGACTTGTTAAGTCACTGACCTTGTCATATTATTCTTTGAATCCAAGTGTGAGGTCTTCTTTATCTAAAGTTTGTACCGTTATTTTGGCGACAAGTTTGTGGTTGCTGAAGCTGTCGCTTTTGTTTGTCAATTTAGAATTTGGTACAAGTTTGCACTCCAGAAATAACTCAATCAACTCGGAATACGTCGTTTGACTAAGTCAATGTGATTCTTGCGTATGCAGAATGATATGAATTGATGAAGGTGGGCATATAGCTCATTTCGGGAAAGGCTTGGCATAAGTGATTAAAAGCATGGTAATAGCTTGCAAGTGTGAATTATGTTACAACAACAATGCTAATAATGACCAAAAAGAATGAGATTTCTCGGAAATTATGATGATCACAGTGAGTAGCCGACTAGTCTGCATGTCTAAGTATATAGACTATCAATCTTCGGAAATGAAATGGCCAATGTTTCTTTCCTGGAAAAAAAAATAAAATTGAAACTGATCAGGGATTAGCAGCAAGATCGAAGCCTTTACGTGCATAATCAGGGAAATGAACTAAAAGCGCAAGGTCTTGCATTTGCTAGCCCCAGAAAACATATCAAATTTGAAGGATAAAATAACAGATAATGTCATATAAACCAAAGTGGCACGCTCAAGATCAACGAACATAGCATAGCAGTGGAGGTCGGATGAGTCTACCTCTGATAACGTTCGGTTCTTGTTCAAGAGCTGTGTCCTTGCTTTGTTTTTAGCAGAATTTGCCGACTTATTCATTCTCTGAAAAGGACACGCAAACAAATCGTCACAAGCCTGCATTACAATGTAGAATACTAACTCCTGAAGCTACGATGAAATAGTCATGACTCCTCAGTAAAAAAAGAATTCCTCAAATCCTGTTTCGTTGGTATGAACTTAGGGATGCATTTGGTGGAAAACATTGGAGTTTTCTTTTTTCCCGTTTTGAAAAGGCTGCGGACAAGTGCTTAAGGGGATTCAAGATTTGGATATAGCTAATTGTGTTTTAAAGAAATTTTTCGTTTGAATAGATGACAAGAAACTTCTCTAAAGCAGAAGAAACAAGTAGTAGTATTTGTCAGCATGGTATCGGTTCAGTACTTGATTAACTAGTTTTTCCTTGCTGGAAGAGAAAGAAAGATCAATCTCTTTGCTTCTTGCTTTGTCTCTAGCTTTAGGCTTTCGAACCGGAAGCAAGTAGTGCTTAACCACCTGCAAATTGTCAATAGGAGTTGTCATTTTTGTAGCTGTAAACAGAGGGGATGTTGTAGATTCAGCAGTCTGAACACATGCCTAAAGATAATTTTGACCTAGAAACTGTAAATTATCTCTTTCTATGAGATTAACAACTCCGCAATTATTCCTTCATAAGAGATTAAAAATTCTGCAAACCTCTTCTCTTTCTGGTATGTCGAGTCGAGTGTCTGAAGGACCCTCTTGGTTAACAAACTCAAACACATCTCTGAGGAGTTTGTTTCCCTGTTTGGAAAGAGAAAAAAATGCCAGCTATCATTATGGTTCATAAAGCAGAAAAAGAGGATGTAGAATCTTAGAAACTACAATCAGAAACTTACAAGCATATGAGTAATGAATCCGTCCTTTCCTAGAAACTGCTTGAAGAAATTTAGCTTTCCAATCATAGAAATCAAAATGTTGGTGAATTATAAGCAGCCTTTTCTTTAATGAAATATAGATGAAGAAGAGGAGTTTTAAAGCAGCAATGGTACCTGTATTGACTCTGACCATGTTGATAAGATTACTCTTTGTCTGCCAATTGGAATGCTCTTCTTTGGGAATTTGTCCTGCTGAAATCAAGAATTTCAATCCAAACTCAAACCCCAAGTCCAGCTCTGCGTAAAGTAAGATTGTTACCTCTGAATATTTGATGAAGGTTGGATTTATCCTGCAGACTGTACTCCTCACTAGCTTTGCAATGTCATCGCAAACCTCGGTTTCATCAGAGAACTTACGGAGAGATCCAATTTCCAGTATCAAAAACAATGCTTCACAGGCTACCAGTTGAATGGCTTCAACATTGTTGGTCTTTAGTAGGTTCAAGAAGTAAGGGACAGCCCTGAAACAAATCGCAAAAAAATAAAATAAAATAAATGCAACAATTACAGTTTTAAATTAGATCAATGGACAAAAAGAATAGCAATTCAACATCGATTAAGGGAAACTAAATTGATGCTACCCACATCCGTTAAGTAATTGCAGGAATTAAATGTGTGCAGTAGATAAAATGTGTTTAATGATATGAAGAGAAAGTTGGATACATCCTCACTCACCCCTTCCACAGCTTGCTATCAACTCTCCATCCATCCAGAGTTGAGAGCAAGCAGGACCATGCAGATATTGCAGCGACAAGAATGGACATTGCATCAGCATCCTCAGATATCTAAGCAACAAAAAGAGCAAGCACTTAAGCTTCAGGCTTTGCTTTCTTTAAGAAGAATGCCATCGATTGCATTGCATCTGATAAACATATAAAGCCATTGAAAATACTGCTGCTTTCACAATTATATCAATATAAGGAGATACAGCTGAGTTTCACTTTAGCTTTAGGTGCATGCTTACATTAGTGCCACCATGTTGGTGAATGAAATCCCATAAAATCTGCATAGACTTTTCAGTCTCCACGGAAGCAACTACACAGAAGTAGGTAACCACCACCAAGCTATTCACCATCTGCATATGTGATCACAAGGTCAATCATCTATCCTCCGGAATTAGTTGAATTCAAACGACGATATCCATGTGTCTCGACCTGGAAGACTATATTATACTTCAAAATCCGTTTTTTCGATGATTATACCTCGTCGTAGTGTTTCTTGGCATGAGGTTTAAGTGCCTTGGAAAATAAGGAAACAGATTCTTCATATAGCTCCTGAGCCTTGTCTCTGCATTTGGTTGTCATTGCCAGCAATGCTACATAGAAACATCGAGTAAGGCACGTGTCAGTTGCCGAACTACAAATATATATGGTTTATACATGTACGTATAGACAATGTATATAATCTAACTCACCAATAGCACGAGATGCTAAGGCCACCTCCTTAGGCGAACCATTCTTCACACAATTCAGGAATCGATAGAGCAAAGTAGCAAAGCTTCAAAGAAGAAACACAGAAACAAAATGTCACCAATTTACCATGTCGCTTGTGATGAACAAAACAAGGCACACATGATTATCACTAAAACTAGAGAACTGAAGTTTGGAAATTGCGCCACAAAAAAGTCAGATATACAAGATTCACTCACTTATCCTCGACGAACTCATGCTTTATCTGGTGGCTGAATGTCTGGATTATAGAGGTCAATGCATCTTCTCTAACCGACCCCCTTGAATTATAAAACACAACGGAAAGGAAAACGGGTCAGATAATCTGTAGTCACAGACAGTGTAAAGAACATCAAATTATTCACGGCATCCTTAAAAAAGAGAAGAAGCAACAGAAAACCAGAAAGCACGTGACACAAAAGTAGCCTACTTCTTCTTGAGCAGCTCCTCTAAGTGACAACCCAACGCCGGCCTCGGCATTCTCGGCGCTCTCTTCGCCGCGACCTCGCCCTCTCCCGCGTCCGCGTCATCCCAATGCGCAGACCCGCCGCCGTCTTTCCTGGCGCGGCCCGAACCTGCACCGTCCAGCAAAGCTTTGTGCCTTCACAAATCCTCATCATCTCCAGACAAAAAAGAAAAAAACAAAAACCGACGTCTTCGCCGACGGACTGTTGCAGAGGAGAAAGAAACTTACGCTTCTGAAGTCCCATGTTCGCTACGTGCTCTGTGAACGGAAAAGCAGGTGGACGTCGGCGAGAGCTCGATGGCTTTCACCGGAAAAAGATGGCGTGTCGGCGTCCGGGCTTCGTACGACGCGCGACGTGAATATGTGCGGAGGCGGAGGAGGTGTTGAGTCGGCTCGGAAGCGGCTTCCGGGTTGCGATCCGTGTACGAGGAGAGTTCAGCTTCATCGTCCGACGATGTATGTGTCCGGACAGATTGGATGTCGTGTCGGCTGAGGATAATTCTAGACCGGGAAATCTAGTTGAGACGCAATTCCGGGGACTTTGATGAATTAGGTATCTTGATTGAATCGAATCCTCAGGTGTGAAAAAGAAAAAGGGTAGGGGGATTGCACTATTTGGCCCTCTAGTTTTAGGGGGATTTTGTTTTTGGGGGTTTATATTTTGTTTATTTGTAATTCTAGTCCACGGCACTATTTGTCCGTACACTATATTTATTTCTTGTTAGTAAATTTAAGATTTTGTTGGTACACAGGCTTGCCCTTTTGTGCATCCTAAGCAAAACGTCAAAAAACTTCACCTCAACTTCGTTCGAATATCGGAATCCCCGAGATGTAAACTTGTAGAGGATATTATTGGGTATAGAGTAAAAAAAAACATACCATGCCAATTGGAGATGTAAGACGCATATATGGAGCCCACTATCGTTATATATCTAACGGAAAAGATGTGGAGGCCTCTATGAAAATTATGACTTTTCTCTTATAGTGAGGTTACATCAAGAATCCAAGAGTCGACTTAAGATCTTGTTGGTGCAAAGATTTACCCTTTTTAGTCTCAAAACATAATGGAAACTTGTGAAAATGCATCTATGTCGTGTTGACTTTCTTTTTTGATGTGAATATGATGTTGATTTTTACTCCTTTAGATGTATACTCCTATATAAAGGAAGAGGACACCCTACTATTAATGATTTTTTTTTCTCGCTCTCCAGATATCCTCAAAGACTTATCCAATAAATATTGTATCCATGGATAGATAAACAAATTAGAAATTAAATTTTATCTTTCACATGTTTCACTATTAGAATCTGAATCCTTTTTATCCTATAATAACCTTCTTAATAAAATTCATATATCGAAATATCATTCCCTTTCCATGTATATTCAAATAATGTTTTTGATGCTTTTGTAATGGGTATGTCTAATAACGTGGTTTTGCTTAATAAGGAATCAAAAGAACAAATGATTGTGTTGGGAGTTTTTCTCTTTGATCTCTTGTATGTAAAGTTCGAGTTATACCAATTCAATCACCTCATTAGATATATTTGATAACTACAATTTCCATCGCCTTACTAATCCAATCGATTCGCATAAGATAAATTTTTATTCTATACCGATTTCTATTGCTTCTCTGAGTTGATACTAGTGTTGAGGTATGTGCTATACACGCGAATAATAATAAAATGTTGTGTGTAAATTGCAAAGGAGACGAAATTTTTTTAAAGGAATCGGATGATTATTAAGTGAAGCAGTTCATGTACAAAAGTTGATAATTATTCGACGAAATGAATTTAATAAGTAATGATAAAAAATATTATAATTATATAGAGAGCTTGACAAATGGTATTTTTTACCTTAAAATACATAAATAGACAGGACGATGATCGCCAAAATCGAATTCTTATCGGCACTATTTTTCGGCAAGAATTCTTCCGCTGCTAAATTAGAATTGGATCAACAATTTATTTTTGCCCGGCAAGAAAGGGAAAAAGAAGGGGAATAAAAAAAAAAGAACATTTACTTCAACATCGCCCACGTTGTTGTTCGCTCTTATTTTCTGTCTCGACCGCCGTGACCATCAGCTGCGCGGCGGCGATCTCTTCCGGCGAATCGAATCGAAAGGCGGAAGAGGCGGAAGGCTCGAAGCTGAAGAAGACGTCTCCGCCTCCCGATGGCGTACCGGTCGGTGTTCGATGCCGGCGTAATCACGTCGGAGTTCGACAAGGCCGGAATCAGCCCTAACTTCATCCCCTGCATTTGGAAGTAAGTTTCTCTCTCCTTCCCTCCGCAAAGCTCGCTGATGGGTAGAATCGGGCGTTTCGGTTTTGCTTGAAATTTGTAAACTTGATCGTCTGTTGTTGCCCTTTGTTGAAGATGGGTGGCGCGAAACCCTAGCTGCGAGTGGACCGACATACCGTCGTTGCCCTCCGCCGCGTACTCGGTGCTGAATTCAAAGTTCAAGCCTTTGACCTCGACTCTTCACTCCCGAGTCGATTCTAGCGACCAAGTCACCACCAAACTTCTCATCAAGTTGCAGGTTTGTTGTTTCTTGTTCATGTCATGATGTTGGAGAGATTTTATGATGCAACACTTATGCCAGCCAATCTAGATTATGCATTTCAATGGTTTGTTGTTGCGCTTCTGCTAGTTGCTTTGCTACCTATGTTCAAATAATGCAAAAAGGCGAGAACTTGATGAGGCGATACTGCACTGGGTGGTATCATGGTTAAGTGGAAACCTTCTGGCAAATTTGGGATTGCCCTTGTTGATTCTTGGTTTGAATTGTTGTTACTAGAATGAGGCTTTTGTGGAGGCTGTGATCATGACATACGACACACGCCTAGGCAAATATTGTGGGAAACCCCGCCCAGGAGGTCCCAGGTCAACTCTGTGCGTATCATCTCAGGTATTCTTCTGTCATTGAGCTATGTTTTTTTTTTTTTTTTTTTTTTTCGATCTTTTAATTTTTCCATGAAGATGAATCATCTATGCCTTTAACTTGTAATGCTGTAGGTTGGTTGCAAAATGGGGTGCAAATTCTGTGCGACTGGAAGCATGGGATTCAAAAGCAATTTATCATCAGGAGAAATCGTGGAACAATTGGTCCATGCCTCTCATATATCCTCTATACGGAATGTCGTATTCATGGTTAGTACTTTCTCTCGTGCAAGAGAAATCTTGCATAGGTAAAGGAGTTGGCTATCATAATCTTCTGTTGACTTTGCTGGGCAGGGAATGGGAGAACCTTTGAATAATTATACTGCAGTAGTGGAAGCTATCCGTGTAATGACCAGCTCACCATTCCATTTGTCACTAAGGAGAATAACCGTCTCAACGGTATGGGTGTTGTTTTTTTGTTATGACATCATCACCCTGCTATTTTACTTTTCATTAATGTCTTGTTAGTTTCCCGATGATTACTTGTGCCAGGTCACCTGTTCAGAATCCTCTGCAGATATACTTAGCTTGATACTCTGCCTCTTTTGTCTCGTAAAACAATTTTGGGAAGACATCTTGAGTGGTTTTGGTCCCCCTCATTTGTCATAGTTTATCGCTCAGATAGAGATACAAGTAATTCAATTTTTTCCCTAGAGAGCTACTTCAATTTTTATATTCTTCAAGTTGTTTGACTGGAGTTTTAACAACAATAGGTAGGTAGTAGACTATTGTTGCCCTTAGATTTCTAAACCTTCAAAAAACTGTGTTGTGGTTGGAGGCATAAGATGACTGTGCCAGAGGAAACTATTAAACAATCTACTGTACTTACTGCAGGTTGGTATCACTCATGCTATTAGCAAGCTTCATAATGATCTACCAGGCGTGAACTTAGCTGTATCATTGCATGCACCAGTTCAAGATATCCGTTGTCAGATAATGCCTGCTGCTCGTGCCTTTCCTCTGGAAAAACTTATGGACACATTGCAAGTATATCAAAAAAACAGGTAGTAGTGGTTGCAACCCCCAAATTGTGAATTAACCTGCCGCTACTAATTTATATGATCCCATTTAAGTTTCTCAACATGAGTTTATCCTAATATCTAAAGGTAGGTTGTTTGATGCAGTAAGCAGAAAATCTTTATCGAGTACATAATGCTCAACGAAGTAAATGATGAAGAGCAGCATATCCACCAACTAGGCAAATTGCTGGAGACATTTGATGTGGTATGTCATTCATCAGATTGCATATCTTGCTATCCTAATAAATTAGTGCTGATCCAGCAGGGAATTGATTCTTCACTCTCTCCATTTTTGTCTTTTCAAGCAGGTTGTGAACTTGATACCCTTTAATCCAATTGGCAGTATTAGTCAATTTAGATCCAGCAGCGATGTGAAAGTATCAAATTTCCAGAAAGTGCTTAGGGGCACTTATAACATTCGCACGACAGTTCGTAAGCAAATGGGTCAGGATATAAGTGGCGCATGTGGTCAGTTGGTTGTGAATCTTCCCAATAAGAGGTCCTCAGTTAATGTGGAGCTCCTTACTGACATAGAGGATTTACGTCTTTAAGTTTGTCAAATTTGTTTGAGGTGAGATGACATGCAGCATCATTGTCTCTTCAGCGCTCATCTAATTAGTTTGAACTTATCTCAAGTGAAAGTTGGATTATTCGACCCATTATTCTGTGAGGTTTTTCCCTCGAGAAATGAAATATGTCTCACTAGTAACCTGATTACAATATTCAGGAAGCATTGGAGACTGCATTTACTTGGACACGGTGGGTAATGACTAAATTCTCAGACGGTAGATCAGCTGGGCGGCTCACAAATTCAGCATTAGAAGTTGCCCAATTCAGAACTCTTCAATTAAAGACTTTACCAGTTGTTGAAACATGGTTGGACAACCTAATACGAGTTGAAACTCCCAACCGCAGGCCACTTATATGACTCACAGTTGCAGGAGATATGGTTGGCTGATGAGTATATGCTCTTGCATTCTCTCTGCTGAGAAGTGATGCCACAAAAGGATTTTCCAGTCTCGCTGATACTTCGCCCCGTTCCCCAGCAAAGAATGAGGACAAAATTGAGATGAAGGGTTTGCAATTTGCTTGAGTCAGTATTGATTTTTTAAGCCGTTTCTAGATTTTCTTTCTTTAGCTCCCTTGTACGAGCCTTCTTATTCAGCGGATGCATTGATTTGATTAGTCAGTGTGTCGTGAAGTTTTTCCCTCATTGTATCAAAGAACAAGATCGAGTCAATGCATAGTATCCATACTTTGGCTGACTGAACAAATTCTGGATAATAACTCAACGTCCAGTAATGGAATCACTTATGTGGGTAGATTCACCTGCACACAATTTAGTCTTGCAGATATAAAAAGATCGACATACACAGGACTGGGAAATGATGCTGGCAATCTGTCCCTTCTTTTTCTAGGCTTGTAAACAGTGACTCATTCACAAAATATATGCCAGTGTAACTGCAGAAAAAAAGAAAAAACCTGAGCCCTGTACAGTTTTGGACAGTTGAATCAGTAATTTGCTACAGCTTCACAGGTTTCTCTTCTTTTACATTCCTTGAGCATGATTTTGGGTTTGCTCTAGCAAGATTGCGGAGGAGGAAGAATTATTTCTGGGACTTGAAACGGGTACACCACTTGATTAGGAGGTCCTCGATGTTGGCATTCATCCTTGTCCCAACACCGCCCCATACCAACATGTGAGCAATGTCACCCATTGTCGATCCTGTCACCTCGTGCACTGCCTCGAACCCGATTCTCGTGTAAAATCTAACCAGCTTTAAGAAATAAGGAAGAGCATCATCAGTTAACCATATGATCACGTGATCAAATTCAATTCGGGGAGAGAGAGAGAGAGAGAGAGAGAGAGGTGGATTATCCCCGTAACAATCACAGGGCAGTTCTATGATTCAGCAAGGGACGAATCTCAAGTTGTAAAAGTTTAAAACCTTACCGATCAGGGTAAGTTTATTCATTTACCCTAAACATCCAGCAATCATAACTCTCCTTTCACTCCCCATTGAAAAAGTTCAAAACTTTCTGGTACTAACTCATCAAGAACGTGAACCAGAGAGAGGGAAACAAAAGGAACCTTGGAATGGTAAAGTTCCGAGTCATTGATGGCCAGCAACTCGGCCCTCCTGCAACCACACTCGTACCCATGCCTGATGGCCACAGCTCCAATGAACAGCCCTATCCCAAATATGGATCTCTCCATCCCCAGCGTCTCTCTCCTCAACCTGATCGAGTCCAGGTGCAGAATCTTCCCTCCTGTCCAGACCCGAATCAAACCTTCAGCCCTCCCGAGCTCTTGCCGGGCGTCCAAGCTCCTGGCCGTGATTCTGAAAAAGGGTCCCAGCGTTTTCAGCTCAATGTCAAGGTTCTGGGCTGTTGAGGCGCTGATTATGTCGGTCATGGTTGGGAACCTATCATCGGTGGTCTCTGTTTTGGGGTTCTTGGGCGGTTCTTGAAGTTCGGTGGTTCTCAGCTGGGATATCGGCGCCGTCGACGGAGGGGAAATTTGGGGCTTTAAGTGAACTCTTCGAGTGTTCAAGGGGAATTTGGAGGTGGGTATCAAGGATGTCGGATTCATTTGCCGTTTCGACTCTGGTTTTCCAGCAAACAGATACGGTTCCAGTGCAGAAAGAAAGCTCGGATGAGACTGTAGACCGGCGACAACGCAGACGTTTTTTTACTGAGAAAGGGCTGAGCTAGAGATGACGGCACGTGGCAAACCGAGGACCACCAGGTCAAGCCTCGCCATGCCAATTACCAATCTACCATATCGAAACAATAAAGGAAGAAGAAAGAGGCGCAAAAAATGTTTCCAAACTCAGGAAAACGCAGCATCGAACTTCCTCCTTTTCTTTTCTGCTGCAGAAATTTTCTTGGAACTTGAAGATCTTGTCAGGATTAAAGGGCAAAAAAATGGGGCAAAACAGAGGTATTTTGAAATACCTCACAGCTATAGAAATCTCTCTCTATCATCTCTCTCTCTACCGACCTTCGAACTCCAGACCTGGGTTCCGGGAGGGAGGTCCCCGAGCCAGCAGAGCTGGAGGAAAGTCGGTGACATCAACTCCCTTTTCATTTTATCTAATCTTTCAAAAGAGAACCGCTTTTACGATTTTTATTTTCTCAAAAGAATTTAATAAATATACATATACGGTTTGAAAGGTGGCTGACATAAAAATCAATACTTCATTAGAGCATTAGGTAAGCGAACTATTTTTTGCTATCTTCTGAATTTGTTCCGAAATATAAGAAAATTATGGATGTGTGAACAATTAATGGGCTTGTTTGAATATTGTGTGTTAAGAATATCACGTTTTTTCTTTTTTAAAATTTTAAATGTGTATTATCATGCACATTTTTTTGGGGTAAATTATTATTCCTAAGGGTGTGCATGGTCCAGGTGGGCGATTTCCGACCTAGAACTGGAAACCACCCGCTAAGAACCGATTCCGAAAAATTAGAACCGGGAACCGCCCGCTAGTTGCATGAATCCATCTGGGAACCCGACCGCTGGTCCGGTTCGGTTCTCGGGTGGATCCATAGAACCGCCGCCTTCCCCTTTTCGCCCTCCTTACATTTGCTTATTCTGGCTCTCTCAACCATGATAGCTTTATTCTCCTCAAGTACTAGCGTCGCGGTGGTGTCCACAGCGGCGGCGGTCGCGACCCTCGCTCCGCTTCCGTCCCGACCACTACCACCATCTTCGCCACCGCCTCTGCCGTCTCCCACTCCTCCCCTGAGACTGACAATGAAGAGGACAATGGGGACGATGAGCCGTTCTTAGACCTGGAGTTCGTCCATCCCCGAAGATGAGAATGATGGGGAGAAGCTTGAGGAGGGGGAGGAGGAAGAGGGGCGGTAGAAGCAAGATGAGCCCAACAGCGAAGAGGACGATAGTGACAATGAATGCGAAGGTGGCGACGAGGATGGCGACGACGTAAAGAGAGAGTTCAAGTTTGAGTTCGGACTAGGACTTGAAGGGAGATAAGTAGATCCGAAGGTGAATCGAAGAGAAAGAGGGAGCTTGGGGAGATTTTGAATTGAGAGAGACGAGATGGAGTAGGAGAGTAGTGAATTGAAATAAAATGGTCATTGGAGCTCTAAATTTTAGATTTGTTAATTTCAAAATTTTTTAATATTAATAATTAATAAATTATTATAATATAATCGGCCTGGTCCGAGTGGGCGGGTGGGTGAATTTACCCATGAAACCGGACCGGTACCCACCGGTTCTCATAAATTGGAACTAGGAACCGAACCGGTTCCCTTAAGAACCACCGGTTTTGGGCGATTTCGGTCCGGTTCCGGGCGGGTTCCCGTTCTTTTGCACACCCTTAATTATTCCTATGAAATATACAGGTAAATCACCATATTTAGTAGAAAGAGATAAAATGTCCTTACTCATCGAACCAAAATTTAAAGTGGTAGACGCCGGTTTCTCTAGTTATTATAATTAAGATATCATGAATCTCTTTTAAATATAGTGCATTGCCATGCATATTAAAAGCCCTATTTTTCTAAATGAAATTTACCATAGCATAGAGAATTATCTAGAGAACCTAGTTTTTTCGATGTAGCCAAGCAAACTATGGATTAATTGTCAAAAGAAATCCAAAAAGTTGGACATCAACGACTTTCTAACCCAATCAAATATTTATTATGTCATGGGAAAATTTCAATTAAGGGCCCAAAGTGGAGCCGTTTTCTCAAATAAGGATCTAGAGTAAACATTGTCTCAAAAAATGGAGTCTGAAGTTATCAAATTTATCTCAAATGAGGGCCCCAACTTGTCGGCCAGCCAAATTTCCACGGGTGGACTTATTCTGGCAATTAGATCATGGGCAATTTTGTCCAAATATTGTAACTAGGTAAAAAATAGGTAAATCAAAGATCCCAAATTGAATTCTAGAGCTCTTCACGGATTTTCTTTCTTTTCTACGTCGCTCTTCAATTCTCAATGCCAGTTTTCTCTCTAAATTTTTCTCCCAACCATATCTGAAAGAATCCTCCCTATTCTTGAATTCTCTCTATAGATATTTCTCTCAATTAAATAAAAAAGATCCTAAATTGATTTTGTCCAAAACATTCTATTTTGGTCCAAATTAAAGAAGTTAGGGTTGTTGTAACTTGAATCCTCTCCCCTCTATGTCTCGAGCCTCTCCTTGGCCTCTCTTGCCACTTCTCCAGGCTTCTCAGCTTGATAGCAATAACAGTTTCTCCAAAAAAAAAAGAGGCGAAAATAGGCTCGAAACGAAATCTTTGAAGGAAAGAGAAGCATGTGTTTAACACCGGGCTTTTATAATACAATTGCAACCGAGGTCAAATTGATTTTGGTATTTGCTTTGAACCAATTCAGTTTATAACTTGAATTGAAGAATTCATTTGCTTTTCAAAGCAAACCAAAACCAACTATTTTTTGCGAAGCGTCTTGTCAAAGAATTCTTTTGCTGACCGAAGTATCAAGAATACAGGAATTTTTTTGGTGTAGTTAGGATCACTCAAACACACATGGTTTGCCACTTTGAAGAAACGCTAGAGAAGCATCAATTTGGGATCTTTGATTTAACTATTTTTAACCTAGTTATAATTTTGGACAAAATTGCCATGCTCTGATCGTCGAAATAAGTCCACCGACGAAAGTTTGGCTGGCCGGCGAGTTGGGACCCTCATTTGAGACAAATTGGACTACTTCAGACTCCTTTTTGAAACAATGTCCACTTTAAACCATTCTTTGAGAAAATGGCTCCACTTTAGGTCCTTATTTAAATTTTTCCCTTGAAATTTTTCCTTATTATTATTGTACATACCTCCACCAAACTCTTTCATATCAATTATTTTTCATATGCACATAATGGATGACCTGGTTAAATTAAAGATCTTAAAGGATTTCTTGGAGCAAAATAGCCATTACATTTCCTAATGCATAAATACAAAATAAAAAAATTAATTAAATCAAAATTTTGCATAAAATAAAAGTTAAAATGACAATAAAATTTAATTCGTTTTGAATTGAGAAAAATTAATATTCATTCATGAGGTTTTTACGAGAAAAATGTCAGAGTGTCTCCATGTGCATAAATGTTTAATGTCGTTGTTTTTAGTGTATTTTTAAATACATTTTTTGACTTTTACATGCTTTCTCTAAAAGTGTAACGGGAAGAAAAAATGCCAATTCTTTTATATATGAAAAGACTTCGTTTTTTTCTCAAACTAATCGAATAACAAATTCACCACAAAATTTATTAGAGCCATTTTAAATAAGAAGGTAATTTTTATGTTCTAAACAACAACAAGTCTAAATATGAAAGAAAGCCATAAAAGGAAAGTAACTAAATTGAAGGAAACTGTAAAAATATTAAAACTATCGAGTGCAATTTTGTCTATCCACGATTTTAGTATCTACTTAAAGAACGAAATAAATATGCAAAAAAAATAGATTAGTCATTATAATATATGTTCGTCATCCAAAATTCCGTTCATTTAAAAATATATATAACTTAGGGAATATCTATCCTTAGAGTATTTTAAGTGAATTAATTTGTGCTATACTCTGAATTTGTTCCCAAAAATAAGAAAAATATGGATGTGTGGTAATTAATGAAGTGGTTTGAACGGTTCTAAGGAGCGGGTTCTGGTTTCATACCAATGCCCCAATTATCCACCCAAAACGAATTCTAATTTGGAGCAGAAACGTCGAATTCGGAATTGAGATGATAGGTGTCTACTTGAGAATTTGTTCATTGCTAGTGACACGATTGGAAGTAGGGGTATGCAAAGGAATTTGGAATCGCCTGGACCACCCAAATTTAGACCAAATTGGCCCAAAACCGGCGGTTCCCATGCGACTGATTCATTTCCTGGTTCCATTAGAAGTGTCAAGTATTGGTTAAATTTACAATTTCAAATGGTGAAATGCCCACCCAACTACCTAGACCGGATTGGTACGAATATTTTTTTTTAAAATTTCAGCTGTCTTCTCTCAAGTCTCACGCCTTACTTGTCGGTCCTTCAAAAAGAAACTGAATAGCAATGAATCGATTGCATTACACACCCAGAATGGAATTTGTTTACTACAATGTTAAATGAATAGCAGTGAATGGCACTTCGAGAAACTGAATAACGTTAAGTCTTTAATGAACACCGCTAACAAAAGTTTTCAAGATTTTGCAGTCACACGCCAAGAATAGCATTTTAAAAACTGAAATACTTGATGCTCACTGTTATTCATTGAATAGCATGGAGCATTATATATAGTATTCAATGTTACACGCTAATTACTTGGTCAATCAATTCTATGGACCCAGGTGGGAGCCGGACCAGACTAGGCCCTTGGGTGGATCTATAGAACCAATAAGCGGTTCTCGGTTCCCATTTTCTAGAACATCACCACTAATTTGAAATGCAGTTGTTATAAAAAAAAAAATAATCCTAAATAAGATCTTGTCTCAAATGAAAAATTAAAGTGACCAACATAATCTCAAATAAGGTATTGAACTCGTTGTCCGTCCAAATCTTCATCGGCCTTAGAGCCCGTACATCTCAACCGTGCGAAGATTTGGCCAAGCAATGGGCTCAAGGTTTTATCCTAAACTAAGTTGGTCACTTAGGGTCTTATTTGGGACAACTCTCTTTTGAGAAAATGAACTCATTTGAAACCCTTATCCGAATTTTCTCATAATAAAGCACAAATGATAAATTTTGGGCAAAACATCCTCATATTATCAAGTACACTGGACAATAAAATATATGTTCTTGAACTGCACTTCCTAAGTAACAAAACAAGCTAATATGGTAAATAAAGACTATATTCTGATAAGGATAGGACTAGATAAAATATGATATAAAATCCACAAATCTTGCTATATCATATCCACTTTTTGATGAATCACACACATAAAGTCGAATATATTCATATCATATTATATACATTTTTTTAATAAACAATACGTTAATGTAAATGAACCTAAAAGATTACAAACGGATATGGTAAAAATCTCTCATGACACTCTTGCCTACTTTATTTTTATTTTCCTTTTTTATTATATTTTTCCTCTCTTTAATTATTTTATGTATTAATTCTTTTTTCCTGTTCCATCATTCCCTAACAAAATTTTATTAAATAGTAAACTATAATAATTTACCTAAAATACTGAAATACCTAAAATATGTAATAAATATGAATGTATATTGAATTTATGTTATAAGATAGAATTTGATTCGAATATATATATATATATATATATAAGATTAAATAAAAAACTAAATTTTTATTTTTGTCATTTTGAATTTCTTATATTGGAATTCATATATTAATTCTATCGAAATATAATTTCAATCTTGTTAATTTAAGAAGTTTGTTATTCAAGAAAAATAACTTTCCTATCATGGATATTAGAAATCTTATAAACATTTATCTCAACCCCTCGTGAAATAATTTTATCTAGTTTATATATCTTTTATATTCGACTTTATCTTATTTTGAGCAGGTACCAAATGCAGAATATGATAAATCTTATTTTATTATAAATATTATCTCGATTGCTAAATGCAGCCTGAAAGTCCAAAGAAAGGAAGGTTGCGGGAGAAAATATAGTTGGCGACACGGTTGGATTACCTTTCTTTTAGGCTTACCATTTAAGTGCCTCTTTGAATGGGAAAGCACAGTTTTCATTGAAACTAAATTAAGCGACTGCAGTTCCAAAAATCGGCTCCGCGCAAGAACTTCCCATCAATTGCTAGAACTCGACATATTCAGGAATGGGAAGGCATAATCCCATAAAGGCAAATGCACCCAGGACCATGATTTTCCGGAGCTGATGGCAACAACTTGACATATTCGGGAATGTAAAGGCAAATGCAAATGCAAACAGGACCATGATTATCCGGAGCCGATTCAACATAATTGGTCAACGTTTCCTTCTTCTTCATTTTCTTTTTTGGCAATTGATATCTGGGGACAATCTTTTAACCTTCCAAATCTTGTTCTTTTTTTGGGGTTGGGGGTCTTCCAGAGGTGCAGACAACCATGTTTGCATGCAGTGTTGTGTATATAAGCAATGGGTCTCCTCCAAATTCGTGTCGGGACACTGCTCCTACTTTTCCATTAGATGTCTCCTGTGCATGCATGCCTTGTTCCGACGTACTGAAATTACGGTACTGAATAAATCTCCCTGTCTCTCTGCGGGGTTGGTTTGCGAGGATGGGCTTTTGGCGTTGTGACTCTGCCATGACCAGACTAGCATGCGCGCTCATCATATGCGCAATCGTTTTGTCAGGTTTATTCTCTTTCGTCTTCTCGTAAAACAAAGTAAAGAGGATACATACGTATTGTCTAGACTCGTTTTACTGGTGATACGGAATGATCCATCTATCATAGTATTGCAAGGGTCTTGTGGTGTCCTCAGCCCTTGTCTTAATCATTAAACTATGTTCTAACTCTAAAGGTTTTCTCCGATTATTCGTTTGGGGAACATTATAGGGAAAAGGGGAAGACTTTTAACTAATAGGTTCTCACTTGGTAAATGTGTCCTGTTACTCTAATACACGAAACCCTGGAAAAGGGCATGTACGAAAATTTGCGCAGCGTATGCTTACTGTTTCTTTAATCCTACTCATGTGTATTGATTGGCAGGATGTCAACACAAACTCAAAGCTAATTGATTTTGGCTTGTCGCGTATAGGCAGACTTTCTGCTATGCTGCTTAAAATTATTTATTCATAAGATATTCTTTCAGCCTCTGCGATAAACTGCTGATGCTGAAATGCGTTTTTCCGCCATTTACTGCGATTTGGTCTGTACCAAGCAAGTAACAAGATATTGCTTTATTCTCCGCAGGATTTGGAGCCAATGCTTTGAAATATGATTACACAGCCAGTGTTGAGGCAAGCTTGTTGATTCCATGCGCTAATTTGTAATCATAGTAGTAGTCTTCCTGACTGGAGCTGAATTCTGGGAGCTTTTGTTTTGATTGATTCTTTTTCAGTGCTTGCCTTTCCCTCATAAGCCTCAGTACAATGGAGGGATTATCAAGAACCCAGAGCTGAATCGTGGGTTAAGAGCATGGTCCGCCTTTGGGAATGCAAAAGTGGAGCACAGAGTGTCTAATGGAAACAAATTCATCGTGGCTCATAGCAGGAATGACTCACATGACAGTATCTCCCAGAAGATTTACTTGAACAAGGACAAACTCTACACTTTTTCCGGTACCTTTTTCCTTTCTCTGTCTTGGTTGCGTGGATATTATATTTCACCGGGACGTGTCGAATTTTTTCTGCACAAGCGTGATTCGGCGAAGTCTGATGACTGAACCTCGTGAGACCATTTTCGCGTTGCAAACTTGACTTTTGTGCTCTCCCGTGTCTCGGGGTCAACCTTGATGCAGCGTGGGTGCAGGTGAGTGAGGGGAAGATCCCGGTACAAGCTGCTTTTAAGACGATTAGCGGGTTTAAACATGCTGGTGCTGTCATAGCTGAATCGAACTGCTGGTCCATGATCAAGGGTGGACTCACTGTTGATGAATCAGGGCAGGCTGAGCTTTACTTCGAGGTGACTGACTCTTTTATGTTCACTCCATTTTGGCTACTTCAAAGGCTTTGTTCGTATTGGATGCACTATTGATGTCATATATGCGATTTGTTGGATTACTCATGAAAACCTCCCGATCCTTAATTTGTTTCCATTCCTAGAGTTATTAAAAGTTGCTTAATTTCTCAGAGCAAAAACACCTCGGTTGAGATATGGGTTGATAGCATCTCGCTACAACCTTCACAACAGAAGAGTGGAGATCACATCACGAGCAAAGCATTGAGGAGGTATGTCGCGACCAAATTTTCGGGTGTGAACCACCTAGGGTTTGGCTAATGGATTGTTAAGCCTAAACTTAACTCGGGCTCTCCCAAGCCCATACCAATTCGCGACTTAGGTTTGAGTTCTTAACATGCAAATGATTTTTAACTAGGAGTCGCCACTAATCTATTTTTGGTGGGTCGATTAGAAACCCAAGTAAAGCAACGGGAGATTTACTTTACTCCTACGAACCAAAGACTATGGGTACGAGGACTTGGTTACACTAGATTTCTCTAATGCCCTTTCGGTACCATTCTTTAGAAAAAATGTTTGGCAAGCAGCTTGAATTGATTTTAAATTTATTTCTCTAACATGTGAGGTGATCATGCGGGTGCGCAATCCATCAATTTAACACCCAAGAAAGCAATGAATAAATTACAAACTTACCTCAAAGCAACGAAAGCATCTGCGTTGTTAGATCAAAATTTACATCAGCAATCCTAGATATGATTTCTAATTAACAAGCAATCACTCAATCTTTTTTGTTTTCATTTATTCAATGAGAATCATGCGATGCAATGTTATTAATCTAACATGAGTTGATATGACATGGTAACATGACCTAAACTATATGACATGAGTAAAGGTAATTTCTAAAGAAATGCAATAATTAAATATGCAATCTAAATTAATCAAATGACCTAACTCTAATGACAGGCAATTTCTAATTAAATGAACTTAATAATAATCACTAAATGACGTGCATTTCATGAACCTAATTCTATATGACGTGCACATGAATTTCCTATTCTAGAAAAATGCAACATATTCTAGAAATTGAAACTAATTTATCCTAAAACAATTTTTTATGAAATTCGAAATTAAGGAAAATGCAAAATATAATTATCTAGATTAAGATTCTATCTAGTTTATATTAAGGATCAGGTCAGATTAAATCTTAATTTAAACTAAGATATTATCTTAACCTAGCAAGTTCTATCCTAAGATGCAAAAATCAATCTAGACTTAAAATAAAACATGCAATTTATTCTAATATGCCATGACGTGCAAATAATGCATTAATTCCTAATTTTTATGAAATTCGAAATTAAAATTAAACATGCAATTCAGATAATAAAAGAAAAACTAACAATCCTAAATGAATGCACTTTTCTTTTCTTTTATATGATTCAAAATAAAATTCCTATCTAATCATGCAAGATAATTAAAAAAAACAAACCTAATCTAACTCAGATTTGATTTGATTTTTTTTACGAAAACAAAGTCGATTCAAATAACACGACAGCACATCCAGCAAGATAAGATCGATATCCAAAAATTGACGAATCATATCCCGCGCATGAGATCGGATTGGTCAATTTCAAATAAACCGCGAATCGAATCTCGAGCATGAGATCGGATTGGCGATTTTTCGTGCGATTGCGAGTCATATTTCGGGCGCGAAAATCGGACTGTCAATCGTATGCACGTTGTGGAATTAGGGATTAATCCCCGAATTCATGAGAATTCAAAATATTTTTGGATATGGCAATAACGAACAAATATTCAAAATAAATCGCGATCCCATGGATCTAGCAATAAAATATGATAAACTTGAATCAATCAAGAATCTTACCTAGCTCTCGATATCGCACAGATAACTTTTCCAAATTGGAATATGCAAACAACAAGCTTGGATGATGATGGGCGATGGTGCCAACTGCGCTTGACGAACGTCCGTGAATCTGCAAGAAAGAACAAAGCGGACTGCAAGGCACGAACAAAGCAAAACTTTGAAGCCAACGGACTTTCTTTGATGGTCCCTAAATTCCACGAAAAAAAACCAAAGATTCTCCTTTCCTCAATGTGCACTGGACATAGAAATTTTAGCCAAATCTCCTTTTGATTGCTAAAGGAAAATCACCATCGCTTTAGCCCCTCTCTTCTAGTTTCAAATCTCCACCAAGTCTCTTTGACCACCGCTTGGATTTTTCTTTTGGCTAAAGATTTGACCTTCCTTGCGTGGCCTTCGACAACTATGCACGATGATGCTTGGGCGGATGATGGACGAGATAGATGTAGCAAGGAGCGGCAGCGCTTGGATCAGCGATGTCGATGCAGCAAGAGGGAGAGTCAACACGGGATCGCGTAATTGGCAGTGAGGATGCGATGGCGTCGCGCAATGGCAGCAACGCAATTGTAGCTTCGCACAATGGCACGATGAGGGTCTTGGCCAAGGCTTAGGTCGAGAGACTCCTCTCTTTCTTTTTTCTTTTTTTGACTCTCGAGAAAACGAAAAAACCCCCCTTGTGTGGCCGTATGTATCAATATGTGCCCCCCCTGAAATTAAACCCTACGTCCACCTTTTATAGCCAAAAAAATATGTGATCTTTAACAAAATATTTCGAAAATTCCTTATATCATCCGAATCATAAAAATCCTTATCTCATTAATATTTTATGACGATTTCATCATCATCCATTGATAAAGATAGGATTCAAATGCGATTTAAATAATTTTCAAAATATCATAATATCGCACCAAATCTTTATTTAAATAATTTTTGTCATTTAAAAGAAACGGGCTCGGGCCGATTTTCTCGTTTTATGGGCTTAGTCCAGCCTATTAATTTAAATCCAAAAATTTAATTCGACCCATCCGCCGTCCTAAAAAATAAAAATTGCAAAACATGTAAATTAAAAATAAACGCACCTAAAATTAATGTTATGCAAATGAATTATAAAAAATAAAATTAACCCCTCATGACTAAATGAGCCGCCAAAATTTAGGTGTCAACAGCTGCCCCTCTTTGACGGTGAGCTCGAAGAGGTTGCCTTCAAAGATAAATTGAGACCTAAATTTTGACATGCACATACATTAATGATTTGATTTTTGATTTTTGATTTTTTTGTCGGAAAATGAATCCCATTTTAAAATGCAATTTATATGATGCATGGAAATGCTAATGCAAATGCATGATACGAAATGAAGGAACATACCTGCAATTACTTACCAATCAGTGCGGTAAAGCATCTTGAGGTACATGATAAATCCCTATTTACTTCACAAGTACCCAACTCTCACTCAGGTTCCTTGAAGAGTCAAACAGGTAATAGATTGAAACATTGAGATCGAGAAGAACATTCACATCCAAAGTGAAATGTTCAACGACAAGAATTAAGACATCCAGATCGAGACTGAGATGTCAAAAGAACCTACCCGAAATATCTTACCTTCAAGGAGGGTAAAATGATTCAAGATAGATTGGTGTTATACATCAAGGACCCGTACCATTCTACGGTCGCCCAGCATAATAACATGACTTTATAAAGAAAACTGCTTTCCTAGGACCCGTACCATTTTACGGTCGCCTAGAATAGTAACATGACTTTATAAAGAAAACTGCTTTCCTAGGACCCGTACCATTTTACGGTCGCCTAGAATAGTAACATGACTTTATAAAGAAAACTGCTTTCCTAGGACCCGTACCATTCTACGGTCGCCTAAATTTGGTTGTGTCTAGGACCCGTACCATTCTACGGTCGCCTTTTACCTTCCAGGACCCGTACCATTACTCTACGGTCGCCTGAATAGGGAAATAAAGTTTTGTCTAGGACCCGTACCATTCTACGGTCGCCTAAACGGGGTTTTACCTTCCAGGACCCGTACATTACTCTACAGTCGCCTGAATAGGGAAATAAGTTTTGTCTAGGACCCGTACCATTCTACGGTCGCCTAAATGGGGTTTTACCTTCCAGGACCCGTACATTACTCTACGGTCGCCTGAATAGGGAAATAAGTTTTGTCTAGGACCCGTACCATTCTACGGTCGCCTAAACGGGGTTTTGCTTGGCTAGGACCCGAACCATTCTTCGGTCGCCCGGCGTTGCAATCTGGAGAAAAATCTTTAGGGACAACTCTATCGAGTGTCAAATTACTTAAAGTGAAAATACATGTACAATGACAAGTATTTAAGGTTTAGATAGAGATATACTTACCTGGTGACATCTCTACTCATTAGGGATATGTCTCCTGGGCCTTGGGCTACGAAAGCACGCCAGGATAATATGAAAGGACTCTGGGTTACGAAAGCACGCCAGGTCAATTTAAAAGAATGGACTCTGGGCTACGAAAGCATGCCAGGTCAATTTTAAAGGACACCGGGCTACGAAAGCACGCCAGGTCAATTTTAAAGGAACAGCTTGACCGAGTCAAGTGTCGAGAATGGACAGAGATATACTTACCTGATGATATCTCTGATTCTTTGGGATATGTCTTTTGGAACTTTAGATATCCTGTGGAGGCCTCTCATCTCCTGGTATAAATAAATTTTGGAGCATAAAGGATGCACCTTGAATACTCATGATGGTTTCTCACCTCCTCATATCATGAGGCATCTTGAAAAGAACCTGAATGTTAGGAGCTCTTGGGTCTTTAAGAAAACATTATTTGTCAGACATGATTAGAGCAAAAATGCATTCACCAAAGAGATAAGCAATTAAGGCTATTCTGGAATGCAAACTTTAAAATCTATTGAAGCTTTTATTAATTCAATCAAGATTCATGCATAATGACTTTTGCATCATCCGAATTTCTACTAAAGAGAATTATCATTCAAGACAATTTTCACTCATGACATGGATTTCTTAAGAATACTAAATGAGAGACTTTCAATTAGAAAGGACTTTCACTCACTCTCATTTAGGAGGCTTTTTATGAGAATCACTCAATCTCACTATCATCATACCGACAAGGGTCCGAGTATTCTCGCAAGAAGTACGACATTACCAATCTAAGAGGTCTTTAATAGGGACCGTAATGTGGGCTCGGTCAACGGCTTTAACAAAGGGGACTCTTTGAGTCAAGGCTATTTGAAAGAACAATTCCACAATCATCTCCGGGTTTACAAGTCAAGAACCCTGCAAAATGAGAAAGAAATAATTTTGCTCGCACTTCTTCGAGCAATGCTTAAAAACATGTGAATCCATATGCTAATTCAAGCGCCCTAATCTGAAGAGACTTTTATAAGGGACGTAACGTAGGCTGGGTTCATGGGTTGAGAAATGAAAGGATCATTAGGCTCAAAAAGTGTGTAAAGGGTGAGAGTTGATGATCATCTTGGCATTACCACCAGTTTTCTTTTTCACCATCGGGGATTGTCTTCATGAAGTGCCCCATTGATTGTAAAAACTCGACATTTAGGTTCTTTGAGTATTGCTCCCTTGGGATTCAATTCTTGCAATTGACAGTCACTTATTTTGACTTTCTTTTTCATCTATGGGCATTGGCCTTACTTTTACTAGGCACACTGCTTTTTATGCCCATAGTTCTCATGCATTTTTTCTTCACTTCTTTTTTCATGGGCATCGGCCTTGCTTTTACCAGGCACACTGCTTTTTCATGCCCCTGAGTTCTATTTTGAATTCAATTATTGCGCATAATGCATGCGTCAATCAATTACACTTTAAATGACACTAGAACCTTTCAAGAGTCTTCATTTGCCTTTTGCCTTGCCCCAGTGTGGGGGTTGATTATCAACTGGTTTTGCCTTTCCCCAGTGTGGGGGATGATCATCAACTGGGTTTAAAAGAAAAGAAACTGTAGGCTCAAGTGGGCTATGCAAAGGATATAAGTGTATAGGATAGAGAAAAATATGCTCTTCGTCATCCTAAGGCACTTAAATTAACACATGAATTCAATGTAATAGCATAACTTGAAGATTGATGCAAGTGAGAGCAAGAAAATTTCAATTCATTTTCCTTACCTCATGATACCATTTGATCTCTTAGTTGCCCCGATGTGGGGTGATTCTTGACAGGGGTAATTTGAAAAGAACATCCATAAGTGTATGGGCTCAAAAGGGTTAAGCAATGAATCACTTGTAGTGTTTGGGATAGAGAAATGAATTGCCTCTCATCATTTCAGTCATCGTACCTTTTGCGAGAGAACTCTTTACCTTGTAAATATGGAACTTCCTCATCTCACAAGTGTATAAGTATGGGACTGTGTATAGAATAGGGCTCGCCTTTCATCATCCTGACACATCTCATTTCGCATTCTTAAGCATTGATGTCACTCTATTGAATTGTCTATCTTGACAAATCTCCACATGAAATTGGTGAGCTAAATCAATATGAAAATTCCCTTTTCAAAAGAGTCTAGCAACTTTAAGCATGAAAAGAGTTTGTTACTTCAAAACAAACAATTTATTGCACTCAAAACATGGTTTTAAGCACTCATTCAAAGGAATTGCTCCATAAAAGAATTGCCTCGACAATGGATGTCCTTGGATCGTCTTTATCCATCAAAAGTGGAGACCCGCTTTTGCCCCTGCACAAAAGAACGTGCATGAATAGGATACTATGCAACATCAGAGTAAATTCAAATTGCACAACCATTTTGGCTCAGATCGAGATTTTGTCTCAGTCATGTCATTACTAGAATCTGTAGTGCCCCAATTCTTCATCTGCAAGAAAAAGAACAATAGTATCAATTCCGAAATTAATTATATTCATGAACACAATGTATCCATTTCATCCAAGATGGATGATCTTCTTTTGACTTATTTCATCATTTTCTCATGGAAATGAGAAACTTCATTTGGCCTTCGAAAATGACATCTGACACCAATTATTATGAGAGGTGTCACATATCACACTTTGGAATCAAGATGATTTTCTTCACTCTTGGGAGATGTCATCACAATCGGCTAGGAAATGATCATTTGCCTTCATGTCTATTTTCCTTCGGATGTATGTTCCCAAATCAACAGGCGAACTATCTCTGGAAATTGATGCATTATTTTCAAATGGCTCTCTGTTATGCTCTGACACATGAAGTAAATAAGTTAGAAAAACAAACAAGAATAACCTAATGCATGCTTTTGGAAATTGCTTCGAAAATGATTTTCTTTTTCAAGGAATATTTTGGATGAGGAAGCATGAAGAAGCCCGGTCCTCAGATTTTCTCCATGGATGATATTTTCTTTTCATTGTTGGATATCGTCATCGGGCTGGTTTGGTGTACCACATCATGTCCTTAAAACAAAACTTGTAATTTTATTGATATTTATCAATCAAATTACATTTATTGGAATGAAAAATGTGATGTTCAAGCACAGAAGAAATTGAAACCAATCCCTAAAGAACGATAAAAATTCTCACGCAGGGGAAGGTACATGCCCCTAATTAAATGAGGAGATCGAACTACCTAGGACCATGAATCATGTGTACTTGGATTTTTCACCCTCATTGATCTTGTAATGCGAACCCTTCAGGTGAGATATTTTTCCCTCTAGATATGTCATTAGTCTCTTCATGATGACATTAAATTCGGCTATCTCGGGAAAATGAGACGATTCAAAAAGTCGTCTTGGCTCTCTCCTTGGAGTCGCAATTTCTCATCGAATATAGATCGCAACACTATTGCTTGACAAGATTAGCTCTTTTTTATTCGTCATTTTAGCTCTTGATCATGAACGGATGGGTGAGCGAGATCGCCCCATAATCACCTAATTCAAATGAATGGGAAAATGTAAGCATGAGGGTAAATAGAAAGTCAATCCATGACAATGATCTAATTGATTTTTCCATTTTTTTCATCTATTCATGAAAAATTCGTACAAGAAGGGTATTTCCTAAAGAGAGTTGGAAAAACAAACACCCTAGTGAGATCAAATGTCCTAGGCATGAATTGCAAACAAATTCTCCAAAGTTTTTTGTTATTTTCCAAATGATTCATTGCATGGCAATTTCCTCATTTCATTTCTAATTGACAAATGAATTAAATCAATGATTGACCTAGATTGTCATGGACGAACCAAGAGTAGGACAAAGTAAGTAAATTGCATTAGTATAGGGATAGAAGACTTACTTCACCAAGATAAATAAACGGCAATCACATAGACATGCGCATGGTAAGTGGCTCGATTTCTACTCTATAAGGCTTATCAAGGTGAAGCCACAAGGATGATCAGACTAGCCACGGGCTTGTGGACTATGTCGGGTCCTCATGACTCCGGCTTGGTCAAAGAGCCGACCCGGGTCGCGGGCATGCGGACCGAGGTGGGTACTCTTGACACCATGAAAGAAATTTCGGGATTGAGATGGGCGACTCGTACCGCGAGCATGCGGTCGGAGTGGTATCCATCTCAATACCATCCTAAATGATCCTATGCGGCCCAGGTCCGGCGGCAGGTTGTGTGTGCAAAAGTGTAGTGCAAGATGCAAGGCACGCACAACAGTTTAAATCAAACAGCACTTCAATAGCTTGAATTTAAAACATTCATCCCCAACTCCAACCTGCAAGACAAGGGTTAACAATTACTACTCCTCTTATACCTCCCAATCTACAAGAACATTTAACACCTTAAAAATGTTAAGGACGTACCTGGGATTCTCGCTGCCAAACAAAAACATTTTTAAAAGAAAAATTGGCCTAAGTCCACTAAGTGTTTTAACACAAGTCCCCAGCGGAGTCGCCAAGCTGTCGCGACCAAATTTTCGGGTGTGAACCACCTAGGGTTTGGCTAATGGATTGTTAAGCCTAAACTTAACTCGGGCTCTCCCAAGCCCATACCAATTCGCGACTTAGGTTTGAGTTCTTAACATGCAAATGATTTTTAACTAGGAGTCGCCACTAATCTATTTTTGGTGGGTCGATTAGAAACCCAAGTAAAGCAACGGGAGATTTACTTTACTCCTACGAACCAAAGACTATGGGTACGAGGACTTGGTTACACTAGATTTCTCTAATGCCCTTTCGGTACCATTCTTTAGAAAAAATGTTTGGCAAGCAGCTTGAATTGATTTTAAATTTATTTCTCTAACATGTGAGGTGATCATGCGGGTGCGCAATCCATCAATTTAACACCCAAGAAAGCAATGAATAAATTACAAACTTACCTCAAAGCAACGAAAGCATCTGCGTTGTTAGATCAAAACTCACATCAGCAATCCTAGATATGATTTCTAATTAACAAGCAATCACTCAATCTTTTTTGTTTTCATTTATTCAATGAGAATCATGCGATGCAATGTTATTAATCTAACATGAGTTGATATGACATGGTAACATGACCTAAACTATATGACATGAGTAAAGGTAATTTCTAAAGAAATGCAATAATTAAATATGCAATCTAAATTAATCAAATGACCTAACTCTAATGACAGGCAATTTCTAATTAAATGAACTTAATAATAATCACTAAATGACGTGCATTTCATGAACCTAATTCTATATGACGTGCACATGAATTTTCTATTCTAGAAAAATGCAACATGTTCTAGAAATTGAAACTAATTTATCCTAAAACAATTTTTTATGAAATTCGAAATTAAGGAAAATGCAAAATATAATTATCTAGATTAAGATTCTATCTAGTTTATATTAAGGATCAGGTCAGATTAAATCTTAATTTAAACTAAGATATTATCTTAACCTAGCAAGTTCTATCCTAAGATGCAAAAATCAATCTAGACTTAAAATAAAACATGCAATTTATTCTAATATGCCATGACGTGCAAATAATGCATTAATTCCTAATTTTTATGAAATTCGAAATTAAAATTAAACATGCAATTCAGATAATAAAAGAAAAACTAACAATCCTAAATGAATGCACTTTTCTTTTCTTTTATATGATTCAAAATAAAATTCCTATCTAATCATGCAAGATAATTAAAAAAAACAAACCTAATCTAACTCAGATTTGATTTGATTTTTTTTACGAAAACAAAGTCGATTCAAATAACACGACAGCACATCCAGCAAGATAAGATCGATATCCAAAAATTGACGAATCATATCCCGCGCATGAGATCGGATTGGTCAATTTCAAATAAACCGCGAATCGAATCTCGAGCATGAGATTGGATTGGCGATTTTTTGTGCGATTGCGAGTCATATTTCGGGCGCGAAAATCGGACTGTCAATCGTATGCACGTTGTGGAATTAGGGATTAATCCCCGAATTCATGAGAATTCAAAATATTTTTGGATATGGCAATAACGAACAAATATTCAAAATAAATCGCGATCCCATGGATCTAGCAATAAAATATGATAAACTTGAATCAATCAAGAATCTTACCTAGCTCTCGATATCGCACAGATAACTTTTCCAAATTGGAATATGCAAACAACAAGCTTGGATGATGATGGGCGATGGTGCCAACTGCGCTTGACGAACGTCCGTGAATCTGCAAGAAAGAACAAAGTGGACTGCAAGGCACGAACAAAGCAAAACTTTGAAGCCAACGGACTTTCTTTGATGGTCCCTAAATTCCACGAAAATAAACCAAAGATTCTCCTTTCCTCAATGTGCACTGGACATAGAAATTTTAGCCAAATCTCCTTTTGATTGCTAAAGGAAAATCACCATCGCTTTAGCCCCTCTCTTCTAGTTTCAAATCTCCACCAAGTCTCTTTGACCACCGCTTGGATTTTTCTTTTGGCTAAAGATTTGACCTTCCTTGCGTGGCCTTCGACAACTATGCACGATGATGCTTGGGCGGATGATGGACGAGATAGATGTAGCAAGGAGCGGCAGCGCTTGGATCAGCGATGTCGATGCAGCAAGAGGGAGAGTCAACACGGGATCGCGTAATTGGCAGTGAGGATGCGATGGCGTCGCGCAATGGCAGCAACGCAATTGTAGCTTCGCACAATGGCACGATGAGGGTCTTGGCCAAGGCTTAGGTCGAGAGACTCCTCTCTTTCTTTTTTCTTTTTTTGACTCTCGAGAAAACGAAAAAACCCCCCTTGTGTGGCCGTATGTATCAATATGTGCCCCCCCTGAAATTAAACCCTACGTCCACCTTTTATAGCCAAAAAAATATGTGATCTTTAACAAAATATTTCGAAAATTCCTTATATCATCCGAATCATAAAAATCCTTATCTCATTAATATTTTATGACGATTTCATCATCATCCATTGATAAAGATAGGATTCAAATGCGATTTAAATAATTTTCAAAATATCATAATATCGCACCAAATCTTTATTTAAATAATTTTTGTCATTTAAAAGAAACGGGCTCGGGCCGATTTTCTCGTTTTATGGGCTTAGTCCAGCCTATTAATTTAAATCCAAAAATTTAATTCGACCCATCCGCCGTCCTAAAAAATAAAAATTGCAAAACATGTAAATTAAAAATAAACGCACCTAAAATTAATGTTATGCAAATGAATTATAAAAAATAAAATTAACCCCTCATGACTAAATGAGCCGCCAAAATTTAGGTGTCAACAAGGTACGAATTTGGTTACAAGTACCACGACTCTTTTTGGATAAAATGGTTTATCACAGGATTTAAAATTTCAATCTGAGTGGACAATTGTCCGGCCATAGTGACTGCAAACTAGTCTGATGCTCGGTCTTGTTGCTCGATGATTCGCAGAAACATAAAAGAAAGGTCAGAATTCATGTAATGGACAAGCAAGACAAGCCTATGGCTAATGCCACCATCTCTATTGTACAAAAGAAGCTGAGCTTCCCATTTGGTAGTGCCACAAACAAGAACATCCTCACGAACGCTGCATACCAAAATTGGTTCACTTCCAGATTCACTGTCACGACCTTCGAGGACGAAATGAAGTGGTACACCACCGTGTAAGAGTTTTCCTAATGTGAACTACATTAATTGATATTGTAATTTACCGTTTAACGTTTACCGTTTTACGGGGATTGGTCTAAGGTGAGATAGAATGTTTCTTAATTAGTCTAATGGGCTGGCTAGTGTGGGCCGAGTTGAGCCTGGCCCGTAATGAGGGGGCCTTGCTGGAAACTCTATAAATAGCGCTAAGTCTCTCCTCTAACCCTGGATTCTCACATGTATCCTCACCTAAGGGGCGTTTACCTAACGCTAAACGTGAGGGGGCTGCCTCATTGAGCCAGTGATACGGAGGGCAATAGAGGAGAAGGACTTGCGTGTGGAACATTGTGTTTCTGCTTCCGCTTCAAGATCAACGGATTCCAAAACAGGTGCGTTAATTCTCCTACTTAATTATGCATGTTCTTGTTCTAGTTATTGAGATCTTGGGGTTGCATAATTTACGTCCATCATGTGGTATCAGAGCCTCCATAACCCTAGAACTTGAACGCATTGAATTTTGCCCTAATTTGTGATTTTCGAATTTTTTTTAAAGACTGTAAAAGTAAAATTAAATCACATATTATTACTGGGCTCGACGAGACGATCAAGACGGTGGGCGGCGCGTCGCCGGGGGAGGCCCCACGCGCCCCCACGCGCAGCCACGCGCCGCCGGGCGTCGAGGAGGTGTGCTCACGCGCGTTCACGCGCCCTCATGGCGCGTGCGGCGCACGCGGGTGCTCTGACGTCAGCGACCCGAACCCGGACTTGGATTCGGATTCGGATTCGCGCTGCTGACGTCAGCGATGCTGATGTCATGCGTGGTTCCGACCCGCTGACGTCATGCTGACGTCAGCAACCGACCCGAACCGACCGACCCGAACCGGATGGTGACCCGACCCGGATTGTGACCGACCCGAACCGGATGGCGACCGACCCGACCCGGACTCCCGACCCGACCCGACCCGGTCAACCGGTCGGACCAGGCGGCTGGACCGGATGGTCGAACCGGGAACCGGTCGGACCGCCACCGGTCGGACCGGTTTGGCTGTTCTTTGACGACCCGCGCGTGGGCTCCACGCGCCGCGCACTCAGGAGGCGCGTGAGGGCGCGTCGGTGTCCGATCGGCGCGTGGCTGGTAGCATTTGATTCGTATGAAATTTCCTACGTCGTGGTATGTTTATATTAATTTTTTGATGATTTTATGGATATAAAAATACATACAAAGCCCTAAATACACGTATTTTTTGCGTATTTTTCTTGTATTTTTCTGTAATTTTCGAAATACAGGTGCTGGGTTACTGGTATGTTATCATATGAAATTTGTGAGTATTGTTTATCAATATTTTTACAATAAATTAATTTTTATTGTGAATTGAAACTGGCTTAATGAGATACAATCAGTATAGGATAGTATTTGAGCTATGTATTGAGGTGATGAGAAACAGTAAAAGTTATGGAACTTTTGTTACTCAAGCATAGTTCTTTATACGCATCTTGATGTTAATTTGTGAGAGATATTCTAGATTAGCATTCTTTAATGTTGTTCTAGTTATCAGTAATCGGGGTGCACAAGAGATGCTTGCTTTTATGTTATGAGAATTTTCTTGTGTTGCTGTGAACGGTGATCTCATTGGAATCTGTTTTTCAGATTCGCTATATTTATATATATTTATTTATATATATGTATGATTAATTTTTATTAATGAACAAAGCAATGTAATTAGCATAATATGTGATTTTGGTGATATGATGCCCCTATCACTAAAGCTAAAATCACATGTATATGGTGTATGTGAGGAGTAAAATTTATATCCCTGGTATGAGAGAGTTTCAAGGATTCAATTGAGTAGTGACCGCCAAAGTGGCACGCTTGATTGGGTTTGAGAAATTTCGGTCTCGTATATTGATTGGGATGTCTCCTGCTCTAATGTGTAGTCATACTCCCAAAGGGGGTGATTATATATTAGTTCATGGAGGGATACATGATTATGTGGTGGAAGAGTGACTGATCCTAGTGGTTCGTCTGCCCAAAGGTGATGAATTCACGAAGATTGGAATATATTCTCATAACCGCTATCATGTGGGGAGTGTACAACCGCATGTCATGTATTCTGCCCAAAGGTGATTATATGATTTTGCATGTAACTCTCTGGATGTGTACTTGTGTGTCAAGTTACACATTGCTTACATGATGCTAATTATATACATTGCTTGTTTTTCAGTCACCTTTTCTGTAATTAATAATTCCACTATTATTGAGGTTTTTACTGCTTCAAATTTTAAGTTGTGGACATATAATTTGTTGTTTTAGAATGCAATAAAATTTGCTTACTGTCCATGAAGCATTTCATTCTGGAATACTTGAAAAGAGATTTGCCTGCGGACTGCACTGTTATAATATTTTTACTCTGAAAGAGGGGTGGATAGTTAATGAAGAAATAATTATTTTTTTACTAATTCTTTCAGAGTGAACGTGGCATTGATAGTTTTATATGGAGTTACATCAAAGAGATACAAAATCTATATAAGTGTAACTGGAGAATTTTGCAACAGATTCAAGTAATTTTGTGTGTAGACTGAAAAGTCTTAATTCATGGTCTTAAGCAAGTTTCCAGGCAATATTATTAAAGTTTCATAGTATTGTTATTTTGTTCAATTGGGAACAAAGTAATTCAATATACTGCAAGGTCAGTGGGAGGAAATTTATTTTTTCTCATACTCTATGTACATGATATTTTGTTTACAAGTAATGACCTTGATGCATCTTATATATTTTGTAATAAGATTTGTAAGAATTGTTTTTGCCATATTATATTAGATTTTCTTGGAGGACATTTGCTGATTGTATATTGGAAATATTCAATATACATTATTGCAAGCCAGGAATTGCTCCTGTTGTTAAGGGTGATGGGTTGAATCTATCACATTGTCCTTATTTAGATATTGAGAAAATCTAATTAAATGGTGTACCTTGTGTCAGTGCATTTAAAAGTAGATTATATTCTAACAGATGATATGGTTGCAGATCCACTAACTAAAGCCTACGTCCATGTATATTTGAGCGATATATCATTAGCATGGGCTTAGGAGCATCTTAGGATGCTGTTATTTAGTGGGAGCTGTTTTATTTTTCTTTGAATAATTTTTACATCTGTTTTTTGTTACAATTTAGTAACATTTTGATATATATATATATGTCAACTTTTGCATTCAATAAAATGTTTTTGAATGGTTTGTTATTATGTTGAAAATATATATATTGTTAAAGTCTCAAGGTATTATATAAACCTTGAGCGAAGGCTAGGGGCATCCGGTTATTAGCCTTGTCCATATGTCTTGTTATACATAAAGAATGGTTAACCGTAAGGACAAGACATATGTGGGTTCATGGAACCATAAATGCATTCTCTAGTGGCACAAGTTTTTTGTGACGCTTAAGGTAAGAGAATGGACATTCTCTAGTGGCACAAGTTTTTGTGACGCTTAAGGTAAGAGAATGGTGACTGACAAATGAGATCTCTCTATGAGAGATGTTATCCATTTGACACACTACCATATTGGATCCATATCAATAGAGTTGAGAACACTCGTGACCATGGAAGGCTCTGTGTGTATACATGCAGTTACCGCCATGATTCGGTGTTTGAGACTTTATGGGATAGGATTGACTATTAAGAATTATCTCTAGACCAATGTGCGCACATACAGTACGATTTCAATTAATATAGTCCAAGTGGGAGAATGTAAGAGTTTTCCTAATGTGAACTACATTAATTGATATTGTAATTTACCGTTTAACGTTTACCGTTTTACGGGGATTGGTCTAAGGTGAGATAGAATGTTTCTTAATTAGTCTAATATGGGCTGGCTAGTGTGGGCCGAGTTGAGCCTAGCCCGTAATGAGGGGGCCTTGCTGGAAACTCTATAAATAGCGCTAAGTCTCTCCTCTAACCCTGGATTCTCACATGTATCCTCACCTAAGGGGCGTTTACCTAACGCTAAACGTGAAGGGGCTGCCTCATTGAGCCAGTGATACGGAGGGCAATAGAGGAGAAGGACTTGCGTGTGGAACATTGTGTTTCCGCTTCCGCTTCAAGATCAATGGATTCCAAAACAGGTGCGTTAATTCTCCTACTTAATTATGCATGTTCTTGTTCTAGTTATTGAGATCTTGGGGTTGCGTAATTTACGTCCATCACACCGAGCCATCCCAAGGCCGCGAGGACTACTCGGCAGCAGATGCAATGCTCAACTTCGCAAGGCAACACGTCATATCAGTGCGTGGCCACAACGTGCTGTGGGATGACCCTAGGTACCAGCCTTCATGGGTCCCTTCGCTCTCGGCGAGCCAGCTCTCCAAAGCAGTCGCAAATAGGATAATGTCTATCATGAAGAGGTACAAGGGCCAGGTCATCGGTTGGGATGTGGTCAATGAGAACCTACACTTCTCCTTCTTTGAGAGCAAGCTCGGACCACAAGCATCTGCCAACGCTTATAAAACGGCCAAGTATATGGATCCTTCGACGACCCTGTTTTTGAATGAATACAACACGATTGAGGATAGCAGGGACTGGGCAACTTCACCTACCGCGTATGCCAACAAGGTAAAAAACATTCAATCTTTGGGCAGCGGGAATTTGGGCATCGGACTCGAGTCTCATTTCAATGTGCCCGATCTCCCTTACATGAGATCCGCCATTGACACTCTTGGGGCTTTGGGACTGCCAATGTGGTTGACCGAAGTCGACGTACAAAGTGGACAAAATCAGGTGAGGGATTTCACATCTTTTGTTTTCACCAGAGTTTCGACGTTAGGAGAACACTATACTTGGAGAACACTATACTTGATCACACATGTTATAATTGGATAGTAATGTTGACAAATTTTTCCCGGTGCATTGTCCGAGAAGGCAATGTACTTAGAGCAGGTGTTGAGGGAGGCGCACGCTCATCCAAAGATCAACGGAATTGTAATGTGGACAGCGTGGAAGCCAGAGGGGTGTTACCGGATGTGTCTGACGGACAACAACTTCCGCAACTTGCCAACCGGCGACGTGGTCGACAAGCTGTTGAAGGAATGGGGCGGGGGCAGGCAGGAATTGTCGGGCACGACTGGTCCGGATGGTGCCTTGGAGGCCTCGCTCTTTCATGGCGATTACCAAGTGACGGTCACTCAACCAGGGGCAAACAATTCATATGTTGTTCAAAGCTTAGAGGTGGCTCCAGCAGAGACTTCTCCACATAGATTTATTCTTCGTGTATGATGAGATGTATGTTTCATTTGGCGTAAATTGATTTATTTTGGTATATTAAATTCGGTCGAAAGATTTTAGAGCCCAAAACGGATGATTAATTCATTTTTCAGCTTACCAAAATCAATACAATATTTAAATAAATGGTATATAAAAAGTTCGAACAAATAGGAAATTGACCAACAGTTGAGTATATGGGGAAATATTCTCTATAACTCTGCAAAACTTCCACTATATAGTAAATCCTCCATTTGTAAAGCTGGAGATGGAAAATTTGGCTCACAGAGCTAGTTTCAAAGTGAAACACGATGGACCCTCTTAAATACAACCCACAAATTTCAACTTTCCCAACTTGTCGATCAATCTTGTAACTCCTCCTTTGTGTTGCTCGTTCCTGTTGAGCACAAATGGTCGGGATGTTGCCTTGGAGGCCTTGCTCTTCCATGGCGATTACCGAGTGACGGTCACTCAACTAGGGGCAAATAGTAAATATGTTACTCAAGGCTTTGAGGTGGCTCCAATAGAGACTTTTTAGCAGAAATTAATTCTTCGTGTCTGATAAGGTCTTAAGCTAATTGCGTTGCCAAATCCTAATTGGCCGGAGAGCCCATGCATCTCACCAGCAAAAATTTGGCTGGGCAATGAGCATGAGTTTTTATCCAAGACTAAGTTGGTCACTTTAGAGTATTATTCGAGATAACTGTCTTTTGAGAAAATGGACTCTTTCAAGCTCCTATTTGAAATTTCTCCTAATAAAGAACAAACGATAAATTATGGGCAAAACATGCTCATAGTACATTTAGACAATAAGATGTATGTTTTGATACAGCTTCCCAAGAAACGAAACAAGCTAATCTGCCAAACAATGATTATATTCTGAATATAATGTCCAAAAGGAAGGAAGGAAGCAGGATAAAATTATAGTAGGCGACACAACACAATCGCATTGCCTTCCTTTCAGGCAAAGTTGCCATTTGAGTGCCTCTTTGAATAGGAAAGGGCAGATTTCATGAAACTAAATCAAGAAACCCTGCAAAGGCAAATGCAGGAATACAAAAGGCAAAATCCCACAAGGGCAAATGCACTCAGGCAGGAAATTGATTTCCATAGCTGGCTCAACATAAATGCTCAACTATTCCTTCTTCGTCATTTTCTTATTTAGCAATTGATATCTGAGACAACCTTTTAACCTTTTTTGTCTTTTTTTGTCTTAATCTCATCTTTCTTTTGGGTTGGGGGTCTCACAGATGTGGAGATAACCATGTTTGAACGCAGTGTTGTGTATATAAGCAATGTGTCCCTTTCAAACTCGCGTCGGGACACTGCTCCTACTTTTCCAATTGATATCTCCTCTTCGTAAACGCGTGCCTTGTTCCTCTGTACCGAAATTCAGTACTGAACAAATCTCTCTGTCTCTCTCTGGGGTTGGTTTGTGAGGATGGGCTTTTGGCGATGTGACTCTGCCGTGTCCAGACTAGCATATGCGCTCATGATATGGGCAACCATTTTGTCAGGTTTAGTCTCTTTCCTCTTCTCGTAAAACAAAGGATAGAGGATACATACATATTGTCTACACTCGTTTTACTGGCGATAGGTATGCCCCATCTGTTATAGTTTTGCAATAGTCTTGTGGTGTCCTTGGCCCTTGTCTTATTCATTAAACTAGGCTCTAACTTTAAGGCTACGTTTGGCAGTCAAGATAAAATTCAGGATATAAAATCACTGGGATTCGCCCCAGTGGCTACCCTTCCATCTTGGAAGAGGGAGGTTGGGGGTTCAAATCTCCACCTTCTCAGAGGGGATTGGGGTGGGGACGATTTCATTTCGGAAGTGGGTTTCAACTCCCACACTCTGTAAGGAGGCATGACAAAAGTCTGAGAGTGAGTGTAAGAGTAGGATTAGCATATGACCAACCAAAAAAAAAAAAAAAATTCAGGATATGATAAAGTTGGATATATTATCTCATGTGAGAGGTGAGATAAAGATTAATATGATTTCTAATATTTATAATGAGAAAATATCAAATAACAAATTTCTTGAATTAAAAAAATAAAATTATATTTCAAAAATAATATTTGAATTCTAATATAAGAAATACAAAATAACAAAAAATATCAATTTATTTTATTTAATCTTATTTTTATTTATATGTTTGAATTTAATTTAATTTTATAATATAAATTCAATTTATAAATATAGAAATCCAAACGACCAAATGCAACCTAAAGATTTTCATTAATTATTTGTTTCATTGTATTTTCGTATTAATTATTTGTTTCATTGTATTTTCGTAGTATATTATAGAGAAAAGAGAAAGACTTTAAACTAATAGGATCACACTTGTTATATGTTTTCTGCTACTCTAATATACGAACGCTGAAAAAGGGTATGTCTGAAAAATAATGCAGCAAATGCTTACTGATTGCTTAAATCAACTCATGTGAATTAACTGGCATAATGTCAACACAGTCTCAAAGCTAATTGATTTGGGCTTTTCGTGTATACGCAGACTTTTTGCTATGCTGCTGCTTGAAATTATTTATTCATAAGATATTCTTTCGGCCTCTACGATAAACTGCAGATGCTGAAATGCATTTTTCCGCCATTTACTGCGATTTGGTCTGTACCAAGGAAGTGACAAGATATTGCTTTATTCTCTGCAGGATTTGGAGCCAATGCTTTGAAATATGATTACACAGCCAGTGTTGAGGCAAGCTTGTTGATTCCATGCGCCAATTTGTAATCACAGTAGTAGTCTTCCTGACTGGAGCTGAATTCTGAGAGCTTTTGTTTTGATTGATTCTTTTTCAGTGCTTGCCTTTCCCTCATAAGGCTCAGTACAATGGAGGGATAATCAAGAACCCAGAGCTGAATTTTGGGTTAAGAGCATGGTCCGCCTTTGGGATTGCAAAAGTGGAGCACAGAGTGTCTAATGGAAACAAATTCATCGTGGCTTATAGCAGGAATGACTCACATGACAGTATCTCCCAGAAGATTTACTTGAACAAGGACAAACTCTACACTTTTTCCGGTACCTTTTTCCTTCCTCTGTCTCGGTTATGTCAATATTACATTTCACCGGGACGTGTTAATTTTTTTCTGCACAAGCGTGATTTAGTGAAGTCTGATGACTGAACCTCGTGAGACCCTTTTTTGGGTCGCAAACTTGACTTTGGTGCTCTCCTGTGTCTCGGGGTCGACCTTCATGCAGCATGGGTGCAGGTCAGTGATGGGAAGATCCCGGTACAAGCTGTTTTCAAGACGACTAGGGGGTTCAAACATGCTGGTGCTGTTATAGCTGAATCGAACTGCTGGTCCATGATCAAGGGTGGACTCACTGTTGATGAATCAGGGCAGGCTGAGCTTTACTTTGAGGTGACTGACTCTTTTATGTTCACTCCATTTTGACAACTTCAAAGGCTTTATATGTTACTAATTGGATGCACTATTGATGTTGATTCTTATGTGATTTGTTCGATTACTTGTGAAAACCTCCCCGATCCTTAATGTGTTTCCATTCCTGAAGTTATTAGAAGTTGCTTAATTTCTCAGAGCAAAAACACCTCGGTTGAGATATGGGTTGATAGCATCTCGTTACAACCGTTCACAACAGAAGAGTGGAGATCACATCACGAGCAAAGCATTGAGGAGGTACGAATTTGGTTAAAAGTACCACGATCCTTTTTGGATAAAATGGTTTATCACAGGGTTTAAAATTTCAATCTGAGTGGACAATTGTCCGGCCATTGTGACTGCAAACTAGTCTGATGTTCGGTCTTGTCGCTCAATGATTTGCAGAAACGTAAAAGAAAGGTAAGAATTCATGTAATGGACAAGCAAGACAAGCCTCTGGCTAATGCCACCATCTCTATTGTACAAAAGAAGCTGAGCTTCCCATTTGGCAGCGCCACAAACAAGAACATCCTGACAAACACTGCATACCAGAATTGGTTCACTTCCAGATTCACTGTCACGACCTTCGAGGACGAAATGAAGTGGTACACCACCGAGCCATCCCAAGGCCATGAGGACTACTCGGCAGCAGATGCACTGCTAAAATTCGCACAGCAACACGGCATATCAGTCCGTGGTCACAACGTGCTGTGGGATGACCCTAGGTACCAGCCTTCATGGGTCCCTTCGCTCTCGGCGAGCCAGCTCTCCAAAGCCACCACAAATAGGATAATGTCTATCATTCAGAGGTACAAGGGCCAAGTTATCGGATGGGATGTGGTCAATGAGAACCTACACTTCTCCTTCTTTGAGAGCAAGCTCGGACCACAAGCATCTGTCAACGCTTATAAAACGGCCAACTTCATTGATCCCTCGACGACCTTGTTTTTGAATGATTATAACACGATTGAGGATAGCAGGGACGGGGCATCTTCACCTACCGCGTACGCCAACAAGGTCAAAAGCATTCAATCTTTGGGCAGCAGGAATTTGGGCATCGGACTCGAGTCTCATTTCAATGTGCCCGACCTCCCTTACATGAGATCCGCCATTGACACTCTTGGGGCTTTGGGACTGCCAATGTGGTTGACCGAAGTCGACGTGCAAAGTGGACAAAATCAGGTGAGGGATTTCACATCTTTTGTTTTCACCAGAGTTTCGACGTTAGGAGAACACTATACTTGATCACACATATTACAATTGGATAGTAATGTTGACAAATTTTTCCCGGTGCATTGTCCGAGAAGGCAATGTACTTAGAGCAGGTGTTGAGGGAGGCGCACGCTCATCCAAAGATCAACGGAATTGTAATGTGGACAGCGTGGAAGCCAGAGGGGTGTTACCGGATGTGTCTGACGGACAACAACTTCCGCAACTTGCCAACCGGCGACGTGGTCGACAAGCTGTTGAAGGAATGGGGCGGGGGCAGGCAGGAATTGTCGGGCACGACTGGTCCGGATGGTGCCTTGGAGGCCTCGCTCTTTCATGGCGATTACCAAGTGACGGTCACTCATCCAGGGGGAAACAATTCATATGTTGTTCAAAGCTTAGAGGTGGCTCCAGCTAAGACTTCTCCACATAGATTTATTCTTCACGTATGATGCGATGTATGTGAAAGAAAACAAGGAAAAACGAGGAAAAACGTGGGAAAATTTTGTATTTTCTATTCTATATCTAAATAATGTACAATGCTCTACAGTTATTGCACTAGGCATGTACAAGAAAAAGGAAATAAATAATATTACAAAATCTATTCCGATATAATTAATATCAATCTAAATCCCAAAGAATATTGTACAATCTTGCGCATATCTTCCAACAGCATGTTTGATTTGATGTAAATTGATTTATTTCAGTTTATAAATTTTGATCAAGAGATTTTATAGGCCAAAGCTGATGATTAATTCATTTTTCAGCTTACCAAAGCAATATAACATTTAAATAAGTGGTATATACCAAGTTTGAAGAGATGGGAAACTGAAGAACTATTGATTATATGGGGAAATTTTCTCTACAACTCTGCAAAAACTTGCACTAAATAGTAAATCCGCCATTTGTAACGTTGGAGATGCAAAATTTGGTGCACAGAACTGGTTTAAAAGTGAAACTCGATGGACCCTTTTGAATACAACCCGCAAATTTCAACTTTCTCCACTTGTTGATCAATCTTGTAACTCCTCCTTCGAGTTGCTCGTTCTTGTCGGGCACGACTGGTCCAGATGGCGCCTTGGAGGCGTTGCTCTTTCATGGCGAATGCCTAGTGACGGTCATTCAGTCAAGGGCAAATAGAAAACATGTCGTTCGAGGCTTTGAGGTGGCTCCAACAGAGACTTCTCAGTAGAGACTAATCCTTCGTGTTTGATAAGGTCTTGAGCTTATTGCCTGGCCAAATCTTCATTGGCCGAAGAGCCCATGCATCTCACCAGCAAAGATTTGGCCGGACAATGAGCATGAGGTTTTATCTGAGACGAAATTGGTTACTTTAAAGTCTTATTCGAAACAACTCTCTCAGGAGAAAACGGATTTATTTCAAACTCTTATTTGAAATATTTCCTAATAAAGAATCAACGATAAATTATGGGCAAAACATCCTCGTATTATTATCAGGTACATCTAGATGATAAAAATGTATGTTTTTGATACAGCTTCCCAGGAAACAAAATAAGCTAATCTGGTAAACAATGATTATATTCTGAATATAATGTCCAAAAGAAAAGTAGGAAGCTGGAGAAAATTATAGTAGGCGACACCACACAGTCGCATTGCCTTCCTTTCAGGCAAAGTTGCCATTTAAATGCCTCTTTGAATAGGAAAGCACAGAGTTCATGGAAACTAAATGAAGAAACCCTACAAAGGCAAATGCAGGAATATAAAGGCATAATCCTGCAAAGGCAAATGCACACAGGCAGGACCATGATTTCCATAGCTGACTCAACATAAATGCTCAACGTTTCCTTCTTCATTTTCTTATTTTGTAACTGACTTTTGGAGACAACCTTTTAACCTTTTTTGTCTTGTTCTTTTCTTTCTCTTTTGGGTTGGGGGGTCTTACAGATGTGCAGATAACCATGTTTTCATGCAGTGTTGGGTATATAAGCAATGGGTCTCTTCCAAATTCGCGTCGGGACGCTGCTCCTACTTTTCCAATTGATATCTCCTGTGTATGCATGCCTTGTTCCTTCGTACTGAAATTTCAGTACTGATTAAATCTCTCTGTCTCTCTAGGGTTGGTTGGTGAGGATTGGCTTTTGGCGATGTGACTCTGCCATGACCAGACTAGCATACGCGCTCATGATATGTGCAATCATTTTGTCAGGTTTATTGTCTTTCCTCTTCTCGTAAAACAAAGGGTAGAGGTTACATATGTATTATGCTCCATCTATCATAGTTTTGCAAGGGTATTGTGGAGTCCCCGGCCCCTATCTTATTCATTAAACTAGTTTCTAATTTTAAGGCTACATTTGACAATTGGAATAGGATAAAATTTATCTTACCTTGCGTTTATTGCTTATTTAAGATAGGATAAAGTCAAATATAGAAGTAACATAGACCAGAAAAAAATTATTTATGAAAAGATGTGATAAAAGTTTATATGATTTCTCATATTTATAATAGAAAAGTTATTATTCTCGAAAAATGAACTTCTTAAATTAACAAAATTAAAATTATATTTCAATATAAATAATATTTGAATTCTAAGAATTTCAAAATAAAAAATAACAATTTAATTTTTTAGTTTGATATTTTTTTTTTTTTGTATATTCAAATTTTATTCTATCTTATAATATAAATTCAATATATAAAAATGTTTTATGTATTTTAGGTAAATTAGTACAATTTATGATAATAAAATTTTATTATATAATGATCGATAAAGAAAATAGAAATAAAAATTAAATTATTTTAAAAAGAGAGGAAAGATTTAAAAAAGCAAATAAAAATAAAGTAACAAAAGTGTTGTGAGATATTTTTACCATCTCAGTTGATGAACTTTTAGATCATTTATATTGAATTGTCGTTTATACCAAATAATGTGCATAATATGATGTGAATATATTCGACTTTGTAATTGCAATCACCAGATAATTGGTAGGATCTAATAAAATCTCTAAATTTCATATTTTATCTAGTTTTATCTTGATTAGAAATTCAAACGACCAATGTAGCCAAAAGTTTTTCTCCGATTATTCGCTTCAATGTATCTTTGGAGTGTATTATAGGGAAAAGAGAAAGACTTTTGACTAATAGGTTCTCACTCTTTAAATGTTTTCTATTACTCTAATATACAAAATGCTGAAAAAGGGTATGTACGAAAAATTGCGCAGCATATGTTAACTTATCATTTAATCCTACTCATGTGAATTAATTGGCATGATGTGAACACAAACTCAAAGCTAATCGACTTTGGTTTGTCGCGTGTAGGGCTACTTTTTGCTATGCTTCTTGTAATTATTTATTCAAAAGATATTCCATCGGCTTCTACGGTAAATTGCTGATGCTAAAACGCATTTTTCTGCCGTAGGCTCCGTTCGTTTCGCAAAAAAGGTTTTCCGAGAAAAAGTTTTCTGGATTTTCCGGCGTTCGTTTTACGGAAAATGAATTGCTGGGGGAAAATGTTTTCCACTTTTGAAAAGTGGAAAACATTTTCCTCACTTGATCTCTCTTAACTCACACCTCTACAAATCATCACTTCCCCCTCCCCTTTCTTCTTCTTCTTTTCTTTTTTATTCAAATTATTTTTAAATTGTATTTTCTTTTTTTATTCGAATTATTTTTAATTTTCCTTTTCCTTTTCTTTTCTTTTTCTTTTTTTCTTTTTCTTTTCTTTGTTTCGCATCTTCTTCTTTCTTGACTAGTCGCCGATCGTCACCAGGTAAACCTCAAGCTCGTTGACCTCAAGCTCACACTTGTCAATCTGGTGAGCCTCAAGCTTGACGATCGCGTTCGCCAATCTGGGGAGCGGAAAATATTTTTCTTACTGAACACTGGAAAATGTTTTCCGAAACATTTTCAGGTTTTAGCCGAACACCAGAAAATATTGTCATTTTCCTGGAAAATGACTTCTGGGAAAATATTTTCCAGAAATGGCCCATTTTCCGCGAAATGAATGGACCCTTAATGCGATTTGGTCTGTACCAAGGAAGTGACAAGATATTGCTTTCTTCTCTACAGGATTCGAAGCCAATGCTTTGAAATATGATTTCACAGCTAGTGTTGAGGCAAGCTTGTTGATTCCATCCACCAATTGTAATCACAGTAGTAGTCTTCCTGACTCTGAGTTCAAACTGAGACTTTTTGTTTTGATTGATTCATTTTCAGTGCTTGCCTTTCCCTCATAAGCCTCAGTACAATGGAGGGATAATCAAGAACCCAGAGCTGAATCGTGGGTTAAGAGCATGGTCCACCTTTGGGAATGCAAAAGTGGCGCACAGAGTGTCTAATGGAAACAAATTCACTGTGGCTCATAGCCGGAATGACTCACATGATAGTATCTCCCAGAAGATTTACTTGAACAAGGACAAACTCTACACTTTTTCCGGTACCTCTTTCCTTTCTCTGTCTCGGTTGTGGCAATATTACATTTCACCAGGAAGTGTTTATTTTTTTCTGCACAAGCATGATTCGGCGAAGTCTGATGACTGAACCTCGTGAGACATTATTTCACATTGCAAACTTGATTTTTGTGCTGACCTGTGTCTCGGGGTCGACCTTGATGCAGCGTGGGTGCAGGTTAGCAAGGGGAAGATCCTGGTACGGACTGTTTTTAAGACAAATAGAGGGTTCAGACATGTTGGTGCCGTTATAGCTGAATCAAATTGCTGGTCCATGATCAAGGGTGGACTCACTGTTGATGAATCAGGACCGGCTGAGCTTTAGTTCGAGGTGACTGAATCTTTATGTTCACTTTTTTTTTACTACTTCAAAGGCTTTGTTTGTTCCTAGTTGGATGCAGTACTGATGTTGTTTCTTATGCAATTTGCTCAGTTACTCATGAAAACCTCCTCAATCCTCAATGTTTTTTCCAGTCCTAGAGGTACTAAAAGTTGCTTAATTTCTCAGAGCAAAGACACCTCGGCAGAGATATGGGTTGATAGCGTCTCTACAACCATTTACAGCAGAAGAATGGAGAACGCATCACGAGCAAAGCATTGAGGAGGTACAAATTTAGTTACAAGTACCGCCATCCTTTTTGGATAGTAAGGTCTTTCTCAGGGTTCAAATTTCAATATGATTGGAGAATTATCTAGCCATAGCGACTGCAAGCTAGTCTGATGTTTTGTCTTGTCATTTGATGATTGACAGAAACATAGAAGAAAGGTCAATATCCATGTTATAGACAAGAAAGACAGGCCTTTGGCTAACGCCACTATTAAAAATTTTGGATAAGTGCGCTGCGGAAGTATAGTTTTGGTATTGATGATAGTTTTTTATTAGTGATGTTGTGTGCAAGTGTATGATATAATTTGTAGTGGATGGACAAAGGATAAACTAGGATAATTGAAGGAGAAAGAAAATGGGAAATGGGAAATAGTTTCATTAGTTGGATAAAATAATTTTACACTAGTTGAAGGAAGTGTTGGTGAGGGAACTACATGATGTGGCCCAAAACATGGAGCACTTGCTCCTTTATATAAGCTGCCAAAGTCGGTAGACTTCTCTACAAATAGCTACTATTATTTTATAGTCACATAAGATGGAGTGTTCTAGAACACACAAGAGATAGCAGCTTGTAAACTCTTCTAGAATTTTTCTTGAATTTTCTAGCTCAAATCTATCTTAAACTTTCTAGAATTGGATCACAAATTCCAACAGCCACCATCTCTGTTGTGCAAAAGAAACTGAGCTTCCCGTTTGGTAGTGCCATAAACACTAACATCCTGACAAACACTGCATACCAGAAGTGGTTCACTTCCACATTCACCGTCCCGGCCTTCGAGAATGAAATGAAGTAGGACACCAACGAGCCATCCCAAGGCCACGAGGACTACTCGGCAGCAGATGCACTGCTCAAATTCACGCAGCAACACGGAATATCAGTTCGTGGCCATGCCGTGCTGTGGGAGCACCCTGGGCACCAGCCTTCATGGGTCCCTTCCCTCTCGGCGGGCCAGCTCTCCACAGCCGTCACATATAGGATGTACTCTATCATGAATAGGTACAAGGGGCAGGTCATCGGATGGGATGTGGTCAATGAAAACCTGCACCGCTCGTTCCTTGAGAGCAAGCTTGGGCCACAAGCATCTGCTAACGCTTATAAAACGGCCAAAGTCAATGATCCCTGGACGACCTTATTTTTGAATGAATATAACACGATAGAAGATAGCAGGGACGAGATAGCTTCACCTACTGCGTATGCCAACAAGATAAGAGACATTCAATCTTCGGGCGGTGGGAATTTGGGCATCGGACTCCAGGGTCATTTCAATGTGCCCGACCTCTCTTACATGAGATCCGCCATTGACGCTCTTGGAGCTTTGGGATTGCCAATGTGGTTGACCGAGGTCGACGTGCAAAGTGGAGAAAATCAGGTGAGGGATTTCACATCTTTTGTCGTCACCAAAGTTTAATTGGATAGTAGTAATCTTGACAAATCCTTTCTGGTGCATTGTCTGAGAAGGCAATGTACTTAGAGCAGGTGTTGAGGGAGGCGCACGCTCATCCAAAGATCAACGGAATAGTATTGTGGACAGCGTGGAAGCCGGAGGCGTGTTACCGGATGTGTCTGACGGACAACAACTTCGGCAACTTGCCAACCGGCGACGTGGTTGACAAGCTGTTGAAGGAATGGGGCGGGGGTGGGCAGGTATTGTCGGGCACGACTGGTCCGGATGGTGCCTTGGAGGCCTCGCTCTTTCACGGCGATTACCAAGTGACGGTCACTCAACCAGGGGCCAACAGTTCATATGTTGTTCGAGGCTTTGCGGTGGCTCCAACGGAGACTTCTCAGCAGAGATTAATTCTTCGCGTCTGATTGATAAACCAGATTGAGAGATTTTAGAGCCCAAAGCTGATGTTTTATTCATTTTTCGGCTTGCTGAATTAATGCAATATTTAAATAAATGGAGTATAGAAGGTTTGAACAAATAGGAAGCTGACGGCCTATTGAATATATGGGGAAATATTCTCCATAGACAATGCAAAAACTTGCACTAGATAGGAAATCCTCCATTTGCAAAGCTGGAACTGCAAAATTTGGCTCACTGAACTATTTTCAAAGTGAAACGCGATGGACCCTTTTGAACACTGCCCGCCAATTTCAACTTCCCCACCTTGTCGATCAATCTCGTAACTCGTCCTTCTTGTTGAAAAAATCACCTTTCTTTATTTAAAGGTTTCTAAGATATCGTTGTAAGGGCTCTCCTGTCTTTTTTTTTTTTCTTTTCTCATGCAAGCTTCGCGATATTGAGTTGTTCGGGCAAATTCCACGACATGAAGAGATAAAATTACCGAGAAAAAACTAACGTGCCGATGCGGCATCGTCGTCGCTGTCTTGCCACTACACATGGCGTCCATGCACATTTCAAGCCATCAGTGATGGTGGCTCGAGAAACTTCAACAACCACTGTCTGCTCCGAATTTAAGGACTACATTGAAGCGAAGTGAAGCACTGGCATGTTAAGGTGCCCCAATAGCAACAGTCATAATCACTATACATCAGCCAAAAGGAAGAAAATAAAATACTTAACAAAGAGATTTTCGATATACTAGTGTTAATAACTACTTTAAGAAGGGGGTGTTCTTTGACAAACTCCAATCAATTAGAGGATCTCCGGAAATAACGAGGAGATACTATATTACTAATTATAATTAGCATCTAAATGTTCACTGGTATATACGTATCTTCCTCTACCTACCTCGAAGAGGACGAGAGAAGGAGGGCAGAGCAGAGCAGAGCAGGACCTTTCTTGTCTTCAGAGTCGTCTGGCGGCTAAAACGCAAGAGACAACCGCCATGATAACGGAAGCTGCGACGGAGCTGACGTCGTCGAAGATGTTGGAGAAGCGCATTTCCTGAAGATCCCACAGGGTCGACACGAACAGACGAACCCCATTGAAGATCGTCACCAGTATACCCATCTCTCTCTCTCTCTCTCTCTCTCTGTTCTTCGCCTTCACGCTCGTCGTCTCTTTGCGCGTCTGCGGACACACAGCACGAGCAAAAACGAGACACAGAGAGAGAGAGATAGAGAGAGAAGAGGAAGACGAATCTAAATGACTCGCTTCAAGAACGAGAAAGTACGTACGTGGCAAGTGTAGAGCTTCAGGTGACGATGTCAATGGCGATTTCAGAAGAGGCAATAATGCATGCAAGACGACGACAGAGAGACGCTCCCCGCACTGCAAGGAGGAAGCCAGAAAGTAGCGATGTAATTGCAGCGTCGCGGTCGCGTGCGTGTGTTTGTGACCCAGCGAAGATGAAGAACGAATACGGGGGTGCGGCTGTTTCCAGGATGTTTCCTCTCTCTGTCGTGTCTGGCGGAGGAGCTCCTTTCGCTTTTGTGGGCATCTTGCACTTAAACCATTTTTGAAGTTCTCTTTGCTAAGGAGAAGATGCTAGACATACAAAGGCTGTCTTTGGCTTTACTTTTGAGAAAGCGCTGGGAAAAATAGAAAAGGACTTTAATTCCATTTATTTCACTAAAATTGTGACATTTTCAAGAAAATTATTTTCGGAAAAATTATTTTTCAGAAAAATGTTTATATTTTCGGGTGTTTGGTTGAGAAATAAAAATGAAACTAATAAATTTTTTTTAGTTTTTTTATTTTCTTTCTTTTGCTTTTTTCTTCTTCCTCCGCTGATTGCTGGGCCTCGACGATGACCAACCTTGCCGAGATTTAGGGAGCTCGAGCTGCAGCAGCCTTGATTGAGGCTCGAGCTTTGTCGAGATATGGTGAGGTTGGCCATTGCCGACTTTTGCCCGTGGTCATTGCTGAGGCCTGGCAACTAATGGACAAAGAAGGAAAAGAAAAAGTTAACAATGAAGAAAATTTAAAAAAAAATCTTGACATTGAAGGACTCAGGCTTGGCCTTTGTATTATTGGGTCTAGCGTTATTGGGTCTAGCGTCCCATGCATGGACACCAAGGCGGCCTCAATGTACATAGGCATGGCAGTTGAGATGGACCCAAGTTAGGGTGCTAGAGTCTCGAGCCCTACCTCAACAGGCTTGGGTGCCAGGGACCCAGCCCCGCTACTAAGGGCCTAAGAATGAGCCCTAGGATTCTTGTACTCAAGCGTAAAGTTTTTTATTCGAGTATTTTTTTTTAAAGGAAATCATTTTTTTTTAATTTAAGTTTTGGTTGGGAAACATTTTTCGTTGATTATAAAAACATTTTCCGTTGACTCATTTTCCTAAGTGGACCAAACGGCAAAAAACATTTTTTTAATCAATGGAAAACCTATACTTAAATTCAAGAAAATGATTTCCTCATTGAAAATTTGAAAAAAAACATTCCAAAATATGATTAGGTATCGAGTTTGGACCCACAACTATATGCTTAAACACAAGAACCTCAATGCCGGTTCTCGTGTCCCAAGCGTTCGGTACCAAGTCTTCAGCGCTTGGGCCTAGGTCCATCTGGGCCTAGTCTAGGCGGTTAACACCCACACCCAGGTCAATCAAAGCCTTGCTCAAAGTTCTAGTGTTCGTACACAATGCACCGACACTCGAGCTCGGGTCCATTAAGGTAGTGCTTGGGTCCTTAATGCTCGAGACCAAGTCCCTACACTCAAGCCTAAGTCCACAAAGGATGTGCATGGGTCCTTGGCACTCAGGCTTTGGTCCTTAGTAAATAAAACATTCATTCTTATAAAAATATTTTCTTAAAAATATTGAATTTTTAATTTTTCTTTTTCTTTTTCCTTCTTCCTTGACCAATCGCTGGTAAGGGCAACAGCCGACAACCAACCAAGGAAGAAGGAAAAATAAAATAAAAATTTTGATTTTTTTGGTAATTTTTCAAGGAAAATCAAATTAGACTTTCCATACCAAACAGCTAAAAAAAATTCTAGTACATTTTTCAGGTTTGAGTTAAACACCAAAAAATATTGTAATATTTCTAGAAAATGATTTCTTGAAAAATATTTTCAAAAATATTACAGTTTTTATGAAACAAATGGAGTATAAGTTAAATGAGTTTTTCAAAAATGCAAATTGTGTTTGTTAAAATGTAATCTAAAAGTCCATTGTAAACCAATTTGGATAAAATAATATTTGGAAACACTATTCTTGCAAATGACTTTTCTTATTTTTTGATTAAAAAAAAAAAATCAGACCTCAAGAGCTAACGAAGGGCTTCGGTTACTGGTGATTATTGTTTGAGGTCGCATGACCTAGGTGGCCCTTGTTTTGAGTCGGCAAGGGCCACTTAGGTCATGCGGTGCCCCACTGAGGTCACGCAACCCCCTGCCAAGAGCCGCTTGGGGTTGCACAGCCTTGGTGAAGAGACATAGACGACCTTCCCAAGGGTCGCGTGGCCCCTCACGAAGGTGGCACAACCTCGCCGTGGACTACCTAAGGTTGCACAATCACTTTAGCTCGTCGCCAACCCCTCATAGCTGTATCTAGCCTCGTTGGCTAACCTCACACAAAGAAGATGATGAGAAATTATAAGAAGGGCAAAATTGAAAAATCAAAACATTGATGAGGATAGTTTTTGAGGAAAACAAATTTACTAACTCTAGGACTTACACATCAAGAAAGTGGAAAGTCCAAGGTACCTAGGACCCGGTTTTTCCGCTGTCAGCCTTTCCAATACTCACTTTTCCTCAAGGTAAAAAAGTCTCCTCAAACATCCAAAAATTTGCCCGAGAGCCCTAAATCCACTTGGGAAAGCCTTTCCCAAATGGTGCCAAATATAGGCTTTGGGCCAATTAGACTTACCAAAATTCAAGGTCTTAATAATTGTATAATTGTCGAGAGATTTACATTTGAGGTTATTTGATACAACTTTTTCATCAATTATTTTCCGTTAAAAGATGTGTCGCAACTTTAATGTGGTTATTTTTGTTGAACTCCTCCCGACTACATTGGGTTATGAGTCTTATGACAGCTATGAGGAATCTTTTCCACTCTAGTTTTGAAGTGCTGCAATTTTAAAATATGTATCACTTCACTGGCGCCCAAATACTTGATAAGTAATCAATTAAACAAATTTTATGGCTATCAATACGTGGACTATGCTTGTTTATTCACAATTGATGCTTTGAATATTGAACCAAGTATATTGGATTACACTCATCAACAAAATCTCTATTCATATTATTATGGGTTCATACTCCGAAAATGCCTAAATTGGTATACATGTGACAAATTTATCTCAAACTAATTTTTTTATCATAAAAAACCCAAAATCGGTATACATGTGATAAATGTACCACAAATGATCACAAAAAAACTCCAAATTGATACATTTGTGATAAATTTACTCAAAAAGCCCAACATGATATATTTGTGACAAATATACGCTCTATTAAATTAGATTAATACCATAAAAAAAACCACAAAATTGTACAATTATGACTTACAATGAGTAAAATTTCAAATTGGTACACTAGTTAATTGTCACGTGTCATCAAACTTAGCAATTTGATAATAGAATAAATTTGTCACAAGTATATCAGTTTGGAGTAAATTTATCAAAAAATGTATCAATTTGGGATTAATTTCACATGTATATTAGTTTGGAGTTTTTCATAGGCATTAACCTTATTATTATTAAGGAAAAATGCTACGAAAAATTCTAAATTATATCAATTGTGATATATTTATCCCAAACTTTTTAATATAAAAAACCCCAGATTTGTATCTATGAGACATATTATCAACACAACATATTTACCTCAAATTTTGGGATAAGAGTATCACATGAGCACACATTTAAAGTTTTTTATGTCATAAAAAAAATTCGGATAAATACGTCACACGATTATAATTTAGAATTTTCCATATCATAAAAAGAATAATAAGGTTAATGCCTATGAAAAACTCTAAATTATATCAATTGTGATATATTTATCCCAAACTTTTTAATATAAAAACCCCAGATTTGTATCTACGAGACATATTATCAACGCAACATATTTACCTCAAATTTTGGGATAAGAGTATCACATGAGCACACATTTAAAGTTTTTTATGTCATAAAAAAAATTCGGATAAATATGTCACACGATATAATTTAGAATTTTCCATATCATAAAAAAGCTTTAAATAAATATATCACAATGAATATAATTTAAGATTTTTAATAACTTTTTTTCCTCGTTATGACTTGCAATTATTCTATTATCTTACCTAATGGGGTCCAACTTCTTTTGCGTTGGAGGGAGGTTTAAGGTAAAGTACATGCTTGGAGTCGCTGGAGCACAAACATTCCCTCGGAAAGAATTAATGTAGGCCGTTTAGGATTCATCGGGAACCGTTTAATCATTCTTAATTAAAACTTCCAAACCCTCGAATAAAAAGAAAAAGAAAAAGTATATACAGGGAAAATAATATTAATAAATTTCCTTGCTAATCTTTAGCGGGAATCGAGCCACTCCCTCCACACGCTCAAAATTCAACCTTTCGCATCGCAGAGAAGAAGATGAAGAGGAAGAGGAAGAGGAAGAAGAAGAAAGAAGAAACGAGAGATATGAGCAATGGGCATTTCCCGCACGACCGTGCTCGTTGCGTTGCCATTCCAAGCCCAAAATTCATGCGAATTTGTCGTTTTCTTTGCTCCTATTTTTTTTCCTCCTGCTTTCTTGGAACCCAAATGTCTCTTGCGCTTTGCGATCTTGATCAAGTTCGAACATCTTGGAATACGTCTTTTGATTCCTGGGTCGTTTTCGTCGCACATATGATTGGAGCATGCTGAAGATGGGCGGACGGTAGAGACCGAGTCTTGAGGAGCCCAACGTTCATTCCGTTTCCTCTCGACTCCTGCGCTGATTTTGAAGTTTCTAATTTCTCGAGTTCTGTTGCTCTGATGCGTTCCTGCGTGTGTGCGCAATGTCGGAAGAAAATGGGTACGTTGTTTTTGAGCTATTGAGTAGGTAGAGAGTGGCATTCTTCTATGATCTTGAACCTGGAAGTTAGTTCCGTGGTTCTTGTTTCATTGGCGTTTGCATGGGATTGGCCAATTGATTTTCCGTTTCTTCCATAATCAGCGGTTTCGACTTCGGGAATGGAGTCACGGAGTTCAGTCATTCAATGGCCGACGGCAGCAAAGAAGAGGCAAGGCCATGGAGGTATCTGGTAAGAGGTTGGTTCGGGGGCTTGCTCTCTTGGTTGGGTTTTTTTTTTTTTTTCCTTTTTATTGGTGTCGTCTGACCAGATGGGGGACTTATTCGGATTGCCTTTGTCTAAAGATTGTAGAAGGTTCATGTGTTGCGCTGCCTGTTCTAAAATGTAGACTTTCCTAACCGTGATATGGTTGATTGATTGTTGACTTCCAGGGTAATGAGAATGTCGGTAAAGTATCTTGTTGTATGGCATTTATTCTGATATGCGTTCATTTACCTGCGCTAGATAGTTCCTTCATTCGTATATATCGATCATTGAGCATGCGTTATGAAACCATCGAGATTTAGCTGGAGCTGTCAAGTTGACTCCCTGTCAAATTTGAGTGTTCATTGAACTGAGGGGATGAGCACTCAAAAGTAGATGACATTCTCAGACTAGAATGGACAGGTCACAGACTGAGCTAGCTGTTATTCTACTAGACCAAATGATCAATTGATTAGCCTCCTCTTGCTCAGTTCGCATACCATTCTCAGTCTTTAGGCTGTAATGTTCTCTAAATCCTCAAGTACAATTATCTCCTTTCTGCTGACGGTGTACTAGAAGTTGGAATATTTTATCCTTGAGGTAATTCTACTTGATAACACGGACAATGTTTCTTTTGATGAGAAAATATAATTCGCTAATAGGATGTGAGCACATGACTTGATTGTTGTTGGGCTTTGTTTGGAATAAGTTTGTGCGTCGTGTATGTATGCATATTTGCATCTATGTGGGTTTCATTTTTCATTATTACTTCATATCTTAGCTTTAAAAGTATCTGCTTGCACTGAAATGTGATAAGACGTTTCTAGTCTCTTCATGCATTGAAGGGTAGCTAAAACATAGATGGGGGAGTTCTGAACCGGAAGGGACGTCTCACACCCAAAACAAGAACCATGCCACTAGACCAAATGCCCAGATTTGTCGCTGATAATATTGAGCATTTCCGTGATTTTCACATGCTCAATTTTTAAGTTCCTGTATGGTGTCTTTTAAAGTTTACATCTCTCTGAGATCCTCTATGATCATTCATTGAGGAACTACAGTGTGTGCAATAATCTACCAATAACTTAAAGCATAGATCAATTGTATATTCTTAGAAGTTGAGCTTTGCTAAATTTTCTTGATAACACTATTCCAAAATAATTGAATTTTTGTAGCCTCCAAAAATCTGGATGTGCAGTTTCTGGTTACTTTATGATGTTTAACCACTAACTTAACATACAAATTGGGCAAAACAACTAAAAGAATGTGGGGGCATTCTGAGAATTGAACTCGGGACCTCTCGCACCCGAAGCGAGAATCATACCACTAGACCAAATGCCCTGTTTATGAGACTTTTTTCTGTCAAGATGTAGCCACCGTGTTTGATTATAGTTTTCCTTGCCCATTCATGCCCTATTCCTAAGCCCATATTTGTTTGGATCCAGTCTATAGCTTATTTGTTCTGTCTTCCAGGAGGGTTTAAGCCAGAATATAAGAGTAATTAGCGGTGGATCAGTATCATTTCCATTGCACTTCTGTATAACTAAATTCTCCTAACAAGAAGTACTTGAAAAGAAAAGGCAGAGGCTGCAAACAGTCGTCCGTGCATGCTTTCTCCATGTTCTGTTTGTGGCTAATTCATCTGTTCCTTTATCCTATTCTGCAGAGCATCTGAGTATGTATGGACCCAATGAGTCAATGAAAGTAGTATGATAAAATAAAAAGGTTGGGGCATTCCAAGAATTGAACTCTCAGGACCTCTCATACCCAAAGCGAGAATCATACCAGTTGACCAAATGCCCTGATGATGACTCATTTCTGTTCAGTTGGAGTGAACCTGTATGGTCAGACATTATTTATGCCTAGGTTCGTAACGTTGTGCCCTTATTCAAGCACATACAAATTAGATGTAATCTACAGATGAAATATTCTTCTGGGAAAGTTTTGGCAAGAAATAACACTAATTGGAGACAAATTAGTTGCGTAGACACCTATGATCTACTGCATATTGCTATTGACAAGTACATTCACAGAAGAATGAGCTTGCAAGCGGTTGCTGTTAACTTCTTTCTTTTATGTTTATGTATGTAAATATGTTCCTTTGTTACTTATCCAAAAGAAATACATTTCTTTTGCTTGCATCCATTGATCCTGCTGAGTTAATTTAATTTAAGTTAGAAGTATGTGTTGACAGAATGAGTTGAGGAAAAGGAAGAGAAAAGAAAGTGGGGCATTAGAGGATTGAACTCGGACCTCTTGCACCCGGAGAGAGAATCACTAGACCAAATGCCCAAACAATGACAGATGTCTCTACTCTGTAATGTTCACTTTGGGTGGTCAGAGATTTTTTATTTATAAGCTCTTACCTGCCATGTTTTCTCAAAGCTCATGTACTTACAGATCTCTCTTGAGATTTATTCCATTCTCTAGGAGGGTTTGCACAGACAAACCCCCAACCAAAAAAAATAGTCTAACATTGATCAGCTGAGTATGAGTGGCCATTTAGAAAGAATGCAGCTTCTTCTTTGCAGTTGGAAGGTGTGCTCTAACTGTGACCTATCCATTGATTTGATATGCT